>JAQFVV010000641.1:263345-307031 GCA_028023455.1 Epiperipatus broadwayi
ATATATATATATATATATATTTGTAGATATTATAAATATATTAATTGTAATACTTGTCTTAGTATTATTTTCTGTAGGTTGGGTCTGTAATCCGGACCAAACATAATAAACAATATTTACAGTTGATATTCCTAATCATCAGAAACATTCTAATGAATTTAAATTAGAACTTACAAATCAGTCTAAAGTATTAGTAGATTTTGAACATGATTCAGATTTGAATCAAATTAATATGAAAATAACTGGTACAATTTTAAAAACTGCAACGAAGATAGCTGGTAGAAAAAAGCAATTGACCAATAAAATTTCTACTGAGACTAGAGAATTTATGAAGAAAAGAAGGAATATGAAGATATATAAAAATGATGCATTAAAAAGGATTGAATATCTCGAATTTTGTAAATTGGTGAGGAAAAGAGGTGAAAATGATATAAGAAAGTATAACTGTGAACTAGCAAGAAAAGTTGTAGAAGACAATAAAAGTCTCAAGAGTATAAAACAACATTTTGGTATTGGTAGGAAATTTATATCTGCAATAAGAAAAAAAGATGGAATTATTACTAAAAAGAGGATGGGTATAAGACTTTTATCAAGAATTATATAGTAATAAAGAACAAGTACCGCCTTTATCTATTACATCTTCCAAATTGCCCAGAATTTTAAATGAAGAAGTGAGACATGCAATTAAATGTATGAAGAAAGGAAAGGGTCCAGGTAATGAAGGAATTATAATTAATATAGTAAAAGAAGCAGATGAAAAAATAAATTTTTTTTTAACAAAGTTATATACCAAATGTCTAAATGATAAAGTTATACCAGATGATTGGAAAAATGCAATATTAATATTAATATTTAAAAAAGGTGAAAAAGAAGATATTAAAATTACAGACCTATCAGCCTTTTATCAGTTTTATACAAAATTTTTACCAAGATAATTCCACTAACCAAGAGAACAAGCTGGATTTAAAAGTGGTTTTAGTACAGTAGATCATATCCGAATATTGAGAGAAGTTATAGAAAGAACTAATGAATATGAGTTGCCATTATGTTTTGGATTTGTAGATTATGAAAAGGCATTTGATTCTATAAACATTTCTTCAGTGATTAAAGCATTAGATCATCAAGGTATAGATCCAGGATATTGTCATATTTAAAGAATATTTATAAAAATGCAACAGCAACAATTAGATTACATAAGAATACTGGGAAAGTCAACATTGAGAAGGGTATAAGACAGGGTGACTCCATATCTCCAAAACTTTTTACAGCAGTGCTGCAAGAGATATTTTGTGGATTAAAATGGGAATCTAAAGGAGTGAAAGTAAATGGAGATTATTTAAGTCATTTAGATTTTGCAGATAATGTTTTTGCAAATAATGCTTTAGAGCTGCAGGAAATGTTGCAGGAGTTATCAGATGAAAGTAGGACTAAAGATAAATGTTAAAAGACTAAAGTAATGTTTAATGGGTTTTCTCAAAATATGAAAATAAAGACTGATTATGATGAGTTAGAAGAAGGTAACAGTTACAAATATCTTGGTCAGATTATTAATACAGATGGAAACAATGGATGAAATTAATCAGAATTAAACTTGGTTGGAGTGCTTTTGGTAGAAATAACATTATACCAAAAGGAAATATGCCTATGTGTTTGAAAAGAAAGGTTTTTAATAAATGTGTTTTACTAGTTCTTACTTATGGATCTGAGACTTGGACACTTAATAGAAGAGCAATACAGAGACTTTAGGCCATTCAAAGATGTATGGAGAGATGCATTTTGGGAGGAACAAGAAATCGAAAATGCAATATATGGGTAAGAGAACAAACAGATGTTACTGACCTCATTGAAAAAATTAAAACACTGAAGTGGAGTTGGACTGGACATATTGCTAGAAGAGATGATAATAGATGGACAATTGAAATCTTAAACTGGATTCTAAGAGATTGTAAAAGACCCAGAAAGAGACCACATGTGAGATGAATGGATGAAATAAGAAAGTGTGCAGGGGTGATGTGGAGAAGAGAAGCTAAAGATTGGAGAAAATGGATTGAACTTGGAGAGATCTTCATTCTGTAGTGAATTGATATGTTTGATGATGATATATTTTGGATATTAAAAATTACTTTAATATTTAATAAATCAATTATTAGCGCGAAGTTTTATAAACTGTAATAGCTAAACAGCATTAAGCTGTTGCACATGCGCTTTGCAGATTTTAACTATAAATGACTGAATACAAACACTTCAAACACATGATAAAGTCTTTGGGAAAAGATAGAATGGCCATCTATCTTTTCGAACCCAAACTCTTTTGTATGGGTTTTTTTATTCCTGCATAAATACTATATCTTGTATTGGTGAGAATGTATTCATTTATTATTAACCCTCAAAAAGCGTTTGCACAATTAGCTTGAAAGGCTGATATTCGAATTTAATATTATTTACTTAACATTTGAAATATTTTTCCAAAATTTCCATCACCCCAGGGATGATCACCTCCCCAATTATACCCACCCTGTTATAGTATATTTAGCTTTGTGAGATGGAACTGAATAATAATATTTATAAAACAAAAGTCAGATTATTAGTTTTTACCAAATAACACAGTTGAATCAGTACTTTTTTAAAAGTAGTAATCTATTAGATAATGAGATCCAAAAGATGATCTATAATTATTTCAAAGGACAATCACAAAATCTGATTTTGATAAAAAAATGTCTTCATTAAGGCTTGTTATATAGATATATAAGGCTCAGATAAATGAATCGAGAAGGAAAAGAATTCAACAAAGAAGACTTAATTATCTTTCCCAGAGTCACACTATTTTTCATAGATATCAAAAACAATCTAGGGCATTTTACAAATCACCTGGATCTTAATATTATTTTATAAACCCATGAATTAATCTTGTACTAGGGATAGAATAGGTATGTAATTATTGATGTATTTATTTTATTAACTTTGTGATGTCTTATTTTTTGCAAGTACACCTGGCTCTCATTTTATGCGGTAGATAGGTTCCTCAGAAAACATGCACAAAAGAAATTGCACAAAAATAGACAACTTACCTTGAAAAATGGGGGATAGGTTCTGTATTTTTCAGAAATCGCATAAAAGCAAAGCAACAAGGAAAAATTACTTTAAAATTCACATTAAACAAATAAAGAAATAAAGTATGACTAATAAAAAATTTCAAATATTTGGAAAAAAATTATACAAGACAAACTTTTTATTAACTACAGTATTTAATTTTACATTTTTTTATACATATTTTAATCATTACTGCTATTTGACAATATGCATTCATTTATGAATTGGTAAGAAATTAGATTCATGATGTGATGTACAACTAGTGCCACTTTCAGTCTTGTGCTGTGTTAATGGTTTTCTGTTTCTATATTTAAAAAATGAGATCGCATTTAAAATAAAAAGATTATCATTAGAAAGATTATTTTCAGCAATAAAATCTTCATTATTATTTATTTTAAAATTCTAAAAAAATATTTGTGTTATATCTAACAAAATACATTTTAAATGTTTAAAATTTTTGAATATTTGCGATATTTTTATATGTAAGTATAAATCTATTATTATTTACTCATTAGTATAAGTAGGTTTTTTTACATAGAAGCTAAGAGTCTAATACAGCTTCAGGCCATATTCACATTAGCTGCTAATATGTTATATTTTTGAAAAAAAAAAAAAACAAGTCAAAATAAGCTATTAATAATTTAAATTTCATGATATCTAATAAATATACTGAAATATCGAAGATATTAAGAAGAAACATGAATCGCATAATTTCAAAATTGCATTAAAATAATCCGCATAAAACGAGACCCAGGTGTAATTAAGTATGCTTTTTGTATGTTAATGATGTTACATTACTTTAATTTAATATCAGCATATGGTAACTGCCCATAAATCATTTCGATGAAAACTGTTTAGTTTATGTCAGAAAAATAGAAAATAAAGACAGGGCTATTACATATCCATGTCTAAAATTAGTTTCATTTTATCTGATTTTCCATCAGTGGTAATAACTCTTCCTCACATGTAATCATACTCCAACTAATGCCAAACATTTCCACAATCTTTTTCAATTAATTGAGTACATATTTTGACATAATCTATAAAAACAATATATAAATCATTGTTCATGACACTTTTTTGCATTTGCTAATAAAAATCTTATCTCTAAAAGTTTTTTGATTCTCTAAAACTATCTATAGTCTTTCTATTAACCTCTCATATACGACCGATAGCAACATATTTAATAAAGTACTTGAAATTAGAACAAAATCATATCTGTAATGTTTTTTGGTTCTTTAAAACTACACTTAGTCTAATGTTTTTTGGTTCTTTAAAACTACACTTAGTCTCTATTAACCTTTCATATATTGATAATAGCAACATATTTCATAAATTATTTGAAATTGGATAACTATATTATTCCATGATAGATATGCAATTTTTTTTATATACATTGAAACAATTTTATTATCTTTAAAACCCTATATTTCAATAACACATCACCATATTTTAAATTCTTTAAGACATTTTTCTATTTTGGATATCTATGTCCAAAACTGAATTAATTTCTCGAATGAATACATCATTAAAAGCTGCAATTTCATTTCTTGTGCCATTCATGATCAAAATCATCTGATTAAAACGTATAAAAAATGTCATTAAAGAATTTAATCGGTTATTATAATATTGTTTATCAGGTCCCTTAATAAAAAAAAAATTTAAATTAGGCATGAGCAACTTTTTATCACAATAGGATCACACCACTTTAAGAACATTTTCAAGAACATTATTACATTATTTTTTTTAAAAATCAAGTTTTATATAATAAGTAATTGTGAATTAAATATGCCACATAGATAGTCATAAAGGGCAGCATGTAGTTAATGACTGCCCATTCTTAATTAATTTTATTTCCTTTGCAGTTATGACCCACTAGTAATCTTAAAGTTTTCAGTTGTTCAATTTCTTTCTTTAAATATCTATATTGCTTATGAAGCTTCACATTTATTTTGTTGTTCTGCCCAGCAGAAAATGCCATATTTAAAAAAAAATCAAGTTATTAATCCAATAAAAGTCTTGCTCATATTCATATCTTTCTTTACACAATTATATGATTCAATACATGACAAGCTTGAAAATACAAATTGGTAATTTTAACAGTTGCTTCTAAAGAATGAACATCAAATTTTCTACCAATATATTTGGAAAAGAGGCTATTTTTAATGCAATATTTTAATCTTAAAGCAGTCAAGCTAACTTATAATCTCAGCAATTTTCATATATAAGTGCTTATGTGATATTTTTTATATATTCTGACTCAAAACTATAACAAAATACATATGTTGCTATTGTTTTGGTCTTGGATACATATGTGCTGAATTTAGATTACCAACTTCCAAATGTGAGAGTTAATTATCAATAATTAATAAGTAGTATCTGATCAAGAGTATTTCCTATTGTCTTGTAGAATATATTGATGCATCAAAAATATTCTTTGATAGTCATTTTATTATTTTTCTATACTCTTTTATCATCTTTTTTATATTTAAGTTAGTATAGGGTCTGATTATCATAAAGCTCTTATGGTGTTGATTTTTTTTTTGCTTTGCGACAGTGAGATTCCTAATCTTTTTTTTTGCATGGCTATATAATATATGCAAACTTATTTATTCAGAAAACTTATGGTTAACAGGTATAACAGATGATTAAGTACATGAATTAATTTTTGTCAGCCCTATTTAATGATTCATACAGAGCAACACATGGAAAGTTCTAATAAAAAAGATTTCACAAGATCTAGATAGGTCATAGTATTGGAATATTGCTCTTTTAAGTGATAAAAATAATTGTAAGATCAATGATTGTAATGGTTACCAAGTAGAAGTATTAGTGAAAGACATTTTTCTCAGAATGTAAAAACTTTGCTGGACTTTTTTATATCTGAATGTAAAACAATGCTTGTAGCTAAAAAGTTGCCAAGATTTAAGAATGATGTAGGTGTTTTTATTAAGATGCCAAGGTTTATGATTGATGTAGATGTTATGAAACTTTGTTTTCAGTAGTAGAAAGTTTAATTGAATAGCTAGATGACTATAAGTGTTTTTGGAAGTTGCCAAAGTGAAGGCAGGCAATATGGTATTAAATTTGCTGTCACATCTAACTTGATACATTCTAATTATGGATTATTATGATGCATCAAATGAGAGTTATAAGATTTTAAAAATTGTTTTGTTTCAGTATTTTATCAGTGTTAAGGCACAAATGTCAGATACAATAACATTTCTTGTTTGATAGCATTGATATGTCAATACCAGTAAACTTGGGGGGGGGGGGGTTTCTCATTCATATGCCAGAAAAATAAACTGGGCCAAAGTTATTTGAAAATAATTGCTTTGCGAACTAAAATGATTTTGCTATTAAATTTTTGTATAACACATGGACTAACCTTCATATCTGAAGGCCATTCCCCTTTCTGCAGTCAGAGTATCTTCAGGTTGCAGAGAGTGGAATAGCCTTCAGGTATGAAGGTTAGCTAGTGAATAAGCAAAACAATGTGAAAATGCATTCATTAACAATGGAACATTCACTATCAGGAAGTAGTGGAGACAGTGTTGTATTTAATTCTATGAAATGCTACAATTCCTATGATGGTGATGTATAATGGTCATTGTTGACAGCCATTAAATAAGTCAACATTTTCTGGTTTTGGGTCAGCAACAGCATTTTTCCTAATCGGTGGAAAATCAGTGAGGAGGAAGTTGTAGATGAATGATCATTTTATGAAATTCAGATAGAGCATTAACCCTATTATGAAGATTATTGCTGGATAAAGAAGCAACAGGAAAACACTACGACTTATAATTCTTTTTTTTATTATGAATATGTCTGCATGGATTGACAATCTCAAGCACTTTGTTTAGAAGAAAAAATATAAATTAATTTGGAATCATTCATGTTCAAAGCTATAACTTATGAATTATGATGTAGCTATGAGTCTGAATGTAAAAGAAGTTGTTATATAAGCATTTATTGGAATTGATTATTGAACAAATCACAGATTGATATGCTTCCAGATTAGAATGGAATTGGCCATTTTAAAATAAATTTATTTCCAAGCGTACAGTAGTAAAATTGATTGTAGATTTTTAATAAGCAACTACTAACTTTGTTAAGTTTAGATAACTGTTAAACTGAAGAAATTCTAATTTATATTTTTAAGATAATCATGTTAATGAGGTATAAAATTTTCTTAAGATAGTGATAGTAGGAGTAATTTTGCAATTGAGATATACATGCATAAACTAAATGAAATTGTATGATTGGATTTCTAGAATTTAATTAAAATTAAACTTGTGGTATTCCTTAACAAGAACATTTTAGAATAATTGGTTAATTAAAACCGCAAAAAAATTTCAGCTACTTGCAAATCATGTTCACTTTGGATCCCCCCCCCCTTTTTTTTTTTTTGATAATCTAAATTAAATTCAGTCTGATAACTAATATTATAATCTTGTTAAATTAAGTGGATATACCAAGTTTTGTATGATTATGCTGATATATTCTAAACAAATAAATGGAATATTTTTCAACTTTTAGTAATGATATATGAATTCAGATGGCTGCATTTGTTGCTAAATATAATTTATTATTAATTTGGATTTGGATAGAGATATGAGATTAAAATTTCCATTCATAATTTTAAAAAGTAAAAGGCTGCAAGTTTTGATAGATTCTGGAGGTGTTCTAAAATATTGGGATATTATATTAGCTTCAAAACTTGAATTTTTCTAGGAAAATGCAGAGCAATGAAATTGTGTGAACCAATCTTTAAAAATATATCCATAGTTCCCATTTATTATACTAATGGGGGATAAAAATGATTGCATAAATTATTATAAGATATCATTATTATTCCCTACAGTAAAAGTACTTTCAATAATTTTATTGAATTGGGTTCTTCAATTTAAAGATGAGTGGCTACCAGAAACAATATGATTTTATAAAATCAAAAAAAAAAAAAGACCTATAGAGGCCTATATTTGATTGTGTTAATCAAAAAAGTTTGCAATGTAAATAAATGATTGACTACTGTTAGTTATTCTACATATATGTCTGCCATTACATGATATTAGAGGAAACATTATTACGTGTAGTTATACATTGGGCTAATTCCATCATCAAATTGAAATATATTTATTTTTAAATATATTTAACTGCTAATAAAATTACCCAGCTTATTTCAAATGAAGTCATTCTCTCTTCGTCAGGTGTTTCTGGTATACCAATTGTAATCTAATTTAGGAATTGAACTTATAACCATAATTCATGAATAACAAATCTAACCAGTTAGATTATTTTCCAAAAATAACATTCAGTAGAAATGTTATATATGTATTTTTGAAAATTCTCCTAATTTTCAATTTTTTATTTTAAGAATGAGGTTTATGAGGAGTTTCTAAACATTAGTGGGTTTTTATACTAAATTGCTTTATGAGATTATTTGTTATTGTCTGTAAGAAGGGTCTTCTTACTTTTTCTTTTCCACCCAATATTCTTGTATTTTCTTAATTAAGCTAATATATATTTTCATTAATAAAAAAAGGAAATTTAAGAAAGCTTCTCATACAGTAATGATAGAAGTTTATCTAATGTCATAATCCATAAAGTTTAGAAACCATTCATTAATTTTGTTCTTAAAAAGAAAAGCCAGAGAAATCAAGAAGTCCTCATAGATACATTAAATTTCTATTGATTATTATTGGCAGAATAGCTTAGTTAATTAGAGTGCCACCTTAAATTTAGTATTTATAAATCTATATGTTATAATTTGATTACCAAGCTAGACTGTAACTGGCCAGTATTTATAAATTAAGTTTGCTATTTTCTAAAAATATTTAACACTTCAATTACATGATGGAAATAATCCAATATTTAACTTCAAGTAAATATCAGCATCATAAATCTTCAAATAAATATTATTACTCCAATGGAAAATCTTAAACATTTGAAATGAAAACTTGCAAACAGGAAGTGTACTAATGTCAACTTAGTCTTCCATTCATATGACGATAGTTTTTGAAGTAATTTATATGAGCTTTATGAAACAGACACTCAAATGTGATGTAGGTTTAATAGTTATTTGAACCGATTATAAAAACACATTTTTTTTAGTTTAAAGTTATAGAATGCTGATAATTGTTATTTTTTTCCAACTCAAGGTTTAGTCTTTAGAAACATTGTTGTGAATGGAACCTATAAAAAATTTCATTTAGTAATTAACGTTTATAAAATTCAGATACTTCATCAGTTAGTGAAACAATAAAATTCTTCAGAAACTTTTGGCTTGAATGGATATTAATTTGAGAATATGGATCAGTTTAAATATTTTAGTAACTTTATAAATAGAAAGATAAAATTAGATGTTGAGATGGTCCACAGATTCCAATGTTCCACCCCTTCAATCAGAAAATGTAGAGCATGTAAAGTAATTGTATATCATACTGTTATGCCTTTAAATTAATTTATGGAAATGAAGTGTGGAACTTATTGTTGATGTAATGTATATAAAAACATGGAAAAGGTATCATTTAAATATATTCGGCAATGCAAGAAATACATCAAATCATAAGACTAAAAGATATGTTCTTCAATTTATTTTGAATGTACAATTGTGAAGACTTGTTCTCATTAGAATGCAACATGTTAGTCAAGGTAAGAATAATAAACTTCTAAGAAAATTAATTTATGATAAACATGAGAATAGTATTCATGAGAAACTATAATTAGGAAAAATATTAAATTCTTTCAGAAAATAAATTGCTGCCAAAAAGGTTAAAAGATAGGATCATTAAAGATGAGCATATGTTAAAATGTTTTGGATATATTTGTGTTTTACAGTTTAATTTGTATAGCTTTTGTAAAGTTCTAACATTTTGAATTTCTTGGCATTACACTATGGTACTTGTTAATGTTGAATATTATTGGGAGAAAGAACATAATGCAACTAAATTATATGCTGAATGCTGAAAATAATTTTTTATTAACTGATCCTCTTTGAGATCTTAAAAGAACTGAGCAGGGTAAATTCTTAATGTCTATACAAGAAATGAACCTAGATCAGATGTTCCTCAACATAAATTAAACAATAAGGTGAAGTTATTAGCTTTTACACTTGGAATTAAAACCAAAAAAAATATCCTGATCTTATATAGTTAACTGAAAAATTGAGTTTTCTTACAAAAAAGAATGGATGGATACATGTGTGGATGATGATCATTCTCTTTTATATTTATAATCACATAAGATCAAATTAAGTTATGGTTCCTACTCCCAAAAAGTTGTAAAGTCATCAGCCAAGGCAGTGATTGATGAATGAAGGCAGTAAGAATTCTATGATTGTGGACAGATATTGCTATTCAATGGTTTCTTTTATTTTGCTATCTATAAGTATAAATCACATTTGAATAAGGAAGACTGGCATGAGATGAAAAAACTGTTATAGTAAATGGGACATGATTAAAATATGTAAAGTTAGAAGAAAAAGGGGAAAAGACAATTGTTTTAAAAATGAACATGTATTTTACCACAAAGGCACAAGGACAAATATGGAAGAACAACTTTTTGTAGTTTTATGGTATATCAGTTAGAATAGTTGGGTTAGTTGTTCAATTTAATGGAATTTTGTCAACTTAAATGTAAATAATTCAGATGTATGTCCTAACAAATTCTCATTGTTATGAAAAGTTTATATCTGTGCTAGAGATAATCTCTAGTTTCAAAAATGATTAGTAATAATCATTACTGTATTTATCAGAAATGAATGGCGTCAAAGTTGTGAGTGGATGAAGTTTGACAATGGTAAATGAAAATCTAACAATTTATTCTAGATAAATACTTTGCATACAATATATATATATATATGAGAGATAGTGACCTGGGCCAACCAATGAGTGCTGGTTCCGCATGAAATGCATCTTGGGGGTCTTGGTCTTTTATTGTATCTTTATTTATATGAATTTAAAAAGAATGGGGAAGTATGGAAGTGTTTATTATATCTATATGTATACAATGCCTTTGATCATATCAGATAATATTTTTAGACTGTCATGAGAGATTTTAATAATAGAAATTTGAAAAATGATTGAAGACAAAAGTGCTATGAGAAAGTTTAGTTATGAAGACAAAACTAAAAGAAGATGCAGAATTAGGAGTTTATAGAAAAAGAAAAATTGTATAGTTTATGAACTTTTTTAAAGAAACATCTATATAAAATGAAAAACACCAAAATGAAAATGGACATGAAAACATCCAAATGAAAAGACCAACAGAGTTAAATTATATTTTGACTATCAAGAAATATGTATTTTAAGATTGTAATATAATTAATAGATATAGTGTGGGAAAGTAATTAGATATATGTGTTCTTGTAAAGCTATTTAGAAAGACCACATCAACAGATGATTCTCACTTTCAGAAATTATTCCACTGAATTTAAGTTAGAACTTATAAATTATTATTATTTTTAAAAGTAAATTTATTGATTATGAATACAAAGAAGAGATAGTAAAGCAAATACAAAGGGAAAAAACAACTAAATTGTCTTGAATCATGATGAGCATTCAGACAGTTTGAGCAACAAGCACTCTTTTCGACATTCTGTCATTGTTCTTAAAATTGAGAATTTGGTATCTTTATTTGATAAACCATGGGCAAGGAAACAAAACACATTCCCCAGCCTTATGACCATTATAGGAGAGCTGATCTTTTGGCTCCCAATCAACCAAAATGGGTACACCTAACCATAGCTAGAGCCATCTTAGTGGCTTATTTAGAGTGACTTTTGGACAAATCATTAAGGAAGACCCCCAGCACTGACGCAAAAACTATTCTGGCAATATCACAAGCTTCCAGGTATCATTATAGATTCTTTCCGGTGAAATCATATGATCCCTCTTTCTGACTGTCTTGATCTTGCACAAAAGTTTATGTAAATTACTGTTACTTTTATCCAAATATCAGATGGCATCTCATTGTCCAGACTATATAGTTCATCAAGATTGACAGTCTAATTATTCAAAAGATTCCAGTTTTCAGGCATTCATTCAGGTTAAAAATCCCTTGTTTATAGGATGTCATCTAACATCAAGTATTGCTCTGCATTTATTTAATATCACACAACCAAAGAAGAGATTCTGCATTGATTCATTCTCTCAACTGCACATTTGGAAAACCAGATTTAGTTTGTCAAAGCCTCTCTTCATAACTAAGAATTCACTGATGGTGAGTGCAGTTAAATTTACTTTTATGATGAAATCCAGAATTTAAATTTCCTGATTAACAGATCATCCAAAAGACCCAAGAAGTCATGAGGAGTAACTGTGGTAGGGTTAAGCAATTGGTATACATCCCAATATTTCAATTTATCCGATAACAATTCACCTCCAATTCCTGCCCCCTTAACCAATGCATCTAGTATCTCCAGCCAAGCCAGCGGTTTTACAGGTGGGGACCTATCCATAGGCAATGGCAAGTCAGTGGGGGGGAATTAAAGAATGAAAAACAGTTAATGTAAACCACCCAAAAGATTATGGTCTATTACAGAAAAATTTCAATAGAGTAAAGGGCAAGACCATCGACCCTTCTGGGTTGGCACATCCTTCTGTGGCTTATGCTAACAACTTTGTTCTCACAGAGCAATCAAGAGCAAAGAGAATTGACCTTCACCTGGAAACCTTTAGTTGGCACTATTACCAGCATAAAATAATTTATCTTCAGGAAGGCTAGCATATTAAGTAATGCCACCATTCCCACTAATGACAAGTAAATCCCTGAAATCGAATCAACTGTGCTCTTGGCCACCTCAAGCAATTTTCTTTGAACCTAAACTCTCATATCTCTTGCAGAAAGCATAAGGAAAAAACCAAGAAAAATTTGTAACATGGCCAGAAAATTATAAGAAATCTTCCCAGACAATAACTACCATGCTGCAAACTTCTCCTGATTAAAGCTGAGGCCATAGATCTCAGAATATCAGTCCATGATCTTCTTGAGATTAGGAATATATTTCTCTGATGGAAGAAGCACCACGATGTCATCAACATAGGTGAGACACTTGGCCGCTCTTCCCAGGTTTGGAATATGAGTACCCAGCAGATCTCTCCCAAGTCTAATCGGTAATGGGTTGATGAATGCTATTTAACAAAAGAGTACCAAGTAGAGAACCCTGCAGAATAGAGAACCAGATGAAATCCAGGGGGCATCTTTTCATCCAAAGTGACCAGAATCTCGCTATTACTAAGAAGATATTCAATTATGGAAAAAGGGGCCTCAGAGACCATATAATACCTAAGCACCCCAATGAGCAGATCAATCCTCACCATGTCAAATCCTGCTCTGATGTCTAGTTGGACAGTGATCAGCCTAACACCTCTATGATGCCTCATATGCTCAAGCACAATCTTAAGCAAACAGCATTGGTTGAAGACATCCCTTTTCTTGTGAACTGCACAGCAGATAAATTTTGATAAATTGTTATTTTGAATGCAGTCCTTAAGAAGTGACTCAACAACCTTGATGACCAGAGGCTTCATTGAAATTGGTTGAAGACTAGAGAGCTCAAAGGGCAAACTATGTTTTTTTTAGAAAGAGTACTAGCGAGACCAGGTACAGTCCCTCAACTGACTTACATCCTGTGGCCAGCTCATTGATGATTCCCAAGATGATTGGCATAATGAAATAACTCAGGTGGGGCAGCAGGAATGTGGGAATTCCATGTGGTCAAAGGTGAGCCTTCTCCAGGAATGATTTGAGCTTTTCAAGGATAGCTTGACTAGTGATTTCATGATCTGATGAGTCATCCACCCACTATCAGTCCTCTCTTGATTCTGTAACTTGGAGATGAAGTAATTACGGATTACCAGGATCATAGCATTCCCCAAAATGACTTTCATTCAGGACAATTGATGAGGGGGTAGTCTGTTTTCTTCTTCCTCCCAGTGCCCATCTCAAATATCTTCTGGTCCAATGGTGCTGTTTCCCAAGGGACCTATGGGCACGCTTAATGTCAATGTGTTCTGCCAAGGCCCTTTGACTGTTCCAATAATGATCCTTTAGACATAGAATTTTGTTAACATTGTGACTAAAGAGTAAGTCCAGTTTGTTTGCAATGTCATTTAGCTCAAATAATAATTTTGTTGGGCCAGGAGAATTCCAAGTGAATTTTTTAATAATAGTCTGCACCACTTCAAGGAAGGCAGTCCAGGCCTGAAAGGGGCCTAAATTTAAAATGTTGATGCTTATTGTCCAGCCTCATAGTACTGAAAGGGGCCTAAATTTAAAATGTTGATGCTTATTCTCCAGCCTCATAGTACTCCTTAAACCATACCTGATTGGAGATCCATCATCCATCTCAATGTCAACATGTAGCACCAAGTGGTCAGAAAAACTGACTAACCTCAGTATTGCATTCAGCTGAAAGTGTAAGTTTGGTGCGTAGTATAATAGGAAAATGCACCTGGAGAAAAGAAACCCCTACCACACATGACCTTATTGAGCAAGTGCATGTATTGCTGATTAAATTGCTCATAACTCATATTAAAATCCTCTAAAATCAACAGGGGAAGGAGTTTAAGATGCAAATACATTAATAATATCTATGATCTTTCTAATTAATAGCTCATTGCTTTGTAAGTATAGATAAACTAGATTAAAATGAAATTTTCCATAATGCATATCAATGATAATACAATTAAAATCAACAAAAAGTGACTTTGAATTTTGAAGGGGTTCTGTGTCTATTTATTAATATTGCAACACCTCCGGCCACAATGAGAGAGTTTGAATATTTAAAGTAACCAAGGTAGGGAAAAAATAAACTCAATTCTATAACTTGACCTTTGACTAATTTTTGTCTCTGCCATACAGATGATCTTCAGTTGATTAAAATTAAACCAATTTTTAATGGTGTGTAATTTTTCCAGGGAATTTAACCCCCTGACATTGATTCCAATGATTGAAATTAACATTTTAGAAGAAATTTAATAAAGGGAAGAAAGAAGTCAAAAATGAGAAAACTCAGAGCTACAGAATTTACTGATCATTGTGGCAAAGGCCCTAGGAAGATCAGAAGCATTAACAAAGTCCTCTTGACCTGATGTTGAATCCATTGTGGTGGTACTCACCTTCAAGCCAATGTCTTTCAAGAAGACTTCCAAAATACCAAGTCCATGCATGCCAGAAGGTACAGTCATCAGGTCATTTGAATCACTAGTGAAAATGTCAATACTGAGATCAGTCTCATCCAAAGAGCTCTGATGCAGCTTCAGACAATGTGTCTTCTTAAGCCACTTCTTTTTCCATTGTGCTCTTTCCACCATGTGTTAGTAGAAGAATCAACATTAGTCCTCTGTCTCATATCAAAAAAACTTACCCTTTTTTCCCTATTTGGTTGCACCCTCAGAGGTAAACCATTATTATGATTGTTCCTCTGCTTCGACAACTCATCATCTCCAGAACTGGATTTGCCACTCTACTTTAGCCTCTTCAGGTTTTTCTTTTGAGCCTGGCAACTTGATTTATTGTGGGATTCAGTTGGCATCTTATCTTGAATATCCATCCCCATATTGTTACTTTTATCAATCTTCCAATTCCTCTTCTTTTTCTGCTTCTTCTTAAATTTTATTTTGATACCATGATTTGAAGACAATCACTGTGCTCTGTCCCTCATTTAAGGCATAATCATCTGACCAAGAAGACAACCCCAGATTCTCAACCAACTCCCTTTGTTCATGATTTTCCTGCATTAAAGTCATATCTGAATCTTGGATTTTCTTCATCAGAAATGTGGCCTTTCTCATGATGGGTCGTTTTATACTAACTGATTGTATACCAGCTGCTTCATCACACCAGGAATCTATTTGAGAATTTCTAGCATCCTGGAAGGCCTCCTTTGAACTTTCATCTTCAATCAAATTAACTCATTCTGTACACATTTCAATATCCACAGGTGCAGTGCTTCTTGTAGTAGGCTGCTTCCTAGATAGATCATTGGTGTCAGCCAACTGACTGCTCAGCTTAAATAGGTCAAATCCTAAATCATAAGGAGCCAATAATAATTTCAAAACCAGATATCCGCTGCATGTAATGAATCCTGTGTTCTCATTAATACCACATAAACTACAAATCCTAGCTTTACAGTTCTTGATCAAATGAGTTCTTGCTAGACAATAAAAGCACTGGGATTGGACACCAACAAAGGACAAAACCATTGGTGCATCATGTAGTGAATCAGTCAGACTGACACTACCTTTTATGGTTAGACTAAAGTGAGAGCAGTCAATCCTTGAGAGGATGCTGACCCCCTCCCAGTTTAACTCATACTAGGTAGTGGAAGTCTGAGACTGATCCACTACATGTTCCACCAATGGTTATTGCAGATCCTTCTTTTGAAAATCCAATTCACAGTGTTTTAATTCTTCCCATCTATCAAGATAACTGGCTAGGATTGGTAGTTTAATGGAACAAGAGAAACTTCATCACCAGTAGTTCTGATATTGTTTTTGAAATTATTCTTGTCTCCCCATGATTTAAATTTGACCATTTAGTAGCAGTCATGTAGGTGAGCACCAATGATCATGTAGTTGTCTTACTACTAGAAGTACTTTTCCCGTAATCAAGCTGTACAGAACTGGTCTGATTGACATTTGATTAAGGAACATCTATTGTTAGTGATGGTGAAGATTAATGTTCTCTCATTTGAATAGTGTAGAAATGATTTATATAATAGATCAGGTATAGATTTATTAAAGTTATTGGTAAGTTCAAGGAATTGATCTTCAGTCAAACTGTCAACACTCATGAGTAAATTGTTGTGGGCCTTGTCCAAAATCATTCAATTCAGACATACCTCTGATTATAAGATTGATCAAGGAGTCCTGGATATCTTCTGCTTGTAGATGATTTTCTTTTTGTAGACTATTATTATTCTTAACAGCCCTAGAATAAGTGAAAACATTGGAGTTGGATGGATTGTTGAATAGTCTTATATTGAAGGTGGAAAGGAGTAATAGATGCTTCTGTTGCCATAGAATCATTAGAATTATCTTTTATATTACAAATTGTCACTAAGATTATCTTTTGTTTTACAAATTCAATGTTTTTCAATTTGGTTAAGAATTTTGCCATTGTCACAACACTAATGGTCTCTAGTGGTTTAAAACGTCTTTGAGAATTATCAAAAATCACAAACTGTTTATTGGACCTCTCCTGCATATTGTATTGATCATTAAAGTTATTTTCCATGGGTGAAATATCGGAATTTATCACTAGTTTGAGAATAGTCAACAATTTCTTTGTTTTCTAAAAGAATATAACTAGTAACGATTTTATTAGCATCTAGCCATTTGGAAAAACTTGTGAAATTTACAGAATGAAGATTTTGACTGATTTTAATCGAATTTTTGTTAGCAATACTTCTTAAAACAATATTATCATCATTATGAGATGAAATATTAACATTTTCACCATTGAAAGAGTTATTTAAAAGATTTGAATTTTTTTTTCTCTCCTGTGCTAAAGCATCGCTGTTGCTAGCAGCCATGTTCAATAATAAAAATGAGTTTAAATTTTCCTTGCAAGTTGCAGAATCTTCCATAATTTCATCACTCATCACTTAGAAAAGTAAGATATTTCATTTACCTTTGTTCTACCACTCAGTTTCTTCCTCTGATTCCCCTCCCTCCTTGCAAAGTAAGGAAATTTAAAAGAGCCCAAGTAAGGTGAACTTTCCACTAAAACTGCCATCTAGTGACTAAATTATTTAAAAATATTAATAGAATTGGCTCGTGACTTAGACTTGAGTGAATTCAATAAGAAGATAATTGCTACTCTAATAAGGTTACCACTAATATAAAAATCAAAATTCACTATGAATTATTCAACTGAGGCATGGCAACATATGGGAGGGAGGTATTAAAATATTTTTAAATGATACCTTTAAAAGAATTGAGTATTTATTTTTAAAATGTCATAATTTATTATTGATAAAATGAAAGTTTCACAATTATAACAAAATATCTTGGTATTAGAAAAAAAATTGTTTCAGTAATAAGAATAGAAGGTAGTATTATTAAAAAAGAGGGGTAACATCTTAATTACATGAATAAATATTACAAAGAAATACATAGTAAATAAAATAAAAAAGTAGCTCTTACAATTGCAACATTTTTGAAAGTATAAGAATTGTAAATGAAAAGATGAGATGCAATTAAATCAATGAAGACTGGAAAAGCTCAATAAAATTGTAGAAAATGATATTTATATCTTAAACAAAACATATAGAACTAAAAAATTGTTGGCAAAGTTTTATACATACCAAATTGTTTAAATGATAATTATGTAGCAGATGATTGGAAGAATATAGTAAAGATACTGATATTTTAAAAATGAAAAAGAAAAGATTAGAAATGACATATTTATCAGTCTTCTATCAGTTTTAGACAAGACCCGTAATAAGATCATTATAACTTATCTACAGAAAAGTTTGGACTCAAATCAAACATAAGAATCTGGATTTTAAAAAAAAGATCAGTGGATATAAGTTACCATTACAGTTTGTAGATTATCAAAAGGCATTTGACTATAAGCATTTCTATGGTAATTAAAAATTTTGAATGGATACAGGATATTTTAAAATTTCTGAAGAATATTTATCAAAATGTCAAAATAGTGATTAGATTACATAATGATACTGCAAAGATTAATATTGATAAAGACTTACAACAAGCTGATTTCACAGAGTGATGTGATGCACTGTGATCCCCTTAAACGGAGTCAGGAATCTCATCAGCTATGCCCAGAGAAACCTGTTAGCCACTTTAACTTCCCTTTCTTTTGTCCACCCTAAGTTTTCCCATAATCTGCCCCATCCCATTTCCACAACATAATCTTTGTCAATTCCATGACCTTCATATCTAAATCCCCCTTATCTTTTCCCAAACCTAGCATAAAAACCAATAACTCACTTTCTGTATAATCACTTTGTTCATATTTAATCTTCCATAACTTCATTATTTGTATTCCCAAACCTAGCATAAAAACCAATAACTCACTTTCTGTATAATCACTTTGTTCATATTTAATCTTCCATAACTTCATTATTTGTATTTAATCTTCCATAACTTCATTATTTGTATTCCCAAACCTAGCATAAAAACCAATAACTCACTTTCTGTATAATCACTTTGTTCATATTTAATCTTCCATAACTTCATTATTTGTACCCTCTCTGCTTCTAAACATTTATATTGAAGTAACAGATGCCTAATATTTTCTGTGCCTTCCTTACACAACTTGCAGACTAAATCACCCATATTTTTCCATTTACAGTGGCAAACTCTCCATACAGTAGCACCACTCAGTGCAAGTCAGAGTAATCAATGGATGCAGGAAGTTTTGTGCATAAAATTCCTATCTAATGCCTACTCATCCAATATCCCCAGACTAGTTTTTAGCTTGTGGCTTTCATCAAGTGAGGAATCTTGGATCTGAGAGTACTTCATCTAGATAAAGTATGGTGATCATGTGATGTTTGATGGTTTAATAACAAGTTGCTTTTATATCTCCAAACTTTAAAGTATTTGTGAATTAAATGAGAAGCTAAGGGATTAAAAATGAATGGAAATTCTTTAGATAATGTGTTTGTTTTTTTTAAATAATGCTTTAAGAGTTTCAAGAAATGTAATAACTTTTGCAAAAGCAGACTTGCATTAGTGGTCGAGATGTCAGCGCAACTCCCTTGCACTTGCAGGTAGTTGCCTGGGTTGCGGGTTCATGTCCCGGCCGATGCTATGACACTTTAAAAAAAAAAAAACTTTTGCAAAAGCAAAATGCAGGAATAAAGATAAATGCTAAAAAGATTCCAGTTTTTTCAATGGCTTTTCATATAAGAAAAAAATATTGATAATCATGAAAAAAAAAGTTAGCATTATAAAAATGTTACTCAGATTTTTAATGCAAATGGAAACATAATGAATTAAATTATTTATAGATTTAGTTTTGGATGGAATGATTTTGGTAGATATGCCTACACATTTAGAAAAAAAAGTTTTTTAATAGATGGTGTTTTACAAGTTTTTAGTTATGGGCTGAGATTTGAATGTTTAACATAAAGCATTAGAAAATTTTCAGACTAAACAATGATATGGAAAAAGTATATATTGGGAATAACAAGGTAGGAGCCGTGGAAAAATACATGGGATAAAAAAAAGGAGATATCATTGACCTTATTGAAAGATTAAAAGGCTGAAGCTAAGCTGAACATGTTGGTAAAAATGATGATGATAGATGACTATTTAAAATCTTAAATTGGACTCCAAGAGACTACAAAGGACCTAGAAAAAAACCACTTGTGAGTTGGATGAATTAGATAAAGAAGTTTGTTAGAATGATGTGAAGCAGAGAAGCTTGAGACCTTAATTTTTCTGATGACTAATAATATTTAATAATAATAATCAAATGGTTTGCTTATCAGAAGTTTAAGTGAAGTTCAGAAACTATATACGATAGATTGTATTTTTATATTGGACTATTTCCATTATCTAATATGTGTATTGAATGTCTTCTCTAAATTAACTTTATTTAAATATTCCAAAAACATTCAGCTGTTAGCAATAGCACATCAAAATACACAATGTTTCAAGAGGTATTTTCTCCTCACTTCTTCAAGTGTTGCTGCCCTGACCAGTGACAGTACTAGTATGGGATTTGAACCTGGACTCTTAGATTCTTGAGTATTGAATTTTAAGGTAAAGCTCTAACCATGCTAGTACTGTCACTGGTTAGGCCAGCAACACCTGAAGAAGAGGGAAGAAAAATACCTCTCGAAATGTGCATATACTAACTTATTTGATACGCTATTGCCAACAGTTGAATGTATTTGGAGTATTTAAATAAAGTATTAAATTTTTCTAAAGATGTTCAATATAGATGATGGAAGTGGTTCAATATAAAAATACAACTAGAACCCTATCATCACAAACCTTCAGGAAAACACTAAATGTAAATGATAGAGTTAACCATGATTCAAAGACTGTGAGCTCTAGAATCTGTCACTGCAATAAAGCATGCAGTACATCAATGATTGAAAATAATGATCGGTATTATGAAAATAATATTTCTAAATGTTAGCTTTGCAACAAGGGTATAAAACAGAAAAATGATAAATGGATGCTATTAATTGAGCAATGTAATGAAGAATTACTTTGTTTATTCAATAATATACTTTATTATTTTGCCTTTACAGCAGAAATTAACTATTACATGTATGATTTATATTAAATGATATAAAATTGTCAATGCAGTATGTGATTGAGAGCTAAATGTTTGGCAGATCTTCCTTTGAATTCATAGAAATAACAATCATCATACTGGAATATTAATGTAGGCCTATTGGCATTAAGAAGAGTGTATAATTAAGTGAAGGATCAATGAGGTTAACATTTTTTTAACTTGATTCACTAATTGACTGTGGCAATTATATTGGGTGTTTGTGCAACTACTTTTTCATTATTTAATCACACACAGCAACTGTGATCACAAAATTTTGTTTCTTTTTATTTTTAGCGTTCTATTTTTGTCATTCTATCTACTTTTGTTTTTTCTTTTAAACTTATTCTAAAATGTTGTTTCTTTTTATTTTTTATTTTTCTATTTTTGTTATTCTCTCTATTTTTGTTTCTTTCTTTCAAACTTAAATTGATCATATTCATTTAAAAGTGATTGCTGCTAGTGATGCATATATATGTAAATGATTAAAAAAAAAATGGATATTAAAGTTTTCAAAAGTAAATATTAATCAATAAAATAATAATTATATATACAACATAGATAAAGCATCATGTCTACATGTTTTTTTTTTTCCACGTGTAAGATTTGGCGAGAATTTTTTGTCAGGCGATTGTAATTTAGAACAAAAAGAGATCTTATCGGGGGGGGGGGGTACTATATAACAAATTTGAGAATTCTTGGATGATGGTAATTTACATGACAAAATATATTTATGAATAGAAATATGTATAATGCATATTTATTTATTTAAGCAAATCAACTTTAAATATATATTCTGATTGCAGCTGTGAGCAAAAATAAAAATCTTAATGAGGTAAGAGTACTAATTTGTGTCAATAAGTATTTTATTTTAATATATGATGAATAAAATGGCTGTATATGCATTAAAATAATTAAGAGACTGAAGTGGAGTTGGGCTGGACATATTGCTAGAAGAGATGATAATTGATGGACAGTTGAAATCTTAAACTGGATTCCAAAAGATTGTAAAAGACCTAGAAAGAGACCTCATGTGAGATGGATGAGTGAAATAAGGAAGTGTGCAGGGGTGATCTGGAGAAGAGAGGTTAGAGATTGGAAAAGATGGATTCAATTTAGAGAGACCATCATCCTATAGTGGATCGATAATGGTTGAAAATGATGATGCTGATATACATTTTGAATAAATAATTGAATCTTTTATTGCTTAGAAGATCATAAGAAGTTCAGCATCAAAAGTGCCAGCTGAATTACTACCAATAGTCTTTGAGCTCCAGAGTCTGCTCTTAACAATGCCCCCCACATAGGAAAAATTTATGATTTAATTGTTTATATGAGATTCTGCTTAAATATCATAATAATGTCATAAAAAAATTTTTTTTTACATTTATGTTACTCATACTTGTACTTGTTTCTTTATCTTAGAGCAGGGGTGGACAATTGTTTTGGCTCGGGGGCCACTTTGTGGAAGCGGAGGTTAGCGGAGGGCCACACCTTTTTTCATGACACAATAAACATACTGCTTTATTTCCTGTATTACTCAAGAAATATTTGTTTGTCCATTCTTCATTAAACACTCAACTTTCATCACCGATTTCACATTTTTTCAGAGGGTTCGTGGTTTCACTACAGTTGGAAATTTATATATTTACTATTGCAAAAAAAAAAAAATTGAAATTAACCAGATCAAACTGGAAAAGCATTGCACATCGTATTTACACTGTGCATGTGTATTGATGTGGCCACCTAGTGGAAAATACGAGACAAATCTTCGGACATGTATGGGAAGAAAATCTTGGTTCAAGGCAGATTTTTCTAACGGTCTTGGTGGGCCGCTATTTGCTCACCCCTATCTTAGAATGATGAGATATAATTTAAGGATTGCTTCTCAGCTGAGTAAAAAAAAAATCTTACTTTAGTCATTGGAACTCAACCCATCCTTTGGTATCTGAATATTATATGACCTGAAAAACTGACCGTACAATTATATATTTAAAAAGAAAAAAAAAAGAATATAGATTATTATATAATAAATATCAACAGCATTAGTAATTTAATCTGAAGAAGCTGCACTACATTATTCCACTGCTGATGGTTTTCGTCTTGCTCTCTTACTTTGTATTCTTCTATCAACAACCTTCTACGAAAGAATACCACAATGCAAATTGTTTCCCAGCCAAAAGAGTCTTCTCTTGGTGAAAGCCATCACAACACACATTCTTATATTCTTTTCTAGCCGAATTTCTGTATTTGACTTTCTAGTTGACACTTTATTCATTCTATTTTAGAATAACACCACATTTGAAATAATTGTGTAAGTTATTTCCTTTTGTTCAATCAAGTATAGTTATTTTTTTAACATATGATTTCTTTTATATATAGTTTTTACTATAATTTTTTTTTTAAAAAAAATCTAGATACCCATACATAATTATGCGTCATAATTTTATATAATAAATTTTATCGCGTTTAGGTTCTTTTTTTAAGTTTTATTTTATCATGTGACTTCTTTTTCGGACAAATATAAACGATTTAACAAATATTAGTTCCGTTCTCTATACATAGAGGGAAGTAATATCAAACCGTTTAAATCACATCACATCGTCATTCATTCAGCAAAACTTTTTTTACAATGTGATTTGGTGATTACTACGCGTATATATATATATGCATTTTGAGAACATAAGTTTTTTTCTAAACGATAGATTGCATCATGAAAATTTAGGATGCATATCCTCCAAACGAAAGATGCTAGAAATAAAATATTACAGAACCGTTATCAAAAGCAAATTATATTTAGTATTGATAATTTGTCTAAATCCGCTGTATTTAATATTAAAAAATAAGTTTTTGGAATAAAGTGTTATATATACAAGCATAGTATATTTAGCATAGCATAAATTAAAAGTTATTTTACATAAATACAATATCACACAATTGTGACAGAAAACAATAAACTCTGAAGAATAAAAGCATAAGTAGGGAGGGAATTCAGTTTGATCAATTAAGGTAACTGCCTCGTCAACACTAAAATGTCGTTTAACTTCCTGTACAATTAGAAATAAACAGTTATAATATTTTATAGTATGACTAATTGTCACAATGCAAAGCTTTTGTAGATTTTTATTTTTATGAAAACTTACTGACGACAATTAGTGGGAATTGAGTACATAACGTAATCAAAGAAAACAATCTACTAATTTATATGATTTTAATCTTTACAATTAAACACATCTCTCTAAATTAATTATGAAATACTTAATATGAATGCCCTCAAAGAACAAATTATTTTAGTAAATTCTAGGATTTTAATTATTATATTTATAAACAAATTCACATTAATAGTAATAACATTTTTAAATATAATTAATATAAACTATTTTGAAAAGAAAAAATGTGTAGATGATATTTTAAATTCATTGATATTTGATATATTTTTTTAGGAATAACATATATGTGTGAATACGGATATTCCTATTGACTTTTGTTGTAACAAAGATTTGAAGAAAATTATGGATATGATATGAAAAAAAAAAATTAATAATTTAAAAGAACATTTTTTTGAACAATTTTATGGGCAATTTGAAATTTAAAAAATGTATTGATGTGATTAACAACTAGATGAAATATAAATTGAAAATTATAAAAATAATATTGGATATAAAATTTTTAAAAAAGTGTTTGACTAATAATGTAATTCCTAAATTTATTTCTTTAAAGAAATTTATAATGTTTTTTGGTATTAAGTATATACTGTATTTAAATGGGAAAAGAAATTGTTAAAAAAAAAAAAAAATTAATTTGACTTATAAAAGAAAGTTTGAGTTATTAAATATTATTAAGAATATACATAAAAGTTTAATATTTGAAATACAGGCATTCTAAACCTGGAGCGTAATTGTAATAGGGGGTTTGAACTCAGACTTTAAAGCACTCTTCAACTATCCACACTATCTCATATTACTGATACCCATGACCACACACATGTAGAAAAGATAAATAGCCACCAATATATGTATTTCATGCTGAACCGCACTCATCAGTTGGTCCAGATCATCATCTCCCCCCCCATATATATAATCAGTGCTCAGTTTATATTAAGAGAGCAAATCTTAATACTTTAATGGATAAACCTCAATCTACTCCAACTCTTCAGTCATCCATACCATTGAAAATCTGATGATGGAATGCTCCAGATATAACAATGCCTGCATTTCAAATATTACACATTAGGCCTGTATTCTTCCCATCCCTCTTCTATGTATTTAAATAGGTACAGTTCTATACATGAGGGGCCAGAGTCACTTGAGGTCAACATGGGCATAACAATAATATTGGCATCAGCATAGGATTTGGGCATTTCTATCATCAGATTTTCAATGGTATGAATGGCTGAAGAGTTGGAGGTTGTAGTAGATTGAGGCCTGTCTATTAAAGTATGAAGATTTGCTATCTTAATACAAACTGAGCATTGATTATATATATATGGAAGATGATGATCTGGACCAACTGATGAGTCCTGATTCAGCACAAAACACGAATATTTGTGATTTTTTATCTTTTCTACATGTGTGTGGTCATGTGTATCAGTAGTATGAGATAGTGTGGATAGTTGAATTATATAGTAATAAAAAACAAGTACCTCCTATATCTATTGCATCTTCAGAATTGCCCAAAATTTTAAATGAAAGAAGTGAGACATGCAATTAAATGTATGAAGAAAGGAAAGGCTCCAGATAATGATGGAATTATAATTGATATATTAAAAAAAGCAGATGAAGAAATAGAATTTTTTTAAGCAAAATTATATACCAAATGTCTAAATGATAAATATGTACCAGATGATTGGAAAAACGCAGTGTTAATATTTAAAAAAGATGATAAAGAAGATATAAGAAATTACAGACCTATCAGCCCTTTATCAGTTTTATACAAAATTTTTACCAAGATAATTACAACTTGTCTATAGAGAACATTGGATTTCCACCAACCAAGAGAACAAGCTGGATTTAGAAGTGGTTTTAGAACAGGAAATCATGTCCAGGGATTGAGAGAAGTTATAGAAAGGACAAATGAATATGAGTTGCCATTATGTTTTGGATTTGTAGATTATGAAAAGGCATTTGAATTTATAAACTTTTCGGTACTCATCTTTTAGCTAAAGGCACCGCTCTATGTCGCGCTTTTCGTGCCAAAACACATTAAAATGCTGTTTCCATGGCCGACACATTCAAACCTGCATTTTCAATAGTACAACATTTTTGTTGTGCTACAGAATGCAGGCCGCTATGTTGCATTGCAGTACAGCATGTATGTTGCATGGAAGCAAATATATTTTCCGAATTCGCACAATTTATAAAGTAATTACGGCTTGATGAGAGAGTTTGTATTTGAATTGTATTGAAATGTTGTTTGCATTGGATTTTTTTAAATTTTAAACTATTGAAATGTTCAGATTTTTTAAAACAATAATTATAAGACTTTTTACAACATAGTATATTGAACTTTTATTTGGGAAAATGTTAAATATCTTTTTTTTTATTGAGTTGCAATTAGGTAACGTGTCAAGTAATGTACTGTTATTAACATTCCACGAGACAAAGAAGATTCTACCGTCTTTATATTTTTGAAGTAAAAAAGAGCGGTACGAAAAAAATATCCAGTAAGAAAAGTTCAAATATACATGTTTTTTTGTAAATTTAATAAAAAGCAAATATTATAAATATGTTTAATAAGTAAAGAAGACATTTGTATGTGTTTGTTGTTGTTTAAAAAAGTTTGAGTTTTTTTCTTCTGTCCAAGTACGGTTACGATTTTGAATTTTTTTATTTTAGCATTACAAACAAACAGAACTCTAACTCTAAAACTAACCCTAAACCTAATCCTAAAACTAACCCTAAACTAACCCTAAATCTAACCATAACAACTTTTACTTTTATTATGATTATTATTTTTTAGTTAAACAACAACAAAAAAAGTCGTAACACAAGTAAAAAAATATCCGATAGAAAATTGATAAAAAAAAAAGCTGTACACAAATAAAAAACTATCTGATAGAAAATTGATAAAAAAGAAGCTGTAACACAATTTAAAAAGTATATGATATAAAAAACACGAATCAAATTGTAATTTGTTGATTTTATTTTACATTTATTATTATCATTTAAATTGTATATGTTAATAAAAAATAATATTTAAAAAAGACAATTTTGTTTTGTTTTTATTTTCACATTACAAAAAAGCACAGAAAAATTATTAAAATCAACGGCCCGTAAATGTTCATATTTTATAGTTTTAGTGTGAAAATGGCGCCATCCTACGGCGACTTTATCTATAATACAAGCACCAACTTTTCTTCAGTGATTAAAGTATTGGATCATCAAGGTATAGATCCAAGATATTGTCATATTTTAAAGAATATTTATAAAAATGCAACAGCAACAATTAGATTAGAAAATGATACTGGGAAAGTCAACATTGAGAAGAGTGTAAGACAGGGTGACTCCATATCTCCAAAACTTTTACAGCAGTGCTGCAAGAAGTATTTTGTGGATGAAAATGGGAAGCTAAAGGAGTGAAAGTAAATGGAGATTATTTAAGTCATTTAGATTTTGAAAATGATATAGTTGCTTTTGCAAATAATGCTTTAGAGCTGCAGGAAATGTTGCAGGAGTTATCAGATGAAAGTAGGAAAATAGGACTAAAGATAAATGTTAAAAAATTAAAGTAACGTTTAATGGATTTTCTCAAAATATGAAAATTAAGATTGATTATGATGAGTTAGAAGAAGTTAACAGTTGCAAATACCATGGTCAGATTATTAATACAGCTGGAAACATAATGGATGAAACTAATTATAGAATTAAACTTGGTTGGAGTGCTTTTGGTAGAAATAACTTGACACTAAAAGGAAATATGCCTATGTATTTGAAAAGAAAGATTTTTAATAAATGTGTTTTGCCAGTTCTTAGTTATGGATCTGAGACTTGGACATTTAATAGAAAAGCAATACAGAGACTTCAGACCACTCAAAGAAGTATGGAGAAATGCTGTTCAGAGTAACAAGAAGATATCAAAAACGCAATATATGGGTAAGAGAACAAATAGGTGTTACTGACTTCAGTGGAAAAAGTGAGTTGGTATGGACATATTTCTAAAAGAGATGATAATAGATGGACAATTGAAATCTTAAACTGGATTCCAAGAGATTGTAAAAGACCCAGAAAGAGACCACATGTGAGATGGATGGATGAAATAAAGTGTGCAGGGGTGATGTGGAGAAAAGAAGCTAAAGATTGAAGAAGATAGATTGAACTTGGAGAGACCTCCATTCTGCAGTGGATTGATAATGTTTGATGGTGATGATGATAAGTTAAAATGTATTTTTATTAATATGGTATGGTATTTAAAAAAAGAGTTTTAGAAAGGCATTGTAAAAAATTTAATGATTAATAAGTATAATAATAAGAATAATAATGTATTAAATGGTAGATATGAAAATAAAGAGGGGAAAGAAAATTTTATCAATTTGGTGGTGAAGAGATGGATGTTTTAAAAAGGGTTTTAAATTATTTACCATTAAGGGGTTTCCACATGACCTTCAACTATCCACACTATCTCATACTGCTGACACACTTGATCACACACATGTTGAAAGGATAAATCAAGTGTGTCAGCAATATGAAATAGTGTGGATAGTTGAGGGTCATGTGAAAGACTGAGTTCAAACCCCCTATATATTACATATTGAAGTGCAGGTATGAAAAAATCCTGTACTGTATAAAAATTTATATGTAATTGTAATATTAAAAAGTAAATTATTGAAATTAAGGCAAAGATTCAATTAATTGAATATAGTGTAATAACAATGTAGCTGATAATATTAAAAATAAGGAATTTTTATTAAATGAATTGGGATTCGGAATTACGCATTTGCAATTTGATTTAAATAATAATAATAGTAGAAAAAAGGAGAATAATTGTAAGTATAATGAATGGAATATTATTAAAGATGCACATGATAAATATAGAGATTTATTTTTAAAGGATGCTAAAACATTAAGTGTAATTATTTTAAATAAGAATGATTATAATAAAAAAATGTTAACTTTATTAAAGAGTGTTTTGAAAAAATGAATAAAGATGAGAGCATGTTAATGAATAAAAAAATTAATAAAATATTAACAATAATGAATGAAAAAGGTTATATGGAAAAATCATATATGTTTAAATTAAAAAGAATGGATATAAAATGTGCAAAAATTTATGGATTACCTAAAATCCATAAACCAGGAATTCCAATGAGGTCAATTATTAGTAGTTGTAATATTTATTATGAAAATATTTTGAAGTGGATTTATAGTAATATTTTTAAAAAATATATAACATTATACACAGTTTATGAGTAAATTAGGGTTTTTTTTAGATAATACAGTTTTTACATTCAAATATCAGCCTTTCAAGCTAATTGTGCATATGCTTTTGCGAGTGTTAATAATAATAAAAGAATATTTCCCTCTCCAATACAAGATATAGTATTTATGCAGGAATAAAATGAATCCATTTATTCCTACGACTCCATTTATTCCTGCATAAATACTATATCTTGTATTGGGAGGGAAGTATTCATTTATTATTATTAACACTCGCAAAAGTGTATGCACAATTAGCTTGAAAGGCTGATATTTGAATGTAATAGAATTGTAAACATGCGCTATATAAAAATAAATGCTTATTTACATAATAAAGTTTTTAAAAATTTATTTTATGTAAAATTAGATATAGTTAATATGTATATTAATAATTTATTGTAGGGATCTTATTTTTAAATATGAGAACAATTTTTATAAGCAAAAAAAGGGTTTAAATATGAGTAATAGTCTAAGTATTTTTTTGACAGGAGTATATATCTACAATTTTGAAAAACAATATTTTGTTAGTAGTAATAATAAACCAATTTTTTCTGTTATATATGTTGATAATTATTTTATGGTTTTTAATAGTAATAAAAGAAAGACATAATTTTTTGAAATATATTAATAGCAAAGAGAAGAAAATTAAATTAACTATGGAAAAAAAAAATTAATGTTATTGAATATATAGATGTTAAGATTATTATAAAAAAAATGATGATAATAGAAAGGTTATTGTAGAAACTTCTGTATATAAAAAGAAAACATTTTTTGGATTATTAAATAATTGATTATCACATATTGATAATTATAGTAAAATAAATATTATCAATAGTAAAATTCTTAGAGCAATTAAATTATGTTCAAATAATAATTTGTTTAAAAATGAGATTAATATGATAAAGTGTGAGTGTTTTATAAATGACTATCCTAGAGATATTATTAAATATTTATTTTCTAATAAAAATATTGATAAAATAAAGAAAATAATAATAATAATAATAATAATAATAATAATAATAATAATAATAATAATAATAATAATAATAATAATAATAATAATAATAATAATAATAATAATAATAATAATAATAATAATAATAATAATACAGTGCACATGCGTGAGTATGCTCTGATCATTGTGAATGAACATCTAACTACTATCATTTATTAATCATATTTTTACTGGAGTTAAACCCTCAAAATTGTGACTTACTTCTGAATAAGACTAAGGCAAGTACTTTTATATATATATTGTGTGTGTATTGGGTATACATCTGTAATTAAATCACCTTTGCTGTTGGCAGCTGACAATAATATTAACATGGCCACCACTAGTCCAATGCCATGTGGAGAAAATCCACCCATGTATGCTGACATTACTAAATCGCTAGCTAAAGATAAAGTTTCAAATAAAAACGCTTTCTTTATAAATAAGAAATTAGAATCAAATCCGAGATTTAGGAAAACAATGACAGCAGATATAGCAGAATTGGATTTAAAAGCCACCTCAAATGAAGAAAACCAAGTAAGCTCCCCAATTATGTGGACGGATGATCAACTGCAGAACATCTCGGAGAATTTTAATGATACGGTACCAAAGGGCCTGTTTGCTTCCTTTAAATGTTTCTTTACAGAACAGTCTGTCATCATAGTGATTACTGATCTGAGCTGCTCATTATATAAATTCCCTAAGGAATTATTATATGAAGCTCTTACCTGCAACAATTTATGGGATAGTATTCTACGAATAGCGGATCACCCCAACTCTCGATATCTAATTCTAGAATTCTTTAATACAGAGCAAAGAAATCTTTTTTTTTAAAAAATCAAAACCCTCGGCAATTACGCGCTTATAATAATAAACCAGAATAGACAGAATGTTATTTCGGGCGTCTTGAAAAATGCTTTTTTAAATTATATTGTCAACGATTTTAAAAGATTAATTGAACCGTTTGGAACTGTGATACACTTCCAACCAATTTACCGGAAAGATACCCCCATCCCAGTATATAGCAATTACTATGAGTACAAAGTAAAATTGCATAATAATGTGGAATCACTAAACATACTTACGCAAATCACGATCACGCAGCAACCCTACTTCTGATTATACGTGGATTAAAACCTCAATGCTTCCAGTGTGGCCAAAGAGGTCATTTGGCAAACAGCTGTATTAATATACGATGCATACATTGTAATAAGATAAACACACACACACCGAGTTGCCCAGAGAATAAAACACAAGACAATGCAACCTGTGAAACAGATATGCAAGAAACTAATGATTTACTTATTAACTTTGAAAGTAAATTAGAAGCAGAAAATACAACTAAAGTCGATATGGATGACATACTAAAAGACACAGAAAATCCAAGTACCACTGTCATAAGAAATAAAACATCCACCAATATCATGGATGGAATAGTACAAAGTTATATTAAAAATAAAAAACCCACGCTTATCATGGATGAAACAGTGCCAAGCTTGTCACAAATAAACACAAGCAGGACCACGGAAATGAGAAAACTGGGTCAGCCTCCACGCAAGAAGCATGTACCAAAAAAAGGGACTCAATCACAAGATTCCAGTGAAGAAGAAGAAACTATCAACTTACATATACAACACAAAAAAGTAAAAATTGCCAACTTAAACCTCAATAATGAGATTGCAAATATCTTAGAAAATGATCTAATAAATGAAGCCAACAAAATCACACCCTGCTCAGTTCTCAATGAAGGTCTAAACCCAGCTTCCAAAAATGCAACTTGTTCAATCTCTCCTGAGATGCAGAGCCAGCATGATTTATCAGAGTTAGGGTCTTTTGCCAATGACATGGATTATGGTCAAGAGATGGAGGGTGAGTAGTATGCATAACCATTTTGCTTTTGACATAGTATTGTATACAATTTCTTATAAATCAATATGAAAGTAAAAATTGGGGCTTTTAATATAAGGGGTTTAAACTCCATGGCAAAAGTCATGGACCTCTCTAAATGGCTTAGTATTACCCAACCCCAAGTACTTGGTTTGCTTGAAACAAAAATATATGACAGCTCATGTATAGAACCATCAGACTATTTACATAATCATGGTTTCTCTATTTTCTCAAGAACATCCATTACACCATCAGCAGGCATGGGTGCAATTATCAATAAAACATGCCCATTCGAATCATTTAGAATACTTTACATGGACTCTCATATAATGATCATCACATTAAATCATCAAGCCATAGTTCTAAACATAGTTTTTGTATATATACCACCAGGACCGACAATAGTAAATAGGCTAGTATTGACAATTAACTCCCTCCTTGCATCATCACCATATCCATGTTTATTATTAGGGGACTTCAACATGTCTTATGGGCAATTTATTAAGAAATGGCTTCACAGACTCACAATTCCTCTGATGAGTGGAGAAGGATGTCTACCAAATAATACAGTATCATTTAACAATGGTAGACATTCTTCACTGATTGACTTGGTCTTCTATTCTCCTATGCTTCATCACATGATTAAAATATCTTTCAATAACTCAACACAATCAGACCAACCTAGCATTATTTGTCACCATAAACATTGACTTATCATATAAAACACAATTATCAACTAATAAAACAATCCAAATTTTACTTCCAAATCGAACCACAGAATTTCTGTTTTCTGAAATCTACATAGCAATCTTCAAAATGATGAAGCTAGACTTGGATCCTCCACAAGCATGGATTACTTTTGTGAATATTGTCTCTCACACAATTAACCACATTACACGGATTTCTTCCCCACCAACAAAATTGCTAGTACTTGCTGATGAGCTGCACAAGAGAATTATTTACTCTACATTGAAGGTTGATGAATACCCTAGAATTGCTGCTCTGAGAGAAGCTTATTTTTCCACATGCAAAACACTCGGAGAATATCTTTCTATTAAAAAAAGAAAAATATATCTAAACAAACCTCATACATGGTCAAGACAATACATTCGCTGGGCATTGGATCAACCCCCAAAAATTAGAGTCCCTAGTGCATTTAAAATTCAAAATGAGGTGGTATCTGGTAATAACATTCCTAACTCATTATATCTACATTTTAAAAATGCCTTTCAAGGTAGTGAAAGATTTCAACCAAAGCCACATTATTTTGGAATACCAGAAGATGACATTTTATTTGTTCCAGAAGAATTCGTTAAGAAAATGGCAGATATACCTGACTCTTGTCACCCAGGAATACATGGTATACCTAAATTTGTGTATGCTCATCTTGGACACTTTACTGTCAAATACTTGTCAAGATTGGCAAATTTTTTAGCAAAAGAACTACATCTCTTTGAAGGCCTATATCCCATACTACTAGTCCCATTTCACAAAAAACCAGAAAAAATCTCGACTGTCAAAAACATACGACCTATATCTGTGAGCCCCCTTGGAATCAAAATCCTTGAATCTGTAATAAAAGACAAAATTGAACCTCATATCATACCAATGATCTCGAGATGGCAGTTTGCAAAAAAAGGATCATCTACCGTACAAGCTGCGATCCTATTCAAAACAATTATTGATGACATAAGAAACAGGAAAAAACATAGTCCAATAGCTGTTCAATTAGACATTAAAGCTGCCTTTGACACAGTTCCAATTGGAAAACTTATTGATGTATTAGTAGATACACCAATTCCTAGATCAATACTATACATCATTACCAACCTCTTGATTAATAGAGAATGGAAAGTACTCACCTTCCTTCAACCCTTACTGCTCCATTCCACAAGGATCTCCATTAAGTGCCATCTTATTCACAACATATATAAACTCACTCTTGAACAAAATTGAAAAAAGCATACCTGGCATATACATTTCGAGAATAAATACCAACATACCATGCTTAGCTTTCATGGATGATATCATGGTGTTTCTGCCAAATAAAAAATATCTGCCAATGCTGTTGCAAATACTGGAAGAATACTCAAGGGAATATAAACTTGAATTCAATGCTGATAAATCATGTGCATGGAAAATTTTTAATGGACAACCTATCCAGCATCCTTTCTTTAAAGGAAAGCCCACCCCTTTTTTGGGTTTTCCATTCCATCTGAGTAATGCAGCAATGCGAATAAAAATCCAGAACATACTCAAAATAAAAATTGAAAATATAACGAGCTCACTTATAAAAACTTATCTCTCAGTTTACACAAAAGTATCACTATTCAACATGCTAATCAATACAAGAATTATATATTATACACCAGTAGTTATATACGCAAAAGCTTTTCTTATATATATCTACTCAATGCTCAGAAAACTTTTGTGGGGTCAATGTATCGTTTCCATCTCGATCAGAAAACTTCAGTGTCAACTAATTCATAATGGGATGGGACTCCATTCAGTTAACACATTTAGAATACAGAAAACACTAAACCTCATCTCATCTATTACTAAATTATTCCCTCAAATTGCTCCTACATTCATTTTTACACCCACAGATAGACCACCACATTTAAAAGGCTATTGGAAAAACCTTATTGACCCTTTGCTCTCCATTGATAACCTCCATTTCCACCCTCCCCTGAATAAATATAGATATTGGGAAGTCCATTCACTCCTCCAACCACATTCCATTAATGATGAGTGTAAGTCAATTTTAAATCTCAATAACCGTCAAATAATTAGAAAATTTAGGTTTTGGAACTTGGAGCCAAAATTCTTTGACTTTTTAGTTAAACTAAATCTGGAATGCCTCCCTACTCTTTATTTTTATAAATATAAAAGACAGTGCAAGAGAGTAGATGCTCAATGCACACTTTGTTACAGAGAAATGGAAACCCAAGCTTATCTATTCTTTGACTGTCAATGCTTTGACAACATATGGATAGCAATCCCTAGACTATTTAATAACATGCATGTCAACATGCACTATTTATTTAAAACATTCAGTAAGGGTATATATGCACAAATTCGGGCAAGCACTTTTATTCTAAATGCACTATGGTGCACTAGATGTACATTCATGTACAATAATAATCCTAGAAGACACCCAAACACCTTTTCAATCAAATTGGAAAGTATTAGAGAAAGAGACAAAAAAATCACATCAGAAAAAGTCATTCAAGACACTTGGTCTTTAATGAATAAAAACCTTAGATCCTAACACAAAGTAATAATGTCCCATTTTTGTCACCCCAGTGAGAGACTTGAATAAACTTACATAATTTTTCTCCAGTTTGAGATATTTTTTTCTGTATAGATGTACTCTAATTTAAGAAGTAACTGACCGTCCATATTATTTCTCATGTATTGTAACGGAATAGCGTTACATGGGATTTGAACCCAGGCATATGAGGTTATATTAAACATATATTCAATTGACGAAATGAATGACAGGAACAAAACTTTTAAAAAAGCGGTCTTGCTTTAATAATAAACGAGAAACAGCCGTTTCTAAAGCATGATCGCAGCTATATAAGAGTACCTGTCAAATTTATTGAAATAAAAAAGTAAAAGAGTTTTTTTTATTATTATTTTTTTTTTTTTAAGAATAAATCTGTAATCATTAGTTGTAAGTTTTTTTTGCATTTTTTTTAATTAAATAAAGAAAGATGAATGATTGAACGCAAGTTTGACATTTTTATTAAATCATTTGAGTCATTTTGAACAAAAGGGGAAAATGAATTAATTAATTTGCAATATGTTCTGAAATTCCAAGCGATCTAAAATTATTTTAAATGGGGGTAATTAGTAAATGTAAAATTAGAGAAATTGAAACAATAGGCAGGATATGCGTTGGTACGCCTAGATAAAATAAGCCGAATTTAGAAACAGAGGTGAGAAAAAGTGTACACTGCTATTGTACAACTCAGACTTCTGTCTCCAGCGAAACAATACCTGAAAAAATGGTCAAATTGAGTTAAATTCCAAAGTGGTGCAAACGATCCCAGAAATCACTGAATTGAGTTAATACTCGATGGACTTATAAGATGAAGGGACTCACAGGTGCATGGGAGTGATTGGGTGAAAAAAATTCAAGGTGTGAGGGCGGGAAGGAAGAGATCAAAAAGGCCGGACAGCGCTTTTAAGGATTATTAAAAATTAGAATTAGAAGAAATAAAATCTAACTTTCGTGTAGAAATATAACGGAGATGCGTTGCTGAACATAAAATTCGCGGCTTGACCGCCGGACCTCCGCGTCCAGCTCAGCTGATTGCCCCTAGGATGCTCGTAACACCGGAGAAACTTCACATAAGGACCACACATGCTTTTGAGACCTCGCAAATTGCCAGAATGCTTCGTTAAAGAAGAAATCATCGCTCAGGATCCCTCTTACAGTCTTTCTACGTTCCACAGGTAGCTATCTTTAAATTATCGTACTCATTTATGCACCAAAGTAAAATAACTTTAAAAACAAGAACTATTAAGAACATTAAGCTAAAATGATAAAGTTACTCATGACCATTAATGAACGATTAGAGAACCTAACCAAATAAGTTTGTCTACAGATTAACATTCTTTAAAATATGTGCGAAGTCACCTTTAAATCTATATTTAAATTATCTCGGCTTGCCGGTCATATACCTGCATGAATTGTTATTAAACAGATTAAAATAAAACATTTATTTAACTAGTATTTTTTGTTATTAATTGCTTGGAATTTCAACATAAATTTATATAATAGGGAATGAGTGCTGGAGCGATCAAATTTGTTTGTATATGAATGAATGCATTTGATATTTTTGGTGTTGGGATTTGATTATATTTATGTTTATGTTTATTATGCTTTCTTAGATTAATATTAAGTTTTGATTAATTTATTCTGTGGGATATAGGGCGGGCCCTCATATGATAAGTCTGATTGATCGTGATTGAAAGATCACATATACGATGTAATTTGAAAGGTGATATTGGCTGTGTTCGTTTCTTGCTTCCGACTGGAGTGATGCACGGGCATGTTTTGTGATATAGTTGAGTGAGCTTATGCACATACGTGGCAGACTCTTATAAAAGTTCTCCTGGCGCCTACTACTTGGATTCAATCCGAATTTACGTATAAAATAAATAAAAGCGTACGTGTATATGTGTTTGAAATTATCTTCACAGAACATTAGGTAATTCCCCAGATGCAAGAACACAGCAGGTTCATAGAAGTGAACCATCAACCAAAACATGAGAATGTCACCGTAGGAATACGGCAAAAGCGTCCAGATATAAAGGACGTGACTTTACTGGGCTTTCGGTAAGGAAGCCGGCGATGGGGCGGTTACATTTGGCACGTCAACGTGGCCCGAAACTATTGTTTCAAGTGGTGGGACCGACGTGGATACAGCTGACGTTTCTAACAACGAAAGCAAATTTAAAAGAGAGAGGGCGCTCGAAATAACAGAATAAATTATCTATTAAAGCGGGGGGAAATTTTCGGAATCACCATAAAATAAAATCATTAAACGTTGCTTAAGGGAGTGGGAAAGGGATTTAGTTCTCTTATTAGCACTAAAATAATCAAGCGTCCGAATATACTTAATAGTTGTAGAAGGCTGTGGAATAGCGGGATTCCGTGGAAGAAAGATCGTATATTAAAAGGAAGCAAATTCATAAATTAATTTCTATGTTAAAATTAAATGCAAATAATTTAAGCGCAAATAAAAAAAAAAAAAAAATACATCGTTAAAAGACGTATTTATATTCTTGCACAAAGGAAGTACTGTAACTGGGATCTTGTTAGGAGTTTTGTGTTTTACTTAAAAAGAAAAGGGGGCTAAAGAAAGAAGTCAACATAGCGTATATATATATAAAGACGCATATAACCATATAATAGATATAGCCGCACATATAATCGATAGCTGCTGAATAGAAATGGAGGGAACAGAGGGACCTGGGATAGTATGAGCGATAGAAACCAAATTGGAGGAATGACAGGAGCTGTGGGAATTTTGAAGGGCAAGGAGCATCTGAGGATAGGATAAGACAGTCAGTGGGACCCGCGGAGTAGTAGGTAACGAGCCGTGGATTACTATAAATTGTAAATCAGATATTAAACAATGGAAGAAAACCCAGATGAAAGCATGTGGGAACAGACGGGGGAGAGTCCAATACAATTTAAAAAACAGGATACGGAGAATGAAGGGGATATTAAAACATTAATAAAGATGATGACGCAAATGATGGCCGAAATGAGGGAAGATAGAGAAGAGCGTAGAAGAGATAGGGAAGAGTTTAAAGAGGAGATAAGGCAATTACTCAGGGGAAAGGAAGTGAAGTCAGAAGAGAACAAAGGGGAAGATAGTAGTTTAGCCAATGTTGAGGAAAAAATAGACCAGAATAGGATGGAGATGGACAAAACGAAAACAGACCTGAATGATCTAAAGGAAAGGGTAGAGATACTAACGGATGATGTAGAAAAGGGAAATAGGCATCAAGATGCGATGAAGGAAGCTATCAGGCAGATGGAGGAGGCGTGTCATGAAATTAGACAACACCAGGACGAAGTCCGAGAGGCACTGGGAGAGTGGGGACAGAGAATCCAAAGGATTGAAGCAGACCAGGGACATGGGAATGTGGGTAGAAGGATGGAAGAGATGGAGAAGAGATGGGAAAGGCAGATGTCGCAACGGGACACAAGTCGTGTATGGGCGGAGAGACAGATGAAGATAGAAATATTTAGGGCAGGAGAAAACGAAAACCCAATGGACCACCTCGAAAGCATCAGGAATCTGTTTGGAGAACCAACGGCGAGAGAACCTGACCGAATAAATATTGCAAGCGGATACCTACAGGGCCCAGCGAGAGACTGGTGGAGGATGCTGGAATTTAAACCCCGGTCATATGAGGAATATAAGGAAGAAGTTTTGCGGTGTTTCTGGAACACAGCACGTCAAGAAGGGACTTATTTTAGAATCACCAGGGAGAAATATGGGGGAAGGCCCAGTGAGACGGCCACTCAGTTTTATTATAGGCAGGTGGCAAGCCTTCAACAATTGCCTGCGTACCATATGACGGAGACGCAGATCATCTCAATAATAAGGCACAATATGCCAACCACCCTCAGACACATGATGCTGGGAAGGGATTGCAAAGGGATCCATGAGATGGGGGAAATGATAGCAAAATTTGAACAAGAAGAGGGGATAGGAGGGCAGATAGAGAGGTCTAGTAATGAACAACCCAGAAAACGAGTACCACCGGACCGATACTAACCCATAGGACGGAGGGAAAATGAATTGACGACCGTGGATATCACAAAGACAAATGTTTAAAGGAACTCACATGGGAAATAGATGCCACGAACCGGGAATGACCTGTGACATGAATCGACATATGATATTGGAAATGGAATTAATAAAAAAAAAAAGAAAAAAAAGGAAAGGGGGGATGACTAACACCAAGCCTAGGGTGTAACATATAAAACAAACAGGTCAACCGCTCGCAAAGCAGCCTGTAGTGTGTAGAGCCAATGTGTTGGTGGATCGACCTGGGAGTACCCTGCAAGACCAGGAGAAGGCTGGCACATGACGCTGGCCCAACTTAAGTGCGGAAAATCACGCAACACATTTCATTAGAGTTCTTGCCAGCTCACTTCCCAAAACTTCGTTATTGCTGGGCGGATCAGACTTTCCAAAATCTTAGATAGAGATCGATCGTATTCTGTATAGGGGACTTCGGAAAGGTCCATCCCCATACCTCCTGTCAGGGATGCACGAAACCCATTGGCCATTGTCGTCAATCGTGGCAGACCCTAGATTACCAGATAGTTTTTTTCTCCGTTAATAGTCGTTGTAAAAAGAAGTCTGACCGCAGAGCACCTGATCCAAATTTTAAGGGAAGGCGGAGCCGCAGACAAACAGCCGGGAAAGCCGCCATAATGGGACCCGTATCGCACAAAAGAAAGGAGGACGTTGGGTCGATTCATTGAACACTGCACAGAGAAAAGTGATTAAGGGGACTTTCAATGCAAGGGCACTGAAGAGGGCCGAATAACTTGGCTCCTTCTCAGAGCTAAAACCCGCAACCTCGGATTTTACTCTACACCGGGCGGGGAGATATGTAACGGAATAGCGTTACATGGGATTTGAACCCAGGCATATGAGGTTATATTAAACATATATTCAATTGACGAAATGAATGACAGGAACAAAACTTTTAAAAAAGCGGTCTTGCTTTAATAATAAACGAGAAACAGCCGTTTCTAAAGCATGATCGCAGCTATATAAGAGTACCTGTCAAATTTATTGAAATAAAAAAGTAAAAGAGTTTTTTTTATTATTTTGTTTTTTTTTAAAGAATAAATCTGTAATCATTAGTTGTAAGTTTTTTTTTTGCATTTTTTTAATTAAATAAAGAAAGATGAATGATTGAACGCAAGTTTGACATTTTTATTAAATCATTTGAGTCATTTTGAACAAAAGGGGAAAATGAATTAATTAATTTGCAATATGTTCTGAAATTCCAAGCGATCTAAAATTATTTTAAATGGGGGTAATTAGTAAATGTAAAATTAGAGAAATTGAAACAATAGGCAGGATATGTGTTGGTACGCCTAGATAAAATAAGCCGAATTTAGAAACAGAGGTGAGAAAAAGTGTACACTGCTATTGTACAACTCAGACTTCTGTCTCCAGCGAAACAATACCTGAAAAAATGGTCAAATTGAGTTAAATTCCAAAGTGGTGCAAACGATCCCAGAAATCACTGAATTGAGTTAATACTCGATGGACTTATAAGATGAAGGGACTCACAGGTGCATGGGAGTGATTGGGTGAAAAAAATTCAAGGTGTAAGGGCGGGAAGGAAGAGATCAAAAAGGCCGGACAGCGCTTTTAAGGATTATTAAAAAATTAGAATTAGAAGAAATAAAATCTAACTTTCGTGTAGAAATATAACGGAGATGCGTTGCTGAACATAAAATTCGCGGCTTGACCGCCGGACCTCCGCGTCCAGCTCAGCTGATTGCCCCTAGGATGCTCGTAACACCGGAGAAACTTCACATAAGGACCACACACGCTTTTGAGACCTTGCAAATTGCCAGAATGCTTCGTTAAAGAAGAAATCATCGCTCAGGATCCCTCTTACAGTCTTTCTACGTTCCACAGGTAGCTATCTTTAAATTATCGTACTCATTTATGCACCAAAGTAAAATAACTTTAAAAACAAGAACTATTAAGAACATTAAGCTAAAATGATAAAGTTACTCATGACCATTAATGAACGATTAGAGAACCTAACCAAATAAGTTTGTCTACAGATTAACATTCTTTAAAATATGTGCGAAGTCACCTTTAAATCTATATTTAAATTATCTCGGCTTGCCGGTCATATACCTGCATGAATTGTTATTAAACAGATTAAAATAAAACATTTATTTAACTAGTATTTTTTGTTATTAATTGCTTGGAATTTCAACATAAATTTATATAATAGGGAATGAGTGCTGGAGCGATCAAATTTGTTTGTATATGAATGAATGCATTTGATATTTTTGGTGTTGGGATTTGATTATATTTATGTTTATGTTTATTATGCTCTCTTAGATTAATATTAAGTTTTGATTAATTTATTCTGTGGGATATAGGGCGGGCCCTCATATGATAAGTCTGATTGATCGTGATTGAAAGATCACATATACGATGTAATTTGAAAGGTGATATTGGCTGTGTTCGTTTCTTGCTTCCGACTGGAGTGATGCACGGGCATGTTTTGTGATATAGTTGAGTGAGCTTATGCACATACGTGGCGGACTCTTATAAAAGTTCTCCTGGCGCCTACTACTTGGATTCAATCCGAATTTACGTATAAAATAAATAAAGCATACGTGTATATGTGTTTGAAATTATCTTCACAGAACATTAGGTAATTCCCCAGATGCAAGAACACAGCAGGTTCATAGAAGTGAACCATCAACCAAAACACGAGAATGTCACCGTAGGAATACGGCAAAAGCGTCCAGATATAAAGGACGTGACATTACTGGGCTTTCGGTACGGAAGCCGGCGATGGGGCGGTTACAGTATATATATTATTTATATATATATTAGTAATTTTTTTTTAACTGGCTGTCCATTTAATCTCTCTTGTATATATATATAATTTTTGTTTTTAGTAATATTTTTAATGCTCATGCATATTTTTTATGTACTCTGATTTAAGAAATAGCTAATTGGCCAATTAATTTCTCATGTATATATATCATTTCTTTTAGTAATTTTTTTTTAATGCTCATTTATATTTTTTGTATATCTTTTATGTACATGTCACTATACCACTGTTACTATACTAAATGTATCAAATTCATGTATCATATTATATGTAATAAGCTATGTTAACCTTGATTGCTTAATAAAGTTCTTTGAAAAGTAGTAGTAGTAGTAGTAGTAGTAGTAGTAGCAGCAGCAGCAGCAGCAGCAGCAGCAGCAGCAGCAGCAGCAGCAGCAGCAGCAGCAGCAGCAGCAGCAGCAGCAGCAGCAGCAGCAGCAGCAGCAGCAGCAGCAGCAGCAGCAGCAGCAGCAGCAGCAGCAGCAGCAGCAGCAGCAGCAGCAGCAGTAGGAGGAGGAGGAGGAGGAGGAGGATGAGGTAATAATAATAATAATTCAATTCAATTTTCAATTCAATTTATTCTATGAAATAAAACAAAGTACATCACAAATATTTAAAAACTCCAAACAAGAAAAATCTTGTGTGTGGAATTTACATGTAAAAATAAATTAAATAAAAATACAATCAAAAACTCAAAAGAACAGTTTAGGAAATAAATAAAATTAATTAAATAAATAAAATAAATGCCAAAATTAATACATACTACACAACCATTGACACAAATATTTTTTGAATGATATATAAGAAATATTATTCAGATCAATTGAACATTCATATACAAATTTATTAAACAACTTTGACCCAGAATAAACATATTGTCTTCTACTAGATTCCTTAAAAAAT
>JAQFVV010000642.1:0-305756 GCA_028023455.1 Epiperipatus broadwayi
TAAAATTTTTATTGAAATGAACTCTTTATTTTAAATATAATTGAATAACCCTCCAGTTCCAGCAAGTGACAATGCATTAATGTTAAAATGATACCTCTTTAATGCAGCTCCCCCTTCATATATCAGGAGGATTCTCTGCAATCCCTTTGCTAGAAGGCATGAATTTTATTAATTAATCAGACATTTATTGTTAAATGTTTTTACACCTGATTGACATATATATCTGGCAAGTATAAAATTATTTTCTGTTTTAATTTTTACCAGTGATGATTTAAATTTAAATACTATGGAATAAATAACAATTTTACAATGTTCAATATCTAGATAAAGTGTTTATGAAACTAACTCATTGCAACTGGTTTTTTTTAATATTGAGTACTATAAATTATAATTTATTACATAATATTAGAATTTAAATCATCATTGATAAGAGAAAAGTGAAAGTAATTTCATACTTACCTGGAATATATGTCATTCAAATGTAAAAACATTTAGCAATAAATTTCTGAATAATAAATTCATGCCTTCTTGCAAAAGCATTGTAGACCATCCTACTGATATATGAAGGAAAACAAGGTTAAAGTGATATTTTAACCTTAATGCACTGTTATTTGCTGAAGCTAGAGGGCTATTTGATTATATTTAAAATAAACAATTGACATGAGTTAATCTCAAAAACATTATATATGTGTAGTCAATAAAAATAAAAAATAGTGTTAATATATCACATGACTCCACTTCTTTTTTATTAAGCTTGCAGGATATAAACAAAGAGCTTTGCTAACTGCTCAACAAGCTTTGAGATAAATGCTTAGCAAGAGAAAGCATTTAAAATATCTCTATTCTGAAAACCAATCCCCATCCCCTGACCATGGTTTCATACTTTTGGCACTTCTCAGAGAGGCGATATGGTAGCTTCTGATACTAGATCTAAAAACACCTACCCAAAGCCAGCATTTACCTAAGAGTTGACTATTGAGTAGAAAATCTGAAGTTTTCAGACACCTATATGTCTTCAAAGGTTTCTGTAGGTGAACCTGCGGAAGATATTTTAAATGCTTTCTCTTGCTAAGCATTTATCTCAAAGCTTGTTGAGCAATTAGCAAAGCTCTTTGTTTATATCCTGCAAACTTAATAAAAAAAAGTGGAGTCATGTGATATATGACTCTATTTTTTATTTTTATTGACTATTTATAGTCTTTGCTATTTATCCTTAAGCGATGTTATATTGCTAAGACTTCTAACATATGGTTTGGCTGAAGATTTTCCAGCCCCATATAGCTATTTGAGTTAGATAGCTGGGTTTGAAGACATTTAGATGTCTGAAAACTTCAGATTTTCTACTCAATTGTTAACTCTTAGGTAAATTCTGGCTTTGGGTTGGCGTTTTTAGATCTAGTATCTGAAGCTACCCTAGCGCCTCTCTGAGGAGTGCCAAAAGCATGAAACCATGGTCAGGGGATGGAGGTTGGTTTTCAGAATAGAGATATTTTAAATGCTTTCTCTTGCTAAGCATTTATCTCAAAGCTTGTTGAGCAATTAGCAAAGCTCTTTGTTTATTATATATGTGTGTGTTGAAAAAATTGAAACAATCCTTTTCAAAAAGTGTTTTAATCTTAATTCTCTAGGTTTAACTGCCATTAAACAAACTAACATTTCTCATAAAACAGTTTATTTAAGGATATTTGATAAAAATGAGGATTATTCTGCTCTGGTCTTTGTATTAAGTTAAACAGGCTTTATTAAAAATAAGACCAATATTTAGTAATTCACAATTTAACATTATATAGATTGTATGGGCATTAAGTATTGAAAAATAAAGTTATTTTGTTATTGCAAGTCTTATCAACTTTGTGGCAGTTAAACAATGACAGTTAAAATTGAAATATGTATTTTGCAGGTATTGAGTTGATTTTTTTTTAATATAAAATGTTTATTAAAATAATATACAGATGGCACTTTGTTTTAATATTGCCTCAATATATATATATATATAATAGATGAACAATTGAAATCTTAAACTGGATTCCAAGAGATTGTAAAAGACCCAGAGAGAGACCACATGTGAGATGAATGGATAAAATAAGAAAGTGTGCAGGGGTGATATGAAGAAGAGAAGCTAAAGTTTGGAAAAGATGGATTGAACTTGGAGAGACCTTCATCCTGCAATGGATTGATAATGGTTGATGATGATTATGATGATGATGATATATATTATAAATAAACACTTTTATAGTGTGTACTAAAAGTGCATTTATTCTTTTAACATAGTATGCTCAACATGATTTCAGCTAGCTTGTAGACATAATCATAGCAGAAAAACTTGAACCAAATTACATAATTTATCAAGATAATGTTTTCAGCACACCAATTTCAAAATAAAAATGAGTCACTCTACATAATCCACTTTTATGAAAGGGAATGCAAGGCTCTTTCTTATTTTTATAATATTTGTATCATTAATGATGTGCTAAGTCTCTCTAAATTTGTACTTTACATCATTTTTCATGAAACAGACCTAACTGGCCACTATGGTTCCACATGGGTGGCCTTGTTTAGTTTTATGTTTTAAGAATAAAGATCTATCTTTAGTATTGATTTTAAGCCTATATACTGATATCTGTGCTCGGCTACTCTTATTGCAAGGTTGACTCAGGACTTACTAAAGTAAACAGCATTGCAATTTGTGTTGTTGCGTGTAATCTTGTATATAACCTGTAGCTCAGAGGGAAACTTATTCTTAGTGTTGTTTATTAAGCAGATCAAGGTGGGTGAGATGTAAAAGCTTATTCTATATGTTGCTAAACAATTTTTTTATGGTTTTGAGTTATACCAGATATATAAGGAATTGATATCCAGGATTTTTCTTTGTTTAGCATGGGTCTGTTTTTAATTTTAGAGTAGAATATTTTAGTCATCTTAATAAGTAACCTGTGTTTGTAGCTAATATTGCATAAGTCCTTGATATATGTGTTCATATTGGATTTTCAGTCAGATTTAAATGTGCACAGGTTGTGATTTGGGTGAAGGAATAATTTAAAGCCTGCAAATTTGAGTGCTATGCGTGTTAATGATTCAGAGTGTATTACACCCCAGATCTGGATAGGTTTGACAACCATTTTGTAGTTTAACAAATCATCATTTTTTTCAACCTATAAATAAAGAACCTTTATGTCTTTTAGTATGTTTTTATGTTTGATAGTCAAATTTAATGATTTCCGAGTCATTTCTTGCTTTATTTTGTTGGATTTGCTATTTGGGGCCCAGATGAGGAGGACATTATCCACATATCACTTGTATAATAAGCCTGGTGTGTGTTTAGAGGTACTTTTGTTAATGTGATGATGCATATTGTGCAACTCATTGACAATCCCATATGCCACCTATCTTCCATTTTATTGTACTTTCATAAGCATGTTATATCATCATTAATCCAGTTCAGACATCCCATAATAAATTCAATTTGTTTATGGTTGTACTCTGATTTTAATAAAACTTCCTTAATTATTTTAATAGACTGTTTTCTGGATATAAATCTGTACAACTTTGAAATGTCCAATGAACTTGATTTCCAAGTTTTAGATCTTTAATTTAGTCAACACATTCATTAGATAATTTAATAGTGTATTTGCCAAATCCATTTTGCCCTATTAGTCATTTTGTTATTATGTTAAAAGCATTATAATAGTAGGTTCTATTGAAATTGATCATTAATCTCAGAAGATACCCTATTTTATGTAATTTTGCATTTGTGAATATTATGGGTATGTTATGACTACTAGCTAGCTGAAAGCATTCTAAACATACTATATTAAAAGAATTAAGCATACTATGTTAAAATGATAAATAAGCTTTTCTTAATATACACCATGAAAGTGTTTATTTATCATTACAATTGCTATAAGGAAAGCTAAAACATTATACTTGAATTTATATATATATATTACAGTATAATAACTAATATCACCAACAATTATTACACAAATAGATAATTGGAAGATTTAAAAGTTATGGTAAAAAATCATGGTAGAATTTTGAATGAGGGTTTATAAAAGGGGAGAGAGGTAGAATATTTATTTATTTATATAGATATATAAAAATATATGTATTTATATAATTTTAAAATTATTATTATTGTTTTTTTTTTATGTCTTTTATTTATGTTTATATGTCTAATCTTAATTATATTGTTGAAGATAAAATAATGTCTACTAGGTGGAGTAAATGTAGTTAATAGGTCATGTGATGTATAAAACTTTATATCTTGAAAAGGTCTCAAAAAGAGATGAAAGCCAGGTTAATAATTAAATAATTGCAAATATAATTTATTGTTTGTTTCAATTTTATTTAGATTGATTATTATATTAAGTATATATCAATAACAACATTGTGGACAAATAATTATTTTTATATTGGATATTTGACCATTGTATATATTTGTTCAATGTGTGTTGTAAAATAAAAATAAAATACTAATAAATGAATATATCAATATGCACTTTAATCTATTCAAACTTTTTAATAATAAAATATTAACTTTAATAGAATATACAATTTGAAATTAAAATTCACAAATGTTATCTCATATTATTATGAATTACCAGTAACTATTTATTAATATTGTAACCTATTGATTCTTTTAAAACAATTGAAGAATAAAGTAAACCAACAATTTTTTTAGGAACAATGATTCCAAGTTTAAACCTAGACTAAGATGGTACACTATATATATATATTAAATATTTTTATGAAGTAACTGTCATATAAACAAAATTATATGTGGGGATATTTTATAATAATTAAAATATGCGGTAGCAATAAAGTTACAATATAACTATCAATAACCCATGATAGCCAGAAAATTAAATAATTTGTTCCAGAAATTCACAATAGTATGTTTTTCTCTTGAATTTACGTAGAAGTAAAAGAGGTCTTTTTTTGTTTTTAACTCAAACAGTTATATGAGATTTAATCCAGATATATGTTTATATAAGAAAAAAAATAATGTATATATATTTTTTAAAATAAAAAAGACTGTTTAATAGAAAAAGTTTTTTTCATTTTAAATAAATTAAAAGCTTGTTAGAAAATAAACAAAAGGAAAAATATAATATTATAATGTAGGGATTTTAGATTTTATATTAGAAAAGATAACTTATCTATTCTTTTAATTAAAAGAAAAATTCCAAAATGTTATGATCGGTTATAAAAACAAAACAAATTAGATTGTAACTTCAGATATGTAAAAGTAATTATAAAGTTGCATGGTGAAAAAAATTTGATTGTACAAATAATTATTAAAATGATTTAGACATCCAAATAAAAATCAAAATATTTGGTAAATTATCTGATCAGATGGATTTATGTTTTATTAGAAATTAGTATGTCCAACTGATTGGATAATAAGGTTAATCAATGTGTATTAAAAAAAGAGAAGATTAACTAATTAATCAAAATAATTTGAACACATTAATTATTAACAGAGGTGGTATCAGACAATCAGTGGCAAAGGTATAACAGATGCAAATTTTCTATGGTTCCTTATTCGATGAAGTTTTCGGAGAATAATCTACAATTCTGTTGTTTTCCATTAAGAGTCTAACATGTGTCATTCTCACTCTACAAGTGGTGTGCTATACAAAGTTCCCAGTGCCTCAATTAGAAGTGTATAGCTTTGTATATGAATATCTTAACCTTACCATGGGCTGCTAAACCACAGAGGGATGTTTGTTTGATGTTCACCAATCTCTTTCTTCTACATTTGAATTACTAAACATGTAGTAAATATCATTAATGACAATTGCTGAGATACCTACCCATAACTATAGAAAGTTACTGCAGGAAAAAAAAGAACAACCAGATGCCAAAAGAAGCTTTGGACATCCACTAATGATCACCAATGTTTAAAAGGACAGGAATGCACTCCAGAAACAAAGCTAGAACAAAAACCTAAGTAAATATAATGATAATGATAAATTCAAAGTCTATACAAACTTTTATTCTTTTTCAACCTTTATAAAGTAAAAGTAATTGTATTTTACTCCTGTTTAGAAATAGAATAATTCTTAGCAAAAAATTATCTAATTAATGTCATTTAATTTATGTTTATTTTGATTATTATATTGATGACTTTTTGTGTGTAAAGATATGTTATATTTAATTTGTTAATTTTGGCTTAGTTCTTTCATTCTATACCTCACCATATAACATTGGATTATCATATAATATTATTAAGTTAATTTGGAATTAATTGTATGTGTGCATTGTAGATATGCTTGGTCTGATAGTCTAATTTATGTCACTTTTTTGCTCTTTGTGCTAGTCAAGTAAATCAAGCACTGGAAGCATATTAAAACCCTTCTTTTGTTGATATTCTAGTCAGTTTTGTCTAGATTGTACCCAGAAATCATCCCAATACAAATAAAAAAAATAGCCATAGAATAGGTGTTTGCTTCTTGCAGCCATAGAGCAAGTCCAACAGTCTGGTAAGGTAATAGTGGGTCATATATTTTATACCATTTCAGTCTGACCATTAGTATGGCTAATATGAAATAGATTAATTGTATTAGCTCCTCTGCTTGAATAACAGGACCACAATTATATATAAAATATTTATTGTTTACAATTTAGAATAGAAATAAATATAAATGTCAATTTAATTAAGATCATGTTAATGTTAATAGCATAACTCTTATAAATAGTATCCAAAGTAGGTGCCCAAAATATCCATTGTAAATGTCACTACAATGTGAATGCCTGAATGATTCCATTCTTTTGTATAAATGTAAATATTCCATCAAGAAAATATTAAATTATAGTCTTAACATTACTTCAACTATAAATAAAAGTTGCCAATGTGGTGAGAGATGTGGAAGTGGAGAAAATAGCCTACATTAAAATAACTTTATTTGGTTAAGCAAATAATGAAAATATATATATGCTAAGTTCAAAGAGTGGATAAGATATATACAAAATAAATAAGTAATTATGGATAGATGTATAAAAGTAAATGTATAAACAGTAGTGGTAGTAATCATAAGTAATCAGGCAGGTCACAGAGAGGACTGCGATGTGGACATTGGATGAACACACTGATTAAATAAAAAAAGTAATTATTAACTAATCAAGATTAATAAAAAAAGAAATAGTAAAATGATAGTAATATTATTATTAAAGAAATGCAATAGAATTAAATAGGATAAATGCTTACTAGAGCATGAGTGAAAATAAAAGCTCAAGATAAATAATTAAGAAATGTTCCCAGTGAGGAATAACAAAAAATCAAACTAAAAATCATGTCTCAAATAAAGCAGAAAATAATAGCATTAGAATCATGATGGTAAAATGTTTAAAAAACAAACTGAAAAATTTAAAAAAACAAAATGAAGGGCTTTAAAAATCAACAAAATGAAGTTAGTTTAAACACTAAAGATCAGCCTTTTCAAGCTATTGTGTATGCTCTTTTTATGAGTGTTAATAATAAATGAATACTTTCATTCCCAACACAAGATATAGTATTTATGAAAGAATAAAATGAATCCACTTATTCTTTCCAACCCAAATGCTTATATATGGGCAAATCTTAAGTACTGGAAATGAAAGTGTGAGTTCTTAAGATTTTCCCGTATATAAGCATTTGGGTTGGAAAGAATAAGTGGATTCACAAATACTATATCTTGGGAATAAAAGTATTCATTTATTATTAACACTCGTAAAAAGCACATGCTCAATAGCTTGAAAAGGCTGATCTTTAATGTATTACAATTTATAAAACATAAGCACTATAAAATAAATGCTTATTTAATACACTGTACAGACTTACACACACCTGCACATATATAATGCAATATATAAGGGTTTCGAACTCAGACTTTTACACGATCCTCAACTCTCTATGCCATCTCAGTGAGACAAACATAAAATTAGAAAGTTTAAAATTGTTTGATTCCCTTAAATTCTTCAGTTTAATCCATAAAATATTTTACAGAAATGGAATCATTCTTTTGTATATTTCAATCAATGCTAATTTCCTGTCACTATTTAATCTAATTCCCATTATTGCACTTCATTATTGCACTTGATAAATATATTTGAAAATATTCTGGGTTCTTATTTTGGATTGCCAATAAATCCCCCACAAAGTATAATTTCATATCCATTGGTACTTCATATATTTTTTTAAAATACTTGTATATTGTTCATTGAGCAATACCTGAGTTTAAATTCAGCTTATTCTTAAATTAATTTGAGGTCAAAGTTTTCTAGACTATTGATAATGATCTTAGAAAAGAACTTTTAGTACTGACATATCTGTAATTTTTAATATTTTTATATCTTTTTACAAATATTAACAGTTTCTAATTATTTGATATATATTTTTCATGCAAGTATTTTATAAGTAACTTAGCAAACAATTTCTTTAAAAACATGCTTTATTGAGATTATTTATTTCTATTATTTTTCTAGAACTTTTTCATTTTTCATACATTTAACTATGTCGTAAAATATTTGGTATTTTAAAATAGTAGTAATTTTACAATATTCTTCGTTTTGTTTTTGTTTTTATTTCTAGCTTGCTTTTTGTATTACATTTTAGGATAGCCTAATCCAGATTGTTTATTCTTAGCAATTGTTTTTTGTTGTTTTTTTATTACATAAATTACCCCTCTTCCTCTCCCCCCTCCTACCCCGGTATTGAGATTTCTTTTTTTAGCTTTTTTTGCCATTTCAAAATGATATGCTTTTAGGTTACCAGTACTTTTTTCACTAACATTTATTAAAATTCAAGCATTCATTTTTTTTAATGAGTCTGTTTTATATATTCTTTCTTTTCTTCTACAATAACTTGTATTAATTGAACATTGATCTGTAATTGCTTCTTCTTCGGATCAGCCATTTGGGAATCGGGTTTTTTTTTTCCATATGTCATAGCATCGGCCGGGACGCGAACCCACAACCGTCTGCAACCAACTACTTGCTTGCAAAGCGGCTGCGATGACCTCTCGGCTAACAACGCTTGACATCAGTTTTTTAATTGAGTATCGTTTATCTTCTTATTGATTTTATTTAAATCTAAGTCCTAAACATCTGTTAATATTTTTAAAATATTTATAATGATAATGAAACTTATAGAATCGTTTTTGAAGATTTGTAATATAAACTGATAATATTGTCTTTATTAACGCATATTTATATTTTATTAATCAACTCCTGTATTGAATCTATTAAACACATTATAATCTTAAAATAAATATTTCCTGTTAATGAAAATATAATTCACTTTACTATATTTTTATTTCAATGTTTCCATGTTCTTTTCTTTTTTTTTAATAAAAGAGGAGTTTTTTTCCTGCAAATATTATAAGTCCATGTTTTGTTTTGTTTTGTCTCATTTTTGTTTTAATAACCAAATTCATTTTAAGCATTTTACCTTCAATAGTTTTATTTTATTCAAGCATTAAATTTTTTCGGTAACAATTTTAAAGTGTTTGCACAATGAGAACATATTTGTCAAGCGTTGTTGGTCGAGTGGTCAGCACGACTGCCTTATAAGCAGTTGTCGCGGGTTCGCTTTCCAGCCGATGCTTTGACGCATGGAAAAAATGAGAACATATTTATGCTATAATTCGTATTTACCTGCAATGACATTGTTCATTAAACTAAATAAATAATCTTACTACTCTGAATGAGATACCATTATTCTCCACAATATTGTCCTTTCATTTTATATTTATAATAAATCCTTATCAATTTGTAAATTCAATATGTGTGATTTTACAATAGAAGAAGTGTCTACTGTAAAATGAATGGTCACTCACATTTTCCTCTAGTTTCCCAAAGTTTACCCATATTTTCGATTTAACATTGGATAGCTACTCTAAATCAAAGTTCATTTCAAAAGTAGGGATAGGTTTAAAATATTGAATTCTTGGCTTCATTTTGTCAATAATTGCTTGGGGTAAAATTAGGGCCATGCTTTATTTTTTATCTTATGATTACCTATTATTATAAAGCACTGAAAACTTTGAAATTATTCAAACAGAAGTCAATCTCCGCGATAATGCGCTATTTCTTAAATATTATAAATTTTCAAGCACTGTCCTGCTGCCAGTAAGAGTAACATCAAACTTACAATAGACTCAAGCCCTGATTTAAGCATGGACTGTAAGAGTCCGTGTATAAAGAATGTACGCTCTAAACTTAAGTGATTCACATGAGTTTTTTTAAACTCTTACCTGCAGGAGAGTGTGCGAATTTTATAATATTTAAGAAATAGCGCATTATCGGAGATTTACTTCCGTTTGAATAATTTTATCTTATGATTGTAAATATAAAGGAAATCAATACTCACACACACACACATTTTTTTATCATGCTTTTAATTAATACCAGTCACTTAAAATCATCTGAGAAAAATGCCTGTGATGTTTCTAGATTTAAACTCAAAGATAAAAACCATAAGACTCATTATGTTAAACTGACAAATGTTGCAAATCAACCCATCCATAGTCAGTTAATCTCCTAGTTAATAATTTATATAACAACGAGAATGCATAAAATTGGAATTAGTAAATTGTTTTATTCAATTGCTTTAAAGCCTAAAAAGACGTGAGAGTTTTCTATCAAATAATAATAAACTTGAATATATATAACAGAAGGATTTTTTTTTTTCATGTGTCAAAGCATCGGCCGGGAAGCGAACCCACGCCAATGGGCTTGTAAGGCAGCTGTGCTGACCACTCGGCCATCAATACTTGATTTTACAGAGAAAAAACGATTTTTTTCAATTACCTTACTAGTTTTGAATTTTTGCAGGGAATACTTGAAAAAATTGTCAGTTTCAGAATTTTCTTTAGTCCTTGCATAATATAGTGGTATATAAATTAACATAATTTACTAATGATTTTTTTTTTCCAAATGTTAGAGGGTTAGTTATTTCATTATAGGCCAATTACCAGCTGAAATAATATCAAAAAGATACTTTAGTTCAGTAATTGAATAGAAAGAGTAGTGATTTACTAGGTTGCAGCATAAAATTGTATTTGTTATATAATTTTTTGTAGAAAGCACTTAATATTAAAAGAAAATATGCCTACAGTTTGAAAAGAAAGGCTTTTGATAAATGTGTTTTATCAATTACTACTTATGAATATATATTTGTGCATCTGATATGAAATGACTATAGAAACTTCAGACCACTCAGTAAAGTGTAGAAAGACTTATTATGATAGGACAACAAAATGGAATCAGAAGTGAAATACTTGATGAGATAACAAACAGGATCTCTGACAACGCTAAAGAATTAGGAGGCTAAAATATATCTGGACTGGAAATATTATATAAAGAGATGATAATAGAAGGATCATTAAAGTTGAAAGTAGATAACAAAAGATTTCAAAAGCCTAGGAATAAGAATGTTGATGTGATATGAGATAGAAATTGTACAGATGAAAAACCGATTTAAACTTGGAGAGATATACATCCTCTAATGTATCATAAAGGGTTGAAAATGATTATCTTACTTTTAATTATAATATACATATGTAATTTTAATAAATGTTTTAACAGATGTAATTGTTTAAATATTTTTAAATACTTGGATATTACTGTTATTTTTATTTTAGAAAAATCATAATCGGATGAAAATAGACAGTGATCAATAAAATTTGGACACTGTAAACTATGCATTCAAAAGAGTATTTCTCTTCTAAATGCAGCTCTAGTTTTTTTTATAAAAACAAAGTGGTTACGATAAATATATACATGTTTACAAAACAAAGTTCACACTTTTCATACTTTCCTTATTGTGAAATAGACTCTTCCATCTCAGTCGAATGTTATACTTTTTTAATAGATGTAATTGTTTAAATAATTTTTAAATATGTGGAAATTTCTCTTATTTTAAAAAAATCTGAGTCAGATGATAATAGACTGTTACCAATCAAATAGTATACTGTAAATGCTTTATGCATTCAAAAGGAGATATCTATAATACACCTAACTTATAATTTCAACAGCGTTACTTGTGTTATTGCGATGTTATAAAAATTTGAGTTGATGTAAACACATATATAAACACCCACATGTTAGTACGCTAAAAATGTGACAATTTGAGATCTCCATAAATTTTATGGTGTGTATGTGTTTTAAGAAAACTATTTATATTTGAGGTATTATTTATCTTTTACTTTAATATATATATATATATTACTAACTGAAACACAGGCTTATTATATACCTATGTCTATATATGTAATATATAGCGTATATGAGCACAGACTTTCACATGACCCACCACTCCCCACTCTATCTAATAACACTGATACACTTAAACACATATATGTCGAAAAGATAGACAATTACCAATATACGTATTTCATACTAAATCAGAAAAAGTATCAGTGATATTAGATAGAGTGGAGAGTGGTGGGTCATGTGAAAATCTGTGCTCATATACTCTATATATATATTACTATAATTTGATGTAAAATATCAAAGTTCCTACACTCACACTTTTGATACCATCTTTTTATATAAATAGATTACTAAGTCTTTATTAGTTCAAATTTTAACATATTATTTCTAGCCTAAACATAAACGTTAAATATGTTTAAAAATTAGTATATATGTTTTGATAAACACAATATCATATGCTAATCTAACTCCATTTTTATATCTCTCACTCTCTCTTTCTCACTCTCTCTCTTTCTTTTAATATCTTTAATTAATTATAGTTTTAAGATTATGTGTTGGAGTAACAGCTTTATTATATAAGGAGAGATAAAGAGCTTTTATTACATTTATAGATATAGTATTGTGAAATGGGAAAAATAAAATTAGACCGCAGTTAAATTAACTTTTTATAAGAAACTTTTCTAAAGATTATTAATATAGGTGGTTAAAATGTTTTCCACGCTTCACATCTGTCATGAAATAAACTTGACCAAAACTCTGAAAGATTAAATTGAGACGTAGTTTCAGAATACTCAAAAATTACTCCTGCTGGTTTAAAGAAAGTTTTACAGTCACTCCAAGAGACTTAAAGCATTACTCATGTTAACTAAGACATTTTCAATATTTTCAAACATAAATCTTTTCGATTTAATACATATACACTAAAATAGTTTATGTGTAAGGGGAAAAAGAATAAATAAAAAACCTATACTTATTTATTCAATGTGTCTGTGGTAATCTTAAAGAAAGTTAAATCACTGTTACAATTAAAAATTATTTGTTCTAATTTAATTTGTAATTGTGCTAATTTAGCTCATATATACCTGTGTTTTGTGCGTGTGTAATTATATATTTCGAATATTAATACATATGTCTGTTAACAGCACAATTATTCAGCTTTTAACTGAATTATATGAAACATTATTAAGATAGTGGAGGTTATTCAAAGAAGTCACAAAGAAACCTAAAAGTTCAGAAAACTATTTAATTTATTTCATGTGCCAGTTTTTGGAATACTCATAGGTCTTTTCTGCTCTTTATTCGGGGAGGGAGGGTATATTTTTCTTAGTTGTATTGGTACTTCGATATTAATTAAGCTATGACATACTAGACAACCCATCTCATCGACAAAGGTTTTCAATGATAGTTATAAATATTTATATTGTTAAAATATTTAAACATTAATAAGTTAAAAAGTTGTAAATAATTGGTACTTTGGTATTCAGCGATCAAAATATAAAATAAGCAATCAAAATATTCAATTCTTACAATAGTTGCTCAGACACAGTAAAAAAAATGCATCTCACTTGTTCAACGCAAGCAGATAAAAGACAGATATTTATCCAGAATTCACCCAAGTATTTTAAAATCTCAAAGGTGACTACGAAAACACCTTGACCACTTCTATCAATTAGTCATGCCAATGTTTCAGTTGCCATGGCATTGTTTTGGTTCTTCATCGATGATATCTACTGGTGGGTTGCATAGTATGTCATAGCTTAGTTAATACCAAAGTACTGTTGTATTTTTTTAACAAAAAAGAAATATATTTTATATTTTAAATAAAAAAATAAAAATATCTTTGGAATAAAAAATCACTTTTGGCTAATTAAAATAAAATAGCAATAATGTTAATAATACAAAGAATTTCATTTTATCTTTCAATCTATAAAAATATATTTCCCAAAAAAAAAAAAATTTATGATTTTTTTATGTTTTATATAAATTTTATTGAAATCATGTTTTAATAATAAAAAATAATCTTAAAAATGGTAAAAAAAATTCCAGTTAGAAAAATAATAGAAAGAGTAATATTATTGCAAAAAACATATTCTGATATTAAACAAGTTTTCAGCAGGCTAATTTTTTTAGTAACAAAACAAAAGTAAATAAATAAAAAACAATAACTATCCTTTCAACTTTGATGGAGGCCTATGTGCAAGCACAAATGTATTTTCTCTTAAGTAAATAATTTTTATCTCTTATGATGTGATGTGATTCTATGCACTGTGACTTCTCTTATTTATTATTGGGTACTCCTGACATCTAGGTACAATAATAGCAACTAAAATCTTCATCTATTAAATAGATTTTAACTATGAAAATCACTAAAAGGTTAAATTACCAATCAAGCTTTTAGCATCAAGTGAGCTAATTGCATACTTAACATTAAAATTGCATGTTATTATTGCAATGTTATTAAAAATATAAAAATAACTTAAAAGGATGAATTGATGTTTTAAAATCTTCTAAACATGTGATTAAAAATATGTTGTCTAATATAATCCAAAAACAAATTTTGTTGAGAAAGATGGTAAATAAAAAGCCAGATTTGTATATAATGCCTTTTTACCAACAATATGTTGTAAGATATGTAATCAAATAGAAGACAGTTTTTGTCAAATAGAAGCAGAGAATAATTCAAAATGGAAAGTGACAGGAAATGGTAAATATAACAGTGAATTTGGAGCAGTGGCAGTACTATTTATAAATTCTGCCAATTGTTAAAGGGAATAATAAAATAAGTTATTTTAAAAAATGAGTTACATTTTTTAAAAAACATTAGTTAGATCTTTTAGTAAGACTTATTTGGCTGGTATTTTAAGTTATATGAGGCTAGGTTATTAAAAAAAATATCTGTAATTGTTAACTTTGATATATGTAGAACTCAGCAGTTGAATTGCCTACATTCAAAAAAATAAATATGATAGAAAAATAAACAACATAATATCCTCATTATAGAACTGCTCAAACTATAGATGAATAATGGTGACTTTTTAAAAATTAGACTGGAAATATGTGCATAACCAAAAAGAAAAAATAATTGGAATGGTGTTAGATCCAATTAATCTTAACCATATGCAAATTGACATGTTTTGACTCTATTGATATCATTAACCCACATTATATTTTTCATTAGCATCATTACAGGGAAATGAATTGAAATAAGATAGAAATCAAAATGTCTTAAATATTAATGATATTGTTGATTGGGTATCAGTACTAATTATGGAATAAGACCTCTAGAATAATTATTCATTTGGGTTAATTGTTTAGTGTACCATAATTAAAAATATATAAGACAAAAATCTTTCTTGTTATCATTCACACATCCTAATGATTCAACTGGTTTTTCTACTAAAAATTATCAAGCTAATATTTGTTGGTGAACAGATCATCCATATTTGTTTAAAATATCAATAATCACATGATAACATGTAATACCTTTAGGAAGTTTTACAACTTTATCTTTTTTATCGCATTGCTAAATTCATATTATATTAATATCATTTATGTTCTCTATTACTTTTTACAATGCTTTTTACAACCCATTATTGAGTGTTTTGATTGTCCCAGCAATCTTCTTTATAACTATAACAAACACAGTACAAATACATGAATACAAATATGCATGAATATATAGATATATACATATATTCTATCTTATAATTATTATTTATATACACACATATTTTTATATACCTCTCTATATAATATATTACCTTTTTATATATCATACATTTTAATCTGTTTTATATTCTATATGTATCAATCAATACTTCCTATAATCATATATATGTATTCTATTTTTATTTTATTTATTTTTTATTTTATTCTTATTAATTTTTTTAATATTTAACTCTAATATTATATATTCATATTTTTTATATTGTACATTATCATTATTCATTTTTTTAACATATAATATGTATAATTTTCCTTAACCTATAATATTATTTTTTAACATATTTTTATATCTACTTTCTACTTATATTTTCAAATCTTAACTGCTATCAATTCAAACTTTAAATTTTACAGTTATATTTAGTAGCTATCACTTTCCATTTTTTAGAGAATTAATGTTTTTTTTAATCTAGAAAAATAAAAGAAGCTATTTATATTAATAATATTAAGTCAGTATTAAATAGAGATTTAGGCCTGAAAAAAAATTTGACACATAAAAAAATACATTTAATTATATAAAAAATAGAAAGAGGGAGCTACTAAATATAACTGTAAAATTTAAAAGTTTGAATTGTTAGCAGTTAAGATTTGAAAATATAAGTAGAAGATAGGTATAAAAAGTATGTTAAAAAATAATATTATAGATTAAAGAAAATTATACATATTGAATGTTAATATAAGGAATAATAATAATGTAAAATATAAAAATATGAATGTATAATATTAGAATTAAATATTTAAAAAATTAATAAGAATAAAATAAAAATAGAATATATATATATGATCATAGGAAGTGTTGATTGATAAATATAGAATATAAAAAAGGCTAAAATGTATAATATATAAAAAGGTAATAATTATAGAAAGAGGTATATAAAGATATGTATGGTTATATAAATAATGATTATAAGATAAAATATATATATATATTGTGTTTTGTGTGAGTATACATTACTTCACACATACATATAATTAACATATATACATTATATTTTAATGTATATCATATTTATGAAAATAAATATATAAAATAGTATTTATTTCATTCTTCAAAATGAAACTATTGTTTAAATACTAATTTATTAATAAAAGACGATTGACAAGGAGATAACCTTTAAGATCAAATTTGAAATTTATCAATGAAATAAAGGAAATGAAATTAATTTCATGAATAATATAGAATTATAATATCAGGAAATGTAATATAATATGCTCTCACAAGCTCATTCCAGTATAAATAGAAAATCAAATAATTCTATCTTTTTCTGATATCCTAAATACTTCATACAAGGATTTCTACTGCCAAAGAACACTAAGATAGATTTAATATTTTGAACGATTTATTAATAAAGTTTTATTAGAAAGAAAATTCTAATATTATTTAAATAAAAGTAATTTGTAAATTACTTAACTTGAATATATATTTTCATATTCTATAAAAAAAAAAAAATTGTTCTAATTTGGAGTTCTGAATATAAAATCTTTTTAAAAGCATTTTATAAAAACTTCAATCAAATTAAACTGAAGAACATTATTTTTTCAAAAATGCAAAGTAAATAGAACACCAGTTTTATTTATCATAGGTTGATAAAATGTGTTTGCCTGATCAAATATATATGTAAATAACAACTTCTACCCAGAGCCTATAAAATTATATAAGCTTTATTTGCATAATGAAATTCCAATTGCCAACAAAAACTATTTATAAAAGAAGATGCTGGTTTCATGCAAAAAGGAAACTGGAAAACAACTGGAGATCTTATATAGCCTTTTCTAATGCATAATAACCAAGGAATTAAGAACTTTATCTTTGAAGGACTTTAATATGAGAATTACGGGATTACAGGAACGTATAGGATAATTACATGAACTTTTATAAATATTATCATCGTCAAGAATTATGATTTGTGAAGGTTAATTTCATTTCCTTTACCACTAAATTCATTTCATTGAAAAAATTAAGAAAAAAAGAAGATCAATAATTTAAATACTTTTTTTTATATTTAATAAAATTTAGATCTCTGTAAGAAGTAATTTGATAGAAGGTTATCTAAATATACTAAAGGTATAACGTAAAGTTAATTTGGAGGTAAGAAATTAAATATTCTTCCATTTACATTTTTGTGACATGACACTACCCTGTTGATATTAACTAAAATAGTTTAATAACCATTGTTTGTTTATAGTTGTGTGAATGTTTAACATTTGAATGGAAGATATTTATTTGTTTTTTTTTTAATGATGCCTAATTACAGGAATCATTTTAATGGATGAAAATGTCTCATACAAATTGGAAAATATTATAAAGTAATTTAGTTATTATATATCTAATTAATAGTAAGTTTAGTGTTTATATATTTATTAATTATAAATACTTCATTTACAATGTTTTCAACTATTGAATGAATAGTGTTGTAAAATGAAAATATATCTACTTCGGGAAAATAGAATGTATTTATAATTTAGATATTATAAAATAGTAGATATATAAATAGAAACATTCACAATATTTCTTTTTGTTATATATTTTAAAATTTAAATTATTTATTTGTTAAATAAATATTTGTTATATTTTATATCGCTAATTTATTTAATTTATTTATTTCACTTTGCAAGATAAAATCAAACACATATATTTTTATATTTATTGGATATTCTAATAACTTATTGAAACCCATTTTAAAGAGATTTATTGAGATTATATTAAATATTATTATTGATGTACTATATTAATAGGAACCCCTGAAGAGAGTCAATTGCTCAACCTCCCTGAGTTATGAAATCTGTGCACAACGGTTAAATCAAATCAATTAAGGTGAAGATTGAATGATTTGATTTAGATTGCATTTATATTAAATATATATTTTTTCCCATATGCCAAAGCATCGGCCGGGAAGCAAACCCACGACAACTGTCTGCAAGCAATTGCTTGCTTGCAAGGCAGCTGCACTGACCTTTCAGCTATCAACACTTAACTATTAAGTATTTAATGATAAATTATTTATTTGAAATAGATGTAATTTTAGATTAAAATTTGATCACACCATTCATAGCATCCTATATGAAGACCTCAAATCCGATTAAAGTGAGATGCGACAACTTTGTTTTCTCATTGAGAGGATCCGTACCATTACAATATATATATATAATATAAAATTATATGTTCGTATATATTTGTATTCATGCATTTGCATTGACTTTGTTATAGTTCTAAAAAAGTTTACTGAGACAATAAAAACTGTCAATAGTGGATTGTAAACAGTAATAAAGAACGTAAATGATATTAATATTATATAATACCAACAGCAAAGACAAGAATGTATAAAGTAACCATTACTAATTTATTCTTAATTTCCTTAAAATCTGAAGAAAAAAAACTCAAACTGATACCTTTCACTTAATAGCAAATTTTTGCATGGGGCTAAAAAATGCAACAGACAAGTACCATTGAAAGAATTAATCCATAAAGCTAAATGCCAGATTTTATATTTTTATAAACATCTATTATTTTAAAGAATATCTTTAATTAAAGCTGCCTTTTACAGTATTCACCACATTTTTGCATCAACAAATACAATTTTTATTTTATTATACTATACCATTACTCTACAAGGTGAAGGCAATTGGTCCCCAAAACTCATTATTAAGCAAGAATATCACATAACAAACAAGTAGGTATAATGGGTTCCTATGAGAAAACATTTGGCTGGTTCCTCCAGCTAAAAATTATATTATAAACTGTTAAGAAACAAATTAATCTAATATATATATAATATTTAAAAAAACTTTAATATACATTATGTGCTTATGTGAACTATACTAGGTGTATTATGCAAATATGCACTTAAAATGTGTACCTATGTATGATAATGCAACCTAAATCTATATTTAAAGAACACTTATTTTAAAGTTGTTGTTTTGTTTTTTTTTTGGTGATCCATTCATCAATCATAATTATATAATTTTTAGAATCATGCTTTGCTTATTTCATTGTTGCCTTTTAAATTCTTTCAAGGTATTGTTTTATTTTGGAGGAGTTCAGCAAATAATGGCTGAGGATTTAAAGAAAAAGTTTACAATGAATTGTTGATGTGCCGCTTGGTTTTTTTGTTTGTTTTTTTTTGGTATGGAATAATGTGATTTCATGACTTTGGAAAGTTTCAATACATCTATGATAATTAAGCACTTCGTTCTATTTTGTCTTGATTTTTTAAAATAATGGTACTGGTAAACATGAATAAAGCTTTGAAGACCAGATATCACAATTTTCTTCTTCTCTTTCCAGATGATGTAAGATATCTATTTTAATTTCCAAGCTCAGGCATTTTCCTGATTTTCTCATGGTCATATTGTTTGCAGCTATGGTTCTAATTGAAAATGTATACAAAAGTGCTAGAAAAAAATGAATCTTTTAACTGCCTAAAAGTACAGCAAAATGAATGAGAAAGTGAAAGTAAATTAGCAGTTAACAATTGTTTTGAGTTCTTCCGCACAAGAGTTTTTTGTTGCGCTGGAAAAAAAAAATCTATACTGAAGTTTTAATTTTTTTCTAATTTTGTACTATTATATTATATTACTTACTTGCTACTATCATTAGTGTAAGACTAGCAAAATTAGAGTGTCAAAACTACTTTTAAAAAATACTGATATTATTTAAAAAGGAAAAAAATATCTAGCTAATGCATTCTGTGTTCGCATACTGTAAACATTATATAAGCCTTTTTTTACAATATGTACTATGCAAATCTCAATAAAAGTCACTTTATATGATATATAAATATGTACGCTAGCTGTGTAATTTTTCTTATTAAGAGTTGTCACGTTGTTGTTGGCATTCATCATTGAGAAACTTACTTCTACTTACAAATCTGGAAGCAAACTTTAATTATCAAGTTAATCATCTAAAATTAAAAATTATTTTCAAGTTTTTAATCCAAACCAATTTTTTGAACATCGCTAAGCCATTAACTAAAGATATTTAGATGATCTCTGTTGTTCACTAAACTATAGAACCATTTCATTCACAAAACATCAGCTGAATTTTCTGGGTATGTTCACCAAACACAAAAATTAAAATTTTATTTTAGTATAGTGATATCTATTATAGACTTGAGCACTGCGAAAATAATTGATTATTAGTTCGTTTTCCAGAAAACTATGCGAAATTAATGAACAGTAAAATTCACATATTGAGTTTCGATCCAAAATTTTTTAATTCTCAAGTTCATTACTCTTTTGACTATGCTAAATCGATCAGAGCAACTTTAATAATCAATGGAGAATTTATGATAAAAGTTTGCATTGGGTATAGAGACATTCACATGATGTTTTATTAAGCTTCAAATAAAGTGCTTTAAAAATCTGAGAAATCTGAAGCTAGCTCTAATATAACACAAATTGGTTTAATTTGCCGCAATTATCCGATTCTTAAGCTTGCAGAACAACATTTGATTCTATTATAATTACGTTTCTTTAATAACTATAGTAAATATTTAAGATTAAATAGACTAATAGTGGAAACGACAATAATGCTTAAAATTGTGTTTAAATGAGTTAAAGTAATATATAAATTTAATTGAACAAAAAGATCACCTTTCATTATCAATTCATTAATAACTATTGACTGCTCCTAATTTCTACGTATAAATCAAATATAGATTTCAGATTTCACTAGAAATCAATAAATTCTCTTATTATTTGCCAGTAAGTTAGTTTAATATACAAGATATATGTGTGGAAATCAATGTATGTTTGAATGATAATCATAAATTCTCAATTCTTTTTTAAAACATTAGAGGCTAAAATATGACTAGACTAGGCATGTTACCAAAGAAAGTGATGATAGACGCTTTAAATACAATATTGCATACTAACTAGCAAATTCATATATGAAATAAATGATTGTGATGTAAAGTTTATTAAAGTCATATAAAGAAAAACATTGGATGAGAAAAACTGGGTTAATCTTGAAGAAATAATATTATAAAAAAGGAAACACGTTCCTGAAACTGCTTAGCCTATAGTTATTGTTTTTTTTATCTTTTTTTATAACAATCATTATACATGCACCAAACCTAGGAACAGTTTTGGTAAAACATAAAGAATTATGTAAATTTTCTATACCATTTGTGCAGTATCATTATACATCTCATGCAGTTACCAACACCTGCTTTTATTGCATATAATTTGTGTAAAATTAAAATTAAATGCAAATGAGTTTTTAATGAATAGTGATATAAATAAATACATAACTAAATTTGTGGCTCAAAGATAATGAATTGCTTAAATGCCACATCTTGAGCTGCAAATTGTGTTTTTGACTATCAAAATAATACTCTTCTATTGTATTAAACCCCATAGACAAATGCAAGATTTATATTTAAAGGTAAACTTTTCACTAAATTAAGACAATTAAATCTTTGAAATTATAATTACTTTTGAACAATTTGAATGTAACTGTTTAGGTCATATTAGTACACAAACTGACATTCATCATTTAGATGTTAAATATTTCATCTCAAGAATTGTACAAAACATCATTGGAATGGTAGAGGCTAAAGAATTTATCATAGAAAATGTCTAGAGATTATCTGACATAAACTAACTACATAAGCAAAATATATAAAAGGTTTATTGATAGAAAGGTTGATCTTCAAATGTTTAAAAAATGTGATATTTAATGTTGCTTCACAAACCATTATTGTAAACTGTAATCTATGAAATTTAGTACAGTGATGGAAGGTTTAAAGATGCTTAAGCATTACTAATAACAGTTTGAGCTGAGATTAATAGTTCTCAATTGGTTACTCAACCCATGGACTAAATTCCATAATGCAGGACATGGATGATTTCATATTTTTTAAAGGCTCTTCATATTTTTTCCAAGAAAACAAAATCTACCCTTATATTAGATATGGGGACATATTGACATTTCATATTTAGTTTATATACTTTTAAATTTTAAAAAATAATTTTATTTAAACCGAAATAATATTTCAATGTTTATTAATACAAAAAGTAATAAATATCGAAATGTCAAAAGATCATAAATTTACCACAGACAATGTCAAAAGATTATATAAACTAAATGTATGATGACATATATTAACTACATAAATGATATTTGAGATATTTAAATGCAGGTATACTGTCTATACTGAACTTAATGTAATTAGAAGAAATTTGAATTCAGACATTCAGTTTCCTAAAGCTATCTACTCCATCTTTTATAACTGATACACATGACCACATACATGTGAAAAAGACAAATGATCTTCAATATATGTATTTCATGCTGAACCAGCACTCACATGTTGATAATATATATGCTAATATAAACTGAGCACTGATTGCACATATTTGTAAGAAATAATGGTCTGGACCAACTGATGAGTGCTGGTTCAATATGAAAGATATATATTGGAGATCATTTATCTTCTTCACATATACGTGGTCATGTGTATTGGCTTTATAAGATGAAGTGGATAGCTACAGAGAGCTTGAAAATCTAAGTTCAAATCTCTTCTAATTAATATATGAGAATTGTAAGCTGGTGAAAATGTTTGTAAAACACAACATGATATTTTATAAGCTATTATCAAGTAAATTTGTGTCGCATAAGTGCAGTGGTATTGGGGCAGTTCAAGAACCAAAATCATCTGAATCTCAGATTATATTCATTGTTCCTCCCATTAAATCCTTTTTAAATGATAAACCATTTAATTACTTTAAGTTACATAGGATAGCAGACTAAAAGTATGAAAGCTCCATAAAATAAACTTTGTCATTTTGTGTGTAGTGAATGCAATCGTAAATGGGGTGGATTTGTTCATGGATAATGAAAATAAAAAAAAATCTCACATTAATTAAAAGGAATGGTAACTGAAATGCTTATAACTAATAAGCATTTTTTAGCAATTGAATTTATTTAACACAAATCATTATTGAATTATATTACTTCACAAATGAATGGTTAAATAAATATATATTTAATTTTTATAATAAAAGGGGGCTTGAACCAAAATTTTCAAGTTCCCTACAATCAACCATCTATCCAATATAACTGACACATGTGACCACATACATGTGAAAAAGATGGATGATCTTCAATATGCATGTTTCATATTAAACCAGCACTCATCAGTTGGTCCAGATCATCATCTCTTGCATATGTATAATCAGTGTTCGGTTTTATATTAAGATAGCAAATTTTCACACTTTAATGGACAGGCTTCAATTCACTCCCTTGAACATTTGAGGAATATTAAGAACAAAATGATAATAGTTATCAAATTAAGTGTTTAGACAACTAGATATTTTGACTTAATAACATTAAGTAACTTAATTTGAGTAATAAATTTTAGATTAAAATCTTTAAATTAGAGTAAATGAGAATGTAAAAAAAATTAGAAATTACTTACTTTATAAATATTTTATCAGAGTAATAGATTAGATAGATGGATATATAGAGTAATGAAATGATCACTATGGACACTTTGCAGCACATGTGTGTGATGGTGTGATTAGACCATGCTAGGCAGACAGATGTAACTAGAAGGCGTACATAATCAGAGTGGAATTACTTGTCACACTTGCTGACTTAATCACTATTTATAATTATTATACCACAGGGCCTCGTCAGTTTAAAAACCTATTGCTGGAAATATAGACTACCCAATTGTAATATTCCTTACTCATCTTATAGATATGGCTTATGAGACCTGAGTGGAAATTTAATAGTTTGGGTAGTCACACTATTGAACATTTATTAGTTTAGGTGGTCATAATACTTAATATATAGTCTCACCAGAAACCCAAGTTTGAATCTATATTCATTTATGATCATCCCTTTAGCACTTAATTATAGTGTGGGGTTTATAAAACCCATCCACATTGCATTAGATAGTTTAAACCTCTGATAAATTGGTGTAATGCATAAATGAAAAGTGAACAATGGCAAAAACATGCAACATTCAACAACTTTTATTTCACATAATTACAATCATAAACCTCTAAAACAACATACATTATGCTATAATGAATAATGCAACCATCGATAAGGCATGGACATTATCTTTCTAAGTAATCATATTCAGTAACTACAATACCTTTTGTTAGTAAATTAAACAAAAAAAATTATATTAATCCAAATGACTGATGATCTTTAGTTCATATAAGTGAATCATAATAAATAATAATAGAATATATTATCTTTATTGTTCAGAAACAGTATAATATATAAAACAGATATATATCTTACTTTAGGGAAACAAACAATATTTTTACAGTAAGTAGATGAAATTAATAATAAAATAAATAATTTAATAAATGATATTGTTAACAAAAGTATAGTCATATGTGATATATAACAGGGTGTCCAACAAGTCGATTGTGAACCACGGGTCGATCGCAGAGCCATTTTTGGTCGCTCGCGAAGCCAATCTGGGTAACGAGTCAAACAAATTAATCATGATTATCAAGTTTTTTTGTTATTTTTGCCTTTGTTCTAAATTTTTTTTTAATTCTACATAGGTTAAGTCCACTAAACCGTATCATTATTGAAAATAATATTTTTAATCTTGATTTAATATATTTAATTTGAATTAATAAATATTGTTAATAATTACTCATGTTGTTTTAATTCCCCCGGACATGAGTTTTTTGACCCGTTAAATAATTGTTATTTTTTACTAGGTAGATATATAAAAATAGTAGGTATTTCACGTCTCCCTCCATTTAGACTACGCCTATGTCAACAAGTCGATCGCAACACATTTTTAAAATAAAAAGTAGATCTTATGAACACAAACGCTGGCCACCCCTGATATATACATAGACCATAAATAGTAGTAATAATAATAATAATAGAAAAATATTTATATTGCCAGCAAAAAAAAAAGCATACATATAAAAAGATATTTTTTTACTATTTCAATGATTATTTAACTATTCCTGTTCCCGAGACTGCATTATATAGTTTTTGAGATTATTTATTTGTCTTCTCTTTAGCAAGGAAGCAATTTCAATTCAGTTCATTATAATTAATGTATTAAATTATTATATATAGTGATAGAATAAAGTAAACTTACCTGTTCCATGAAATATTCTGATACTTTTTCACTAGTTGGTAGGCGAATAAATCAGTTTATTGGTCATGGTATGGTGTTGTTTACGTGGCAAGCATCAGTAGATCTTTCCCTCTTCTTTCTTGTAGGATTATTAGAAAGATAGATCCACAATAGAATCATAGTTATTTCTTATTTATCAACCAGATACCTTTCTTTCATACTAAAACATTATTTCCAATTTAAGGCTAGATAGTATCAACTCTTCTATGGAACAACCATGTCAATTAACAGATGGATTATTAGAGTTTTTAGCAAGCCATACTGATGGAATTTAAACTATACACATGTTATCATTAAATATTTTAATTAGAACAGAAATATTAAGAATACACCTCTTTTTTGTATTATATTCATGAGATGTACTTCACCAAGGTAGACTGTAGTAAATAAATTGTAGAAGAATTAGTAATGACAGTGATTTTGAATTATTTTCAGGTAAAATTATGCATTGGAGAAAGATGATATTAACCTCATAATTTGCAGTTGATATAGTTTTGATGACAGCAGCAGATAAAAAACCATAGGTTCTGGAAAATTAACTGATGTTTAAGAACAAAGTAAGTCCAAATAGAAGCATAACATGGATAAAAATAAAAATATAGTGAATTTGGCTGAAGTATGTTTTAGAGTTTGTTTATCTGATATGCAGAGTAAATGAAAATGGTGAATGTGATGCAGAAATAAAAGTACAGTTATTGTTGACATAAAACATATTTATAAAATGATGCCTATATGAAAAAATATATGGATAAGAAAGATTATTGATGACTTGAGATATAATTCTTTGCAGCATATGGATGTGAGGCATGTCATTGAGGAAATAATAAAAATAACAAGGAATATTTTGAAATGGTGTTTATAGTGCTTTGGGTGGTTAAGTTAACTAATGAATAAGATTTAGATTAAAGACAACTGTTTCAGAAAAATTATAAGGCAAATAGATAAAATGGAAAATAATATCATGATTGCAATTGTGAATGAGTTAAGAAAAAGGATGTAACCAAAATTTATATTCAATGAATAATATCATAAAACGGATTAAAATAATAGAATTGAAAACATGTAGAAAAGCATAGAAAAAAATCATAAAAGGAGTTTTATTGGATGATGAAAATGAATCTAAAACACTGAAAAATAATTTATTTGAAAAACGTTTACTCGGGGTCATTTATTACTATCAATCAATCAATAGTATGCTGTCCAATAGACAGGTCCAGAGAGTAGTCACAACATCAATTCATCCATTCTTCCATTCCATTCTTTTCCTTGCCCATTTCTTCAATTCCAAATAAGTCTTTCCATTTCTTATATATCATCCAAGAATGTCAATCTCTTCCATTCTTTCTTTTTATTTCCACTCACCATTCCTTCCAAAACATCTTTCATCAAACTGCAATCTCTTCTCAGTATATGTCCAATCCAGTTTCTCTTTCTTTCTCTGATATTCTCAATCAATCTTCTTTCCTCATTTACTCTTTTCAAAACTTCTCCATTTGTTATTTTACTCATCCAACTGATTTTTTTCCATTTTTCTCCATGTCCACATCTCAAAAGCTTTCAATAGTTTCTTAATTCTATTACTCAATGTCCATGTCTCACAGCCATACATTAATATCCTCCACACATAACATTTAATTAATCTCTTCCTTAATTTATCATTATCCGGATCATTAAATATGCTGATGGATTAAACTACTCTTATAGTTAATAGAAACATGATTGTTATGTACTTATTATTATAATAATCATAAAAATTAAATAATTATATAATTAAAACATTTTATTTAGAATTTAAAAACAATTAATATTATATAATAATAATGAATACCATTTTTAAACAAATTTTAAACTAATATTAATTTTATAAATACAAATTTTATAATATAAAAATGTTAAATTCCATTTATATATATTTTTTAAAAAACCTGTAATATTTAAATGAATTGCAATAGGCAACAAAAGATTAACCTTATGAATTATTTTTTTAAAAATATCAAAATGTTTTATTTTTAGATTATTCTGTGTTTAAAAAAAAAATTTTAAACTTTCTTAACTTTTATTTGAGCTAATGCAAATTAGTTCACATCTAGCATTTTGTAAATTTTGATTTGTTGTTAATTTACCAAATTTAATCTTAATAATAAAATGGGAGCTTTTAATTTAAAATATTAAATAATAAATAACTACAAAAGTACTTTCTATTTCTATCAGTCTTCTTCAATTGTTTTTATTTTAAAATTAACTATCATCATGCATTATTTCATATCTCCCAATCTTATGAATTATTATATTACTACCTTGGACTATTAATCATATTACTTTCTCTATTATTAAAGATTGCCTTCCTTATCCTTTTTTTTATTACCCTTTTCTTTAAGCATTATCTTTACTTTAGTCAAATCAAATAGAAATTGCTGCTCCTATTTAAGTTTATGATCATTAAATACAGAAGATGATTATGCATGGTTTGCTTTAACTCTTTCATATAACAATTGATGTTTTTTAAACCTCTGTTTCAAAGAACATTAAAATTCACCAATATATGAATATATGTATAAAATGATCAGATTAGAAATATTAGAGAATGTACAGAGGAAATGGGATTAATAGGATATGATATTAAAAGCTTTAGCCAAGGCCCTGAAAATTTTAAAAGAAAGTTAAAAACATAAAAAGTAAAAAAAAATATATAGACTTCAATACTATATAATGCAAAATCAATAATAAAAGACATTAGTTCTGAGTGTTGTAATGTTATGTATAATATACTACCTGATGTTAATAGACTGCTTAATAATTCTAAAAATATTATTAATAAAGAGCATAAAATAATATAATATATAAGATAATTGTCTTTGTGAAACTTTATTGAAGAAAATATTTGAAAAATATCAGTTACTATATAAAAAGCAAAACTCTCCATACAGTAGTGCCACCCTGTGCCAACCAGAGTAATCAATGGATGTCAGGGACTTGTGCATAAAATCTCTATCTAATGCCTACTCATCCAATATTCCCAGATTAGTTTTTGGCTTGTGGCCTTCATCAGTGAGGAGCTTTGGTTCTGAGGGCACTGCACTTAGATAGGGATTTTATGCACAAGCCTTCTGGCATCCATTGATTACTCTGGTTGGCACAGGGTGGCACTACTGTATGGAGAGTTTTGCCTTGTTTATAAACAATTATTTTCTAGTATATGAGATGGTGATCATGTGATACTTAATGGTTTTACTATATAAAAGAGTTAAAGTATATAATTCAAAGCTCAAATATTTTCTGTATTTCATGATCATAAACTTAATGTAGTAGAGCATTTATCTTTGATTCAAATAAAAACATTGTATGTAAAAAAAGAAAGACAGAAAAAAGAAATATAAAGGGACTAACTTTATTCAAAAAAGAAAATAATTTGCTTAACGTACAAAATGCTAATATAAAAGTTTGTGAAATTTGGAAGATAATGTGAAATAGCGCATTATGGGAATTAATTTTAGAAGTAAAAGCATCATGATACAATAAGTGAAAGCAACTTCTGCAATTATTTATTGTAATTGTATTGTTTGTAATTTATATTGACTTCATACTTTAATATATACATATATTATGAATAACGTGTGCAAATAAATTAATAATTAAAACTATGTGCTATTAGAAAATCAAATGTTTTTCCAGAAAATAAAAATAATAATCAATACATAAACTGAAAATTTTAAATAATTTATTATTGAACTTTTAAATATTTCTGATATTTTTTTTCTTTGCTTAAGTAAAATGATGATGACTTGTCTTTATTTTTGGTTATAAATAAATTATTTTTGTTAGGTAGTGAAATTTTGTCAAAGCTACTTATAAATCATTCTTATTAGCCTGATGCTTGATTTACTTCTTTTTAAATTAATTTTTGGCTCTTTTAAAATTAAAAAAAACAGTATGTCTTTTTTTTCACTTTTTATAATGCATATATTATTGCTCTTGCTCTCAAATTTTGACTATCTGTCAGTCTTTTTCAGGATTTAAAATACTCTTTTATTGTCCCAATAGTATTTGAAACCCTGAAAAAGTCTATTAGATATTTGAAATTGTATTTTCTTCTAATTGGAAATATATTTAAAACTTTGGAGAAGACTTTTTTTTTCATGTCATAGCATCTGTTGGGAGGCGAACCTGCAATAACCATCTGTAACCAACTACTTGCTTGCAAGATGGCTGCGCTGACCTGTCGGCTAACAACACTTGGCAAAAAGACTTTTACACAGGAAAAACTATAGCACACCAACAATAACAAAATGCATTGTAAAAATATTACAATGCAAAAAGATGAAATATTTTATATCATGTAAATTTAACATTAAAAGGATAAATATTTAATAAAGTGAATATTATAATCTAATTTTTTTCTGAATATTATTTATCATGGAATAATAATATATTTATTATTTATTTATAAATAAGAGATTTGTTTAACTATTCATTAATAAATAAATAATCTTTTTGTTTCTATAATTTCACTATTTTTAAACTGTTTTTATAAGGAGCTTTACATTATCATATTATTCAATTCATTTTAGTCAGGTTTATTTTATTAGAAAAGCATTTTATTTCTAATAATAAAATAAATAAAATAGTAATAGATAAACCAAAAATAGTAATTTAGTATTTGTCTCTAATAGCTATTAATAAATTATCTCATAATTTAGTTTTGTGTAAAAATTGAAATATTTTTTTTGATTGGCTCACTTAAAAAAATTTGTTTTGTAACTAAAAGAAATTTTATAAATATTTTTATTGTTTTAGCTACAATAAACTCTTAATTATGTTTAAATGATGAATACATTGTACCATCTATGATTAGATTTAAAACAGGCTTACTGCATTAACCCCTTCCTAGTGCAGTGTAGACTCAAACATTTCAGCATTTTCTGACATTTTTCTGTGTCTCACACATCAACATAAAATATATGATTAAATGATTATTACTTGTCATAAAATAATAAATTTGACTTCATTTGATAGATATTTTTGTTTACTACTGAAATAAATTTTAAATGTTCACATTTTATTTTTACAACTATTAAAAAAATGAGATTGTATTCAAACAAAAAGATTACATGTCATCATTTCAGAAAGATTATTTTCAATTTTTCAAAATCAATGAAATTTTTCTTATTTCTGATTATTTTTAAAAATTTATTTATTTCTCTTATATCTAATGAATTATGCTTTAAAAGTTTAAAATTCTTTAATATTTATTGAAAATTGTGATATTTTCATACTTGTAAGTATATGTAGATTGCTTACATGGAAGCTAAACATGTAAATAGCTTAAGGTTATATTCATGTTAGCTGCTAATATAACATTATATTTTTGAAAATAAAGTATTTCCAGTCAAACTAAGTTATTAATAATGTATATTTGTCAATATCTAATCTATATAGTGTAAATTATTGTAAAAAATATCAGAAACCATATTAAATTCACAAATAAACACATTTTTGGTCATTGGAACTATTTTCTTTAAACAATGTATTAATATGTCAAATGTTTTACTGCCTGTCCATGGAACAATGGATGAACATGTCTGTGTGGGGATTATGTCTATTGTAAAGATGTTTTTTTAAATTTCCTGCGATCTATTGCAACTTTTTTAATGAAAGTTTTATAATAAAATATACAAAAAGATATGCATTTTAACATGTAATACATGTGGAAAAATTCACTAGGGGATGCATCGGCCAAAAAATGTAAAACTGCATTATTAAATTATGGAGGGTTAAACTTACTGTCTTATTAAAAAAAAATCATAAATTTAAAGATGTATATTTTGATAGATTTTACAATAATGTTTTCACTATCACATATTTTAATCATGATAGATTTAAATAAGTAAATAAATTATATTTGTATGTGTGTATGATTATATATGTGCGTGCATATTTAGATTAGTGTGTAAATTTAAAACTATATATGTTTTAAGTCATATTATTATTAAAGATATATTATTTATACTAATCTTTTTGTTAAATAAAAAAATGTATTTTTATTCTTTGATTTGTAATTTTTAAGAAAAGATTAAAATTATTGTATCATTTATTTTATTTTAAAATTTATTTATTTTTAAATTTAAAAGAAAATGTTTTTTTAAGAATGTTGTGTGTTTATAAAAGAAAAGAAAATTTCTAATTAAAATGGAATAATTATTAAATAAATAAAAGGGGTAAATTTTGAGCTGGGTGTTAGCTACTGTTTTTAGGTTAAGTTATAAATGTTATTTCAATAAACAAATAGTGTAAAAAGCCTCTGCTTTTAAGTTCAGATGCTTATTCTCTCTGTATATCTATCATTTCAGTTTATGTATTGTATTTTTCACAGTAAATAAATTTTAAAATGAATATATTTTTAAAAAATATTTTGTGCAAATAACATAATGGAAACCTAAGCTGTGGATTAATGTTTTAATTCAAATGACAAATTTAGGCTTTTAGGAGATACGTATTTTAACAATTTAAAAAAATGGAATTTGTTTAGGAGCATTCTAGAACAAAAGTTATAAAATGCTAATAAAGTTTTAATTGTGTAAATTAACATATATATAATGAATCTATTTGTGTACCAAGAAATAACTAATTTGCTATGTTTTACAATCCCAAATGGATGATTTTAAATATGATAAATAACCATTTAAATATTTTAAAAAGATAAATAATATTTGTTTCTCAACATCAAATATAATATGAATATTGCTATGAACCATTAAGTATTATTTGTTAAATAAACTTAGGATCTTTTAAAAAGAAACAAGCTTTAAAAAATTACAGTATCCTTGGAAAATATAAGCATTGTATAGATTTTCTACATGAATTTTCTCCATAAAGTAATTTAAAGATTGTGGAACATTTTGTGTATAAACAAAGAATAGTATCTTACTCATTTGATAAAATAGCTTTATTATTTGTATTATTATAGCTGTGGTTTTAAAAATCATTTTGTATTATATACATATATGTTTGCAGATAGTTATATAAATATATAATTAATGAAGAAGAGAATTTTATTGACTAACCCTAAATTTAAATTTAAACAATTATAATAAATTTTGTTTAATAACTTGTATATTTTATATATAAATTGTCTATTGGAGACAACAAATAAATAAATATTTTTTTTGTGGTTAAAAAATGTGGAATGTCTTAGCACCACTCTACAGTCAAAACAATTATAATATTTTATAATGGACTATTTCAAAACAAGTAGAATATTTTATAGTGCATTGATTCAAACTATTCAAAAATGTTAATTAATGTCTTACTGTTTATTTTGTAAATAAAATTACTGTTTATTTTTAAACTTGAAGTCAATAGTCTATTTAATGTGGTAGGTACATAATATAATAATAAATTAAATTCTTTATACAATCACAAATATTTAAATTTTAACTAACAAAACAATATAGATTTTATTATTTCATTAGAATTATTCGAATTCTATAATTATTAAAGGTGAACCTAATGTTTTCATGGATATCAATTGGTATTATTCAAATGTAAAAACCCATAAATTATTGATACAAACTTTATATATGATCATCAAGCTTAAATAATTTTATTCATCTTTTAACACTATTATAGATTTTAATATATAATAATAAAAGGGTTATTTTGTGAATTAATCCACATATAAATTATTACCTACTATATGTGTTATAAATTTTCAAATGAATTATTTAAAATTGTATATTACAAATTTGGCAACCAACCAGATTGATATTTATTTAATACATAAATATTATTAATAACTTATAATTTTTTAAATAAAATTATTGCTTAAATTTATTCCATTACAGATTTGGCTTGCTTAATTTGTGTAGCTCTATGAACCATTGTCTTCTATCAGGTGTTTGACCCATGCCTGAAAAATCTAGAAATTTAATTCGCAATTTTCACTCTCTACTGAGAAATTTTGCTAACATTTTCTTTTACAGCTTTAAAATTCATGTATATATTTTTTTCTAATATTTTAATTTCAATAAAACTCAAGAGATTTCAGATAATTGAATAAGTGGGTCTTCAAAGTATATATTGAAAGGTATCTATTATATGGTTGTTTGCTGATCTCAAACTTTGTGAGATTATTTTGAGAAAATATTACAATGCTCTACAAACTTGATTTTTTTGGAAAGTTTATGATCATTACTGTAATTGCGTGATAATTATTGGAAATCAAAAATATATATTATTACATTTTTTACAGAAATGTTTTATTTTTAAATATAAAACATGTATTCTTCTGTGTAATGTTATCATAGAGATTATGGGTGTGGGAAATACAACTGTCTAGAAATGTTGTCCTAAATAATCTGTTATAACATTTAGCAATATAATAAAAATTAGGAAAAATTTTAAACTTTTAAAACATAAACTGAAAAATTTACTAGATATTAAAAATAATTTGTTCAGGTTTTTTAAAACAAACATCAAGCAAAGAAGATTTCATTCATTTTGCAAATTGAATCTGCTCCACCTGAACTTTGATGATTGGACAGCACTTTGTTTTGATTAAAATCTAATTTTTAAAATAATTCCAAAAATCAAATGCAATTTTTTTTTTAATTTATTTAATTTCTAAACAAAAATATCTACCAAATGAGATCAAATTTATTATATTCTGATAAATAATAATGGTTTCATATTAAAGTGAAAGTTGAAAGTTTAAATTTAATGAGAACAAAAAAATCTGTCAGAGTACAGAAGGATTAATTTCAGTTAACCCATTTATATTGCTATAAATTTAATGTTGTACAATTTATATTGTTACAGATTTTAGCTTGACATAATTTGTGGGGTATATAAGAGTAAACATTCCCATTTGATTATTTTATACCATTACAGATTTTGTTTTCCAGAATGTGGGAATGTAAAATAAAAGACTTTCTTTTGTTCATTTTATTCCATTACAATATGTATATATTATTAATTAAGGTTTGAATATAACAAATATTTATTTATTTTGACATGTGAAAAATTTGCCCAAAGTTTCTTGTGTGTATTGAAAAAGTATATAACTTATATTCTTAACCATTCTACAGCATAACTAAATCAGATTAATTTTGTAAATTTCTTTTTTATAAATGTGATCCTTCAGTTTGTACAATGTTTGGTCAAAATAAAACTATATTTAGCATTATTATTGAAATTAATTTGAGAAATAAATCAAATATTGAAAAAATATATGAGCTCTAAATTTGATGATGGACAAAATTTGACTCACTTTGTATATCACCCCAACAATTGTTTTCTATGGTTCCTATAATTTAAGTTACCATCTTTTTCAAAACATAATTATAAAAATAAATACATTCTATACTTAATTTTAAAGATCTTTATAATGAAAATAATCTTGAAGCAAAACAATTATCTTTACATTTTTTTCAATTTTACAAATATAATGTGAATAAGTCCCATTATTTTGTGCAGTTTGACTTATGAAAATTGACATGGTACCCGGTAGAATTTACTTATTTGTTAAAAATCTCTTAATACTTAGGACAAAAACAAAAATTATAATGAAGATACACAATTACTCTATCACACCTATTAAAAATAAAATTATTATACAACTATCAGGTTATAGATTGCTCAAATACATCAAGATTAACTTTCTAAATGCAAATATAACTTGTAATACTAGTCACTATTGTGCAAAATTGGTCAAAAAAGGGTTAAAGTAGATTTTGCCTATTAAATTAGTGTGAGTTAATTAACATTCTATACTATAGCATCAGCGAAAATCATAAGCTATATGAATTTATGTAAATGTAAGAAGGTAAAATAAATAATCAAATAATGAAGACTGAAATGTAAAAAGATCTGCATATGTATTTTACAGAGTAGAATTTTTCCCCTAGTAAATTACTTTTCAAATGTACAAAATTTAATTCATTTTTTTAAGTAATTTATTTGACTATTATTATAATACCTTAAATTTAAAGCACAGCAGACTTTTCACAATAAATTTTTTTTAATAAAAATTATTTTATTTTAAAATATATTTCTAGGTTAGACTTAATTAAACTTTAAGTGTCTCACAGTTTGAGGTCATAGAAAAATCTTTTCAATACAATAAAAAGCAAAACTTGAAGTAGTTATATTAATAGTTCCTTTTAAACTCCCGTCGCTTTGAAATTATTAGTTACATTGGTTTAAACTTTTAAATTAAATGCTTTGCTTTAAAATTCAGGGGAAATATCTTTAATTGTAACTGTTCTACATATATATTATATGTGTGTTAGTAGCATCTAGTTTTCTAAACGTCTGCCTGCTATGTTCATAAATCTGGGATTTGAATACGAATAAACATGGGAGGTTTTGTGGTAGCTGAAAATATTTAAACAATTTTATGACATTTCTTTAAATAGCTAGATTTCAAATGCTCAATTTATGATCTTCAAAACGGTAGCTATTATAATCTAGAATAAGTATGGACAAACTTTATTGTGAAATGAGTCACGTGACGCATTCGTATCATAAAAAGAACAACGCCGCAAAAAAAAAAAAAGTCCGTAAGGAGTTTTTTAATACAAAGTATACAAAGCTAAATTATCTTTTAAAAAAAATTCATACAACTTTTATATAATAAAACATATAAGGAAATGGTTCTAGTTAGAATATTTAGTAATTGTTTTTGGGAAAGATAACGTGAGAATAAATTGCTATTTCTGAATTGATTTTTCCAAACTGTGTGTTTTGTTTCAAACTTTGACATGGGTATCCAGTTTAGGAATTAACTTATTTCCATTTTGCGATTTTAAATTACGATCATTTAAAGGATGGATAAATCTGTAGGAAATGCAATTTCACTAATTAATCTATTAATCCTCAGCTTGGTGAAGAGGAGGAAAGAAATTTTGTTTTTTATTTTCAAGAAGTTACTTGCTTCAATGAATAGATAAGAATAAACCAAAACATACAAAATTTTGTAATTATAAATTTATTTAACGCATATTGATTACATAAGTAATATTACAAAGCATTAAAGCTGTAAGCATGTGCGTCTTGAAAATACAAAGGTAGGGACTTCTACAGGTCTTAACCACAAGCTTACTCTTTGGAAGAAAAGAGGGGAACCCTTCTTTACTTCAATCTACTTTCTATATAAATAGGTGAAGCTGAAGCGGTTAGAACTCTTTTCGTCCAAAGAGTAAGCTTGTTGTTAAGACCTATAGAGGTCCCTACCTTCGTATTTTCAAAACGCACATGCTTAAAGCTTTAATGCTTTGTAAATACAAAATTTTGATATAAATTATTATTCTAGAATAAACCTGTAATAAGCATGTATTGCACTTAAATTATAAATGTCAGCATAGAAAGCTATTAGAACAACCATATTGCTCCTTAGGCTGCGCATCCAATCTAGGGGGTAAAATATTAAAGCAAATTTGTAAAAGATTTTATTTCCTAAAAATAATCTAAGTAAAATTATATCATGAGTTCAGTGCTCATTCAAGAACAGCAGTTTCACAGATGTAAAGAAGAAAGGGTTTTATTAATTGGTACACTTAGTATATCATCAATATTAAAATAATCAATCAAAATTAATAGGAGGCATTCTAAAAATAGTTGATATTGTATTACCAACCAATACTTAATGACTGGCTTTGTTCCTAAAAGCTGACAATCTGAGAGAAAAAATTTTAAGCTTGGTTGTATATTGATTAAAAATATTAATCTTTTTGTTATAGTGGAATCTGGAGAGAACATTTTTATCCTGAACTATTCTTTACCTTGTACTGTTTTAATTAGGAATGTCTTTGTGATTTACTGCAAAGCAGTTTTACAACTTCAGTAAGACTTGACAAAAGATATTTTATATACTTCTACATTTTGAATCAACACCTGGTAAAGTTTTAATTTTTTTTTTTTTTCAAATTTAAAACAAGCTTAATCTCCTCGAATAGAGATGATCCGCATTTAATCAAGGTAACCATTTAATATCAGCCATAAAATAAATACGCATCTACAGAAATAATAATGAAAAACAAAAGTTAACGATTTCATTATCTAATTATTATCAATCTTCATAGTTTTTTTTACTGTTTTTTATAGAGGCAGTATACAATAAAGCTATGTATGCGTTTTCACAAAGAACATTTTCTTAATAACAATTTTGATTTTTTAAATTTTATAAATATATACACAATATATGGAGGATTTGAACATAGAGTTTTAAGCACCCTTTAACTATCCCACTATCTCATATCACTAATACACGTGATCACACACATGTAGAAAAGATAAATAATCATCAATATATATATTTCATGCAGAACCAGCACTCATCAGTTGGTCCAGATTATTATCTTTTACATATATATATATAATCAATGTTCAGTACCAAAATAAAATTAAAAAAAAATATTCTTAAAAATCATCTTTTAATTTACTCCACAACAAAAAAAACCCAAAAAAAAAAAAATATAAAAATATATTTTTTTTTTTTATATTAATATGAATAAATCTTCATAGTTTAAAGGACAGTCTTCAATATACTTCAACCTCCAACTTTTCAGCCACCCATACCATTCCATTCCATCATCAGATTTTCAATGTTATGGATGGATGCAAAGTTGGAGGTTGGAGTAGATTGAAGCCTGTCCATTAAAGTATGAAGATTTGCTATCTTAATATATATAAAATGAGCACTGATTATATATATATATGCATAAGAGATGATAATTTAGACCAACTGATGAGTGGTGGTTCAGCACGAAATAGGTATATTGGTGGTTATTTATCTTTTCTACATATGTGTGGTCATGTGTATCAGTGATATGAGATAAGTGTGGATAGTTAAAAGATGCTTAAAATTCTGTGTTCAAATCCCCTATATTTATAATTAAGTTCCAGTTATATAAAGAATGCCTGTATTTCAAATATTACACATTGAGCCTGCATCTTGCACAAATGGATAAAGTCCTATACATGAGGAGTCAGAGTGACTTTATATCAACATGGGTGTAACAATAGTATTGGCATCAGCATGGGATTTGGGGATTCCGTCATCAGATTTTCAATGGTATGGATGACTGAACAGTTGGAGATTGGAATAGATTGAAGCCTGGTGATTAAAATATGAAGATCTCATCTTAATATAAACTGAGCACTGATTATATATATATATGCAAATTTATAAATAAATATTTAAAAATACAGTATTTAAAAGCTTATAAAAAAAATATGTATAACAGTTACTTGGAAGCGCTTTCAACCAACTTGTGGCTTTGTCAACTATCACGTTTAAAATATCAGCTTTCCCATAATTCTATGATGTCAACTTTCCCATAATTCTGTGATTTTAATGTTTGCTGCTTGCCTATTAACCAAATGTTGCTTGTATTTACATATCAACATCGCCTCTTTAATTTTCCTTTTATTATTATTTCTTTCAATTTCCAATATTTTTACGTTGTTATAATTAAAATCGAAACCATATATACATGATTTATTATGGTCATAAAAGACAGAAGCTGATAAATTATCATTATTTTTAAAATTTTGTTTTGTATTTTGAACCCTTTTAAATAACAATAAGTGTTCCTTTGTTCTTTTTACCAATGTGCACCTCGATTCACCTATATATCTGCGGCCACACCCACATGTCCATTTGTAAATGATACAATTTTTATTTGTAAATAAAGTATTATCCTTTGAATTGTTAATTAATTTATTTAATGTAGGGGGTGCATAAAATGCAATATCACATATTCCTTTATAAATTTTCTTAATGAAACTTGCCTGTTGATTTGAAATATATGGTATTGATATCCACAATTTTTTATCAGAAGAATTAACACTTTTATTATTTTTATATTTATAAGTAAAATTTTTAATAGTATAATAAACAGAATCATAATTGTATCCAACTTTTAACAATTCATTATAATAAGTTTCAATATTTTTAGTTTTATCAGATACATATTTACAAAGGTTATCATTTCTAAATAAAAAGGACTTCAAACCTGCCATTTTATGTGACATTGGTACTTTTGATTCATATGGAATATATCCTCTTTTTGCTATTGGTTTAAGAGTCATATAGTAATCCAGTTTATCCTTGTTTCTGGTTATCTTGAGATCTAAAAATTGTATACTCATTAAATTTTCATCTGTTTTAATCCACTTTAAGCTCTTTATATTATTTAATTCCTTGAACAAATCATTAATAGCATTTGGCTTTCCACAAACAAATACATCATCAACATATCGATTGTATAAAATAATATCTTTCTGATAATGATCCTTTTTTAAAATATTTTCTTCATATGTAGATATAACAAAATTACATATCTGGGCAACTGTAGGAAGTCCCATCGACCACCCATTATTCATTTTATAAAATTCATGCTTAAAAATTGCATAAATGTTTCTATCAATAAAGTTTAATGTTTCAGTAATAAATTTTATTATTTTAACGTTAACATTTTTTAATTTCAATGCATTCTTAATTATTTCAATAGAAGTCATTCTGTCAATTGATCCGTACATTTCACTAATATCAAAGGTACAAATTACATCATAATTATCAATAACAACGTTATTAATTTTACCAACGAAGTCAAATGATGAACGTATTGTATACATACCAAAACCAAGAATTTATTGTAACATTTTCTCAATTAATTTACATGTTTCATAATAGAAAGCACCTCCAAAATCAATCATTAAACGTAATGGTTCTTTTTCTTTATGTAATTTTATGGCCGCGGATATATAGGTGAATCGAGGTGCACGTTGGAAAAAAGAACAAAGGAACACTTATTGTTATTTAAAAGGGTTCAAAATACAAAACAAAATTTTAAAAATAATGATAATTTATCAGTTTCTGTCTTTTATGACCATAATAAATCATGTATATATGGTTTAGATTTTAATTATAACAACGTAAAAATATTGGAAATTGAAAGAAATATTAATAAAAGGAAAATTAAAGAGGCGATGTTGATATGTAAATACAAGCAACATTTGGTTAATAGGCAAGCAGCAAACATTAAAATCACAGAATTATGGGACAGTTGACATCATAGAATTATGGGAAAGCTGACATTTTAAACGTGATAGTTGACAAAGCCACAAGTTGGTTGAAAGCGCTCCTAAGTAACTGTTATAGATATATATTTATAAGCTTTTAAATACTGTATTTTTAAATATTTATTTATAAATTTGCGTATATTATTTTGAAGAAATACAGACATCGATTTATAATATTATATATATATGTGTGTGTGTATGTGTGTGTGTGCGCGTGAGAGAGAGAGATGATAATCTGGACCAACTGATGAATGCTGGTTTACCACCATATATGTACATTGATGATTATTTACCTTATCTACATGGGTGTGGTCATGGGTATCAGTGATATGAGATAGTGTGGATTGTTAAAGGGCGCTTAAAAGTCTGTGTTCAAATCCCCTATGTTTACAATTAAGCTCCAGGTATATGAAAAATACTTTCATTTCAAATATTATATCAATAATAAAACAAATTTGCTCTATCTATGTGGAATGTAATTTTTTAGAAGAAAATATTATATATATATGGTTGACTATATAAGAGTAATAAAGAATTGTATTTTACAAATCAGATATCAGAATATTAGCAATGTATTATATTTAAAGATATATCATATTAAACGATCCACTTGTGTAATAATGTCAGATTCCTCCTCTCACTATACATGTAGTTTAAAAAACTCTTTTTATAAAGAGAACTAGTAATTTGAAAGATCTGCATCTCCATACCAGAAATGTTAGTCCAATTTACCATTAAATCACATGATAACAGCCAAGCTTATATAAATTATGAATGAGAAATATGTTGACAAACCAACCTCTATAAATAAATGATGGCTTCTAAATTTTATAATATGTTGACAAACCAACCTCTATAAATAAATGATGGCTCCTACATTTTACTCTTATCTAAGATTTTAATATAAACAAAGAAAGCTGGCATAAGGCTGTAACAGATTGAGATTTTTATATTTCTAGAAGTTTAAGCAAACCTCATTAAACAGGCAGTATAACTTATTTTGAGTGTAGTAATTTTTAAAACTTTCAGACAGCCACAGCTATTATATAATTAATAAATCTCATTTTGCACAAAGTTATGTGATTTTATTCAAACATACCATGAATCTTCTATGTGTTGTTAAGGCAACGTCTATAAGAAAAATATGAATCCCATCTTTCAGTCTAGTCTAAGATATTTATATAAACAAAGCAATAAATTAAGACATTTTATGATTCTAAAAATTTAAATAAATTCAATTAAATAAACAAATATAATCTGTTTTGAAAGTAGACTAGTACTTCCAAAGTTGACTGCTATTAATTGTTATTTAAATAATAATTGTGATTTTGCATAAGTTAGATAATTTTATATATATAATCACATGCTTGCTGTCCAAGCTAGTCTAAACCATGACATTCAAGGCAACATCAATAAATATATGATGGATTCTATCTTTCACTCTAGGCTATAATCTTAATTTAAATAAAAGGATCTGGCCCAGGACTTTAACAGATTGAGATATTTATATTTTTAAAGGTATAGATAAGTCTCATTAAACAGAAAATATAATCTTTTTTGAATATAGTCATTTTAACAATTTTTAAATCACATTGATATTAATTATTATTCTTAATTATAACTTCTTTTGAGTTTAAAGCTTTAATGTATTCATAAGTAGATATACACATATATAATGTCTAATCCATTAATTTAATAAAATACCTGTTAACTGTTCTTGGAATGTTATAATATGAATAAAAATAGTTTCAGGATAGGGACTATTTTTTATCTGCATTATAACATCTAGAGGATAATAATTATATACAATTAATATATTTTTAATAATGTTAAATGCGTATATATGTATTTATTGTAACTGTCCAAAAATGTTACATCTCACATGCAAATCACCCCAAGGCAATTTTCATGGGATCTTCATATTCGAAAGTCACAGGATGTACAACTTTTTCTTTTATAGCCTGTTAATATCAGCTAGACACATAAGACTCTTATCATATTCTAATTAAATTATTAATTGCAAAATAATGATAAATGCTAAAAATACTGAGGTACTATAATTTATTCATGCATATACACTTTTATAGCAGACACAATAGTATAAATTGACTGCCCTGTCAACTTTAAACTAGTTAATACAATTAGCTATTAATTTTATGGCTTCAATAATTAATTTATATACAGATCATATATAGCATAATATGGTATAATACATTTGTAATTGTTTCTAAACAAATATAACTTTTGCAGCATAGACCCAATGAACGTAACTATTTATTGTTACAGTTTTAAGATTTCATACACTTACAGTGTGAGAATATTCTGAATTCATTAATTATTTAAAAAGTTGAAATACTACAAGTCTTTCATGCTGTAATACAGGTAATTAACTAAATGCTATATATGCAAATGCAAGATTCGGGTGAACAACATCTATATTACATTATTTACGAATATGCAAATACTTGTGAGTTAAGAATACACTATATGATAGGAATTTACATCTATCTCACATAATTTTTTAATAATCTATTAACAAAATATTACACCATACACTTTCATTAAATTAAAGTTGATTGCATAAAACAAATACTTAAACAACTAAACTGTTTTTTAATCTAACAATTTATAAATGCTTTGTATAAAATACCTGAGAAAAGTAACTAGACCACTCTCTGAAGAGTCAATTAAAATAATGGAGAATTTAATGAAATAATTATCTGGCTACAATAATAACTTTACATAAATTATGACAAATAAGAAAATCAATAAATCTTTAATTAACATAGATTGTGGTTCATCAGCGATCATTAATTACTAAAAGAAAGAAAATAATAACTCATTCATAGAATGGAATTAACAAAAGGCATGAAATATTAACTTAACTATTCACATTAGTTATAAATTATTCATTTTAAACTGAACAGAAGTGATTTTATAATAAACATATGTGTTATTAAACAATAATGATTAAACACTAGATTACTGGTTAAATAAAGTTCTAACATTTTTACTGAAAATCTTTTAAGCTGCAGTCTTTGGATTTTGGAGTACATACTTTGATTGAGTGTTCAAATGAGTGGTATCATTCCCTTTAGTGGGTAAGTGAGAGAGAATGTTCAGTGTCCATGTTGTTAATCAGTGAAACCGCAGATTGGTTGGATCAGTAGTTTATATCATAGTGGGAATTGGAGTTATGCCAGAAGAGTTTGTCATTGGGGTTCTTTAGCTATGCATATTATCAATGCAAATGCTGGAGATAGTTGATTTTTTCATATCCTGGAGGCTGCTTGGTTGCTTTTAAATGGGTCACTTATCACATGGTAATTGCCAGTAACCATTATAGTGATGAGCAGTGAAATAACTATAACTTTTGATCATAAAAAGTGTAAAAGAAGAATAATCTATTTCCATGCAGGAATTGAAAAGAGAGTGAATGGTGAATGAAACTGAGTCTAAGGGAATCTATCTAAAAAAAATTAGCCTATATATGTCTCCAGTTCAATTATTTGCCCACCTGTTGTTGTTTTTTTGGAAACATCTAGAATCACCATTATTAAAAATAACTCCACATAATCTAGTATTTTTGGTCTAATTAAATTCTTAACATTTCCAACTAATTACTTTTATTACAATGTTTTGAACCATTTCTAACTTTTTATTACAACCTTAAATTTTATTTGTAGCTTAAGCATTGTTTTACACAGTGTCAAAATAATCTTATGCAAAAAGATAAGTATTTTTTTTATAAAGTTTACTTTTTTAAAAAAAAAAAAATTTTGACATTATTTTGAAATTCAATCTTAACACTGCCCACTGTAAGTACGACAGATGTTAGATTAAGCTAATTAATTAAAAACATCATCCTTACATTACGCATTGTTTGAAATAGATAAAAAAAAAAAAAAACTTTTATCAACCTTAAGCAATTTTCTCTTTCAAGTTTTTTTTTTCTTGTAAAATGATTTACAAACTGATTTACACTTACTTGTGTGTGTGCGCGCGCGCGTTATATATCTTATATCATTCACATTTAAAAATTACAAAATACAAAATTTTAATAACAAAATTTAAAATTTTACAACTTAAATATAATCTTTGACCCTTCCTTCTTCGACTTGATATTTGGAAAATAAAAATTTCTACTTTTTTTATATTTTGAGATGCAACGAAGAAGCGTTTCAATATATATGTGTGCATAATGCTAAACCAAGTAACTTTAATGGTTATATTTAATTAGATGGTAATTGCAAACGTTTGATTTTATTTCTTATCCGATTAGTTAAAAAAATTAAGATTATTTGAGGAATATATATATTGTAGTAATTAGTTTTCTTATAAAATATAAAATTTGCAATCTTTAAAAAGAATAAAGATTTTTTTATTATTATTATATATAGTTGCCATCGTAAATATAACCTTAAAAATAACACTGTTGTGCAATTTTTATTTTCAGTTATAAATCCCCCCCCCCATTTTAAATCTTTTAATTTTAGAAAGTTGATAAAGTTAATATTTGTCTGAAGGTTTGTAATATAGTGTATTATAAGATGTGATATGTTGGACTATTTCCATCATTTATGAGTGAATGTTGAATGCATAGAAAATTTTAAACTAGAAGTTTATGTTTGTTAAAAATATATAAGTAGATTTACCCATTAAATATGCATATTAATTATAATTTAAATTAATTTTTTTATTGTAGTATTAAATAATTATAATTTGTTTCTTTATAATTCTTGCTAAGATTCTTTTTTTAGGTCATAGAAAAAAACACTGCTTGAATATTAATGTTTTCTTAGTTTTCACTGATTATAATCATCAGTTGTAGTACCCTAACCCATTTTGTACACAAGGTAGTAATACGTTTTGATTTTTACATTGACATTATGCTTCAGTTTTCAACATAAAATTCTATTTTTTGATTTCAGCACATGCGTCCTATATTCAGATTTAGTTTGTAAAATTCATATAGAAGGCAGTTATAATTAATGATTTATTCAATTTTCCCTAGATACCATCTGAAAACCCCACATTCACTTTATTCCCTAGTTAGCAAGAGAGCATGAAGCACATTTATTTCTTATCCTGTTTACATTTATTTCTTATTTTGTCTGTGTTGCTTAGCTTATTATTGCAATTTGTAAGTTATAGTAATTATTTATGAATTTAAAAAAAAATTCTATAAAAATAAGCTCTTTGACTTCTATTGCAGATAGCAAGAATTTGTAAATATGATTTAACCATATATTATCTTAACTATGTCCAATTAAGTAAGTATTATTAAATATTTATATATTATATTTCAAAAAATAAAAATCATACTTTCTTCAAAAAATGATAATCATATTTGTTTTCATAGATTTTGAAAATATGCAGCATCATTTTGTCACTTGTGAATTTTCAAAATCACGTGATGTTTTTCTTACCTGTAAATGCTTGAATTCAATTTTTTTTTTTTTTTGCTTCATAACTATTATATTTTTTTACAAAATATTTTAGGCTTTAGAATGTATATGATTCCGAACTTTTGATTTATATGTATATTTTATAATAATGTATTTTAATAAATAAAAAAGTATTAGTTATTTTTGATATATTTTGAGACATGTGATACTATATGTATATATGCATTCATTTTTCCCACCTCATGTCCATTGGGTTTTTTTTTTTTTTGATAAACATATATTTTAGGCTTTATAAATATGCGGGGGGGGGGGGGTTTCAGATGATCTTGATAAATAACTATTAGCATGTAGATATGGGCTATATGAAAAATGTATTTGAAAATTTTGATTACTTTTTAATATATATTAAGTATGATGGCATCCATTTTCAAAGCTGCTGCTGGAATTTCCGATCATTCTTCTTATGATTCTGATACTGACTATGTGCCACTGCTAAGTAATTTCAGTGAAGATAAAAGTTCAAATGATGAATTATCTAGCAGAAGCAACAATAGCACCAGTGAAGATGCATCTGATGATGAAATGGGAGAGACTAGTTTTTAGACTACCAGTGAATATGAGTAGAATTTTGCCACCACCCTCAAGGTTTCTCTTTACTGCTACACCAAGCACTTTTATAGCAATGGCGCCAGATGCCAAAGTATTACAGTTTTTTGCTGAGAAAATTCTGGAAATTGTTGTAAGAGAAACAAATCTGTTTGCTGAGCAACATATTCAAAAGAGTTTATATTAAAAAGACTACCCAGAGCTAAAAATGGATCCCCACCTCAGAGAAAAACATGAGGTTATTTTTTTGCAGTAATGATGCTTCAAGGCCTTGTCAAACTGCCACATCAGGAATGGTCATGGATAAAAATATGAATATTATAAATACCCATACTTTCTGGAGTGATGATAGGTGCTAGATTTACATTGTTTATGAAATTTATGTATTTTTCTAGCAATCAAATTATTAATGTAAATACATACCCACCCAAATCTAAAGCTCTCTAAGTTTTATGAAGCAATGGAGCATTTGAGAGGACTATTTAGAAAATTATATATTCTAGACCAAAATATTAGTATAGATGAGAGCTTGCTGCTTTACAAAGGGCAGCTATCATGGAAAATGTATAATATCCAAAAGAAGGCCCACTTCGATTTAAAATTTTTCTTTATTTGCAAATCAAATACTGGATATATCTGTGATTTTCTCTTGCATTCTGGTAAAGGAACAGCATGCAATGTATGAACCACTCCCTATAACTATTAAAAGTGTTCGGATAATTATTTGAGTCAAAAATACTGTGTAACTGTTGACAATTGGTACATGTGAGTAGAATTAGTAATATACTTCTAAAGGATAAAAAGATATTTATGGCACTGTCAATATAAGAAGAAAGGATCTTTCAGCTGAAATAATAAAAAGTAAGCTGAAAAATGTACCATTCAGGTTTTTCAGCATGGAAAGGTTATGTCTTTGAAATGGTAAGACAAAAAACCAGTCTGTCTTTTGAGTACCATTCATGATGCATCATCACAAATTGTAAGAACAAAACTGGGTAAAATTTGGTGAGACCAAATGTAGTCTCTGATTATAATAACCCTATAGCTGGTGTTTATCATTGTAATCAAGAATTATTCTTTTTATGAAATGACCAGGTCTTGGCAAAAGAAGTATAAAAAAATACTTAGACCTTTCATTGATCAAATGCTTTTGAATGTTTATATTCTTTGTAATAAAAGTAAAGATAGACCAAATGATTGTCTGGGATTCAAAGAGCAGATCATTGAAAGTCATTTGAATTGTATACTAATCCTGGTTTTAGGAATTCATAAGGTAGACAGTCTTGATTCTCCACCTTTAGGATCACAGTTTTCCCATTTTTCTTCCACCTAATCCTATCCAAATGTCTCCTTACAGAGTCTGTAAAGTTTGCAGTTCCAGAAAAGATAATAATGGCAAAAGTATCCAGAGAGAATCAAGATACTGGTGTGAGGATTGCAAAATTGGATTGTGTATGAATCCTGGCTTTAAAATTTTTTGCACACAAAAGAATTACTAATGGTATTTATTGTTTCCATTTGTGAATTTTATATATATATATATTTGTTCTAACTGCTTGATGAATTAATTCAGGATTAGGCGGTCAGAAGAATATATTGGCTAGTAAACCATCAAACAACAACATTTTTTTTTCATGTGTCATAGCATCAGCTGGGAAGCGAACCCGCTAACCCAGGACAACGGCTTGTAAAGCAGCCATCTTGACCTTTCAACCACCAATGCTTGGCAACTACATTTTTTTTATAAAGGTATGTAGTGCTTACACTTAGTAAATTTTATTGAAATATATTTTAATAGTTTTAACTCTATCTATTTTACATTTTATGTTTGACTATTAAGAAGACAACTATCTCAGTGTGCAATTACTTCTCATATAATTCTTTTATGCTTTGTATGTTGTCAGATAGTATATAATTGTTGCACTTCATTGTAAAATTCATAAGAAGAATTGTTCTCATAACTATTAGAATTGGGCATTTCCAAGTTTGAACCCTTACAATTTTCTCTTAAAATTTTGTAAAATTGATCACTTGTATAATTATTTTGATAAAAACATTAAATATAGACATTATAAATTTTATATAAACAATTGTTTTTATATCTATTAGTCAATGGTGACATGAACTGTACCAAGTTTGAACACTATACACTTAAGCAACATTGTCTTATATGCTTATAATATATAGCTATTGAATTGTATTGCAAAATATATAAACACAATTTTTACAAAATATTAGAACATTATAAGTAGTCTAATAGAAAAATGTTTGATTTGAACAGTTCCAAGTTCAATCTTCTACAATTTCTTATAAAGTTTTTATAAGATTTATTACTTTTACAACGATTTTTATAAGTATTTTGAGCTTAGAATTTCTAAATTTCACAAAAAATTATTTTTTTTTATAATTATAGAATAATACGTTTTTATAAATATTCTTGCCAAAAAAAGCCAATTATAAGCACATTTTCTAGTAACACTTTTTTTTTTTTTTGGTAAATGTATTATAAAAATATGAAATAAAAAAATGTACAATTTTGGTCATTTACTTGAAAAAAATATATACAATCAAAAGTTAAAGATTTTGATTTGCCTTAAATTTATAAATTGTAACTAGTTTAATATAAAAAAAGATAAGGAAATATGTTTATTATTTTATTAATGTCATAATATCACTTATATATAAATAAATGTATATAATTTTTTTTTTAAATGTAAAGTTTTTTGTATTTTTTTTTTTATTTTTTTTTTTTCATGTGTCATACCATCAGCCGGGAAGCGAACCCGCAAACCCGGGACAACTGCTTGTAAGGCAGTTGTGCTGACCTCTTGACCACCAATGCTTTATAAGATTACCGCTTATCCTCATTATAGATTTTCTGGTCACATGCTAAAGTTGCTAAGGTATTTACAGTATATTTACCCTCAGACATTAAACATACATACATGCAAATATTTTATTTTGCTTAATAATATTAAATTACCATTAGCTATTATAGCATTATAAGATTTTTTTACACTTTACATAATACATAGAAGAAAAAGAATTGTATGTTAAAGGAAACTCTGTGATTATATATTTATTTTAGGAGTATTTCAGAATCAATAAAATGCCCTTAGATTCTGAGATATATTTATTTAAAACACACATATATTTAACACATATATTTAACTGTATGAATATATACAAAACATCCATTAAGTTAAATAATAAGTGGTTAATGGATAAAGAATGGATAGTTAATTAATTAATATATGTGGATACATATCCATTCAATATATATAACAGAACAATATTGCAGTAGAATTTAGGGGGAAAAAATCACATAACAGATCATGTCAGATGTCCATTTGTTTATCTGTCTTCTCTCATGTATTGACATAGATGTCGCTGTACGTGCTTTAATTTGTGGAGACATATTGAAAAGGGCAAAAAACATAATTTGCCAAAAAAAGCTTTTCTATGATAATTTTATAATTTGTAATATTTGTTGCTTATATATATATATGTATTTTTAAACATATTTGACTATTGTATATTTAACAAAGAATTGTAGCTAAATAATGAAATACATTTTATATTTTATTATTCTATATAAGTTTAGAAAATCAAGAAGTGGGATATTTATTATTATTATTATTCATTCTTAGTGACCAATGCATATCATTTGGGATTTAATTAATTGATGTGATATAACAAAACCTCGCTCTCTTCCTCTTTCTCTGTCTCTCAGTGGCACACCATTACAATTTATATAAAAAATACTAAGTCAGAGTTTAAATATATTTATTAAATTATTAGTATCAGGTATATTTTTGATGTTTTTGCATCATATTATTAATTATTTTACTGGAAAAAAAACATTTTCTATTGATTTGAATATTATTTGTTCTTTTTTCATTATAATTTTTTTTTTGTAATGAACCACGCCTTGACCACAATGTCATTATCTATCCATTTCAAGAATTCTACAATGAATTTCCCTCTCTGTGTGTTTGCCTTTTTATTTTTTAATAATTCAATGATTATTTGTGATTTACTGTTCCATAAAGTTCTGTGATATTGAAAGAGACTATTTTATGTTGATTGGAAATGGTTGCATTTTTAAAGATATCCACACATTCAAAAAATGATTTTATAATGTATTGGTCAAAACCTAATTCTCCTTTAAGTAATTGTGCTATGTATTTTAATGTTTCATAATAATATGCTCTCAAAATCAATCATTAATTGAAAGTGGTAGTACTCTTTGTGCATTTTAATATTTGTAAATAGTCTAGGCAGTGTAGCACTTGAAGGGTGCATTTGTAGGTACTGCTTCCTGTTATAAAGTTTGTGAATATATTTTTTTGAATATGCTCACAATAAACTTTTCATTTTTTGATTACTTGTTGTAATTATCTAATATATTTAACTTTAATGTTTCAATTTGTGTGACAAATTTTTTCTTCAAATGTGTTATTATTTAACAGTATGAATTGATGACTCTTGTCATCTTTGATACAAATAATTTTATTATTACTAGGTTTTTTTTATGTACTTTAATATTTTCAAACCAGGGTAAGTAGTTTACCCTTTCTACATTGTTTTTTTAATGCTGTAGCTGCTTTAACTTTTTTTCTTTAACTTTATCATTTTTGTATGCAGTTTCCAACTCTTTTGCAATCATGGCCATCGTTTTAATTCAAGTTATGTTAAAATAATGTGCAATGAATGAAATAATCAAAAATGCAAAATCAAAGAGGCATGGTTCATTACAAAAAGTGAAAATGTAATGAACCGATAACCATGAATTTGATGTGAAAGTTTTGAAAGTATACTTGGTACTAATAATTTAATAAGCGTAATTTAAACTCTGACTTTGTATTTCTTTTTGTATTAGAATTAATGTGGCAGAGAACCAAGACATTTATATACATATTAGTGTTTTATGATTTGGTGCAGGACTACTGTAGCAGTCTTGAAATTCAAGGTTTATTGATTAAGGCATAACCCTATTACTCCCATTGCTTAAATCTTTTATACTTTTAAACAATTGATCATTTGATTACCTTTATTTTTTAACTAGATGTTAGATAGATAGATAGATAGATAGATAGATAGATAGATAGATAGATAGATAGATAGATAGATAGATAGATAGATAGATAGATAGATAGATAGATAGATAGATAGATAGATAGATAGATAGATAGATAGATAGATAGATAGATAGATAGATAGATAGATAGATAGATAGATAGGTAGGTAGGTAGGTAGGTAGGTAGGTAGGTAGGTAGGTAGGTAGGTAGGTAGGTAGGTAGGTAGGTAGGTAGGTAGGTAGGTAGATAGATAGATAGATAGATAGATAGATAGATAGATAGATAGATAGATAGATAGATAGATAGATAGATAGATAGATAGATAGATAGATAGATAGATAGATAGATAGATAGATAGATAGATAGATAGATAGATAGATAGATAGATAGATAGATAGATAGATAGATAGATAGATAGATAGATAGATAGACAGATAGATAGATAGACAGATAGATAGACAGACAGACAGACAGACAGACAGACAGACAGACAGACAGACAGATAGATAGATAGATAGATAGATAGATAGATAGATAGATAGATAGATAGATAAGTGTAAGGTTACATATATGAATGGCTGGTGACTGCCAACATAAATTTATAGATAGATAAATAAATGGAGAAATAAATAGATACATTGATAGAAAGATGGGTGCATAGATAGATGAAAATAATCACACAAAAATAATATTATCTTTATAGTTTTTTTATTATTATTATTATTAGGTAGAAAAGATGTCTAAATATAAATTCCATACATATTTATTTTTTATGTCTATTTATTTGTATATTGCATCTGTTCATATTATAATTTTTTTTTTAAAAAAAAGCACTTCTTTTTAAAATCGTTTTAAAAATAATGATCTACTATATGGATTGAAGATAACAATTAAGTAAAACATCTGTACAACTATTAGCAATGTCAATACAGGAAATAATTATTAAATTACTAAAATAACATTACAGAAATATAAACACTTTATGGTTTGATAAATTTATCATACTATTTATAAAATTTAATTGTGGAATTTTAAATATTTATATTATCAGATGTTTTTAAAAACATTTGAGAAACATTTAATGGTAGAATCTCTTATTCAGTAAAAAAATTGCATATATTTTTAATAAACAAAAATTTTAAAAAAACGTGAAATTAAAAAAACATATAAAGGGTAAAAGCAAAACATGTTTGATAGAAGTCAAAATATTTGGTGTTTTCAGACTTATGTATATTGTATAAACTGTTACATTTACTAATATAAAAAATATATCTATATTTTTTATAATCAATTTTTTTTAAACCTTAAAACATCACATGATCACTATCTTCCATGCTTGCTCATAACTGTTGTTATAATAGATAAAACTCTCCCCATACAGTAGTGCCACTCTAAGCAAGACAGAGTAATCAATGGATGCCAGAAGGCTTGTGCATAAAATCCCTATCTAGTGCCTACTCATCCAATATCCCCAAACTAGTTTCTGGCTTAAGGCCTTTGTCAGTGAGGAGCCCTGGATTTGAGAGCACTGCACCTAGATCTTAGGATCTAATGCAATCCTCCAGCAGCCACTTTTTAACTCTACATAACAACTAAACTATGAGAATAAAATTGAAAACACACAGATATTTTCAATCTAAGCTCAATAGCTCAAATAGCCATCACCTTCTTTTAAGGCAGGATTGGTATTAAACCTTAAAACATCACATGATCACTATCTTCCATGCTTGTTCATAACTGTTGTTATAATAGGCAAAACTCTCTCCATACAGTAGTGCCACTCTAAGCAAGACAAAGTAATCAATAGATGCCAGAAGGCTTATGCATAAAATCCCTATCTAGTATTTGAGCTATTGAGCTTAGATTGAAAATATCTGTCTGTTTTCAATTTTATTCTCATAGTTTAGTAGAATTAAAAGATGGCTGCTGGGGGGTTGCATTAGATCCTAAGATCTAGGTGCAGTGCTCTCAGATCCAAGGCTCCTCACTGATGAAGGTCATAAGCCAGAAACTAGTTTGGGGACATTGGATGAGTAGGCACTAGATAGGGATTTTATGCACAAGCCTTCTGGCATCCACTGATTACTCCGTCTTGCTTAGAGTGGCACTACTGTATGGAGAGAGTTTTGCCTATTATTACAATTTTTTTTACTGTTTAATATGTTGTTTTTATATTTAACTGTAGTCTTTCATTAAGCTTGATTTTATTTTTAACTAGAGTACATTAATTAAAGCCTTCTTAATTTGAAGCAATTTTACAATTTTTTTTTTTAGATAGTCAGCACATCATAATGTTACCAATCATCTAATTATTGAATAGCAAATGAGTGTCAAGTATTTCTTAGATTAGATATAAAACAATAAGTAAAAACTTCCAAAGTTTTTTTTATCATTCAGTTGAGATTAGTGTCATGAGACCTGTCTTTGCTTTTTTTTTTTTTTTTTGGCAAAAGATGATAGACATTTACACTATGATGGAGTGTGTGTTTAAAGACTGGTTTACTTTTTTCATGTATAAAATCTTTATACCTCACCTCTTTAAATTTTTTAATTTTAAAATTTTTTAATTACCTCACCTCTTTACTACTGGAAAACTTCCACTGTTCATTTTGATGGTTAATAGATAAGCTATCTCTGTGCAATCTCGTATATTAAATAAAAACATTGTACATTTTAAATGTTATCCAAGTTAATTTAAAAATAGCAATGTAAAAAAATGATTTCTGAAATTTCTGTATAAAAAATGTAGATTTATTAAAACTTTAAAATATATTCTATATTCTTTTTGGCGTCCATCTATAATTAAATTTGGTAAAGAAATTTACAATTTCCCAAAAGCAAAAACATGATACAACCTATTTTTACTTCTGAAATATGTTACCTATGGAGATATAAAACATCGCCCACCAATGGTTATAATTATTATTGGTACTTACGGATAATTTGCCTGATGACGTATTACCCTGAAGGCATACCGGTGTAATGTTGCGATTTTTAAGATAACGTCTCCAAGTGATCTGCAGACACATCTACTCGCTAAGATGTATCCGTATATCACGTGAACACGTCACGTTAAAAAGCGCAACATTAAATCGGTATGCCTTCAGGGTAATACGTCATCGGTTTATCATGTGATAAAAAACAAAAGGAATGTCACGTGATACACACCGACTGAACACCAGCATGTTTCTTGGTCCTGGAAAAAAATACAAAAAAAAAAAATAATTTGATATTTGTAGAAATATTAACCAAAAATACAAAAAAAAACCCAACAAATTAGTGAAAATTTACATGCATGAAATACAAAATAAGGTCAATACAAAATATAAAAACAAAAAATTATTGAAAATGTGCCATTAATGGCGATCACATAATGTGCCATTAATCGTGATCACATGCCCTACTTTTACATACATTGGCTAATTTTAAAAGCGTACTGTATAGCCAATGAATTTACGAAAAATAATTTGATATTTGTAGAAATATTAACCCAAAAATACAAAAATTATTTACAAATTAAATGTAATTAAGTGGAAGTTTGATAATTGAAGAAATATTAACAAAAATTGTTTGTACATTTAAAATAATGATTTAATGCGAATATGGCATTAATGGTGACGTTACTTTTACATGCATTTGGATTACTTATTGTCTATATTCAATAATATAATTAATTCTAAAATTATAATTATTATAAAAAAAATTAAAATTACTTACAAATAGCGTTCACTGTGGAGGACTGAATTGGGATATATGTTCTAAAATTGCAGCGAAAGGATCAGCTTTGTACGACTGCCTCCACATAAACTCACTCAAATATGAGTCCAGGTGCTGACGTGCTGTCCCTCTGTGTTTTTTATTACGCCATTTGACCAAACCCCACAACCTTTCAACATTCTGTGTATGTACGCCAGTTGTGGGGTCTACGAAGTTGTATGTGTGATTAACACGATGGTGTTCGTATCCAGCCTCAGCTAACTCTTCGCTCTTGTATCCCTTCCAGCAATTGCTGTAGATAGTCGAGCCTTCGTGTACATTTTTCAAAATTTCTTGCATGAGAGTAGACGCACTTCTATCTCGAATGGCTACAATAAAGCATTCCTCAGTCTCTCTGCACATGCCACCAAATAGCCATTGCTGTGGTAGGACTCTTCCGGCATTGTTCTTCCGTTTTGTGAAGAGGCTTTCATCAATCTCAACGATTGTGTTGGGACCTCCGATTTTCCGCCTTTCATTTCTTAACAATCTCCAGGTACAAACTTCCCGGAGGTAGTTTTTCCAATCGATAACAGTTTTGTCCGAAATATTCAATTCCTCTGCACAAAATGTTATCGATGTTAATTCTTTGGACCAACTATAGATGAAACGCATAGCGGTCACGAAAGTCATTTTGGAGCCAACAAACCACGTGCCTTTTCTAATTGCAATTTCTGACAGGCAATCCTTCAAGTTACACCGCCATTGTTTCTTGGAATTGTGAATATACTTTTTCATTTCATGCCCATTTTGACATAATTTCCTTTTGGGGAGAAGACCGCGGTCTTGTAAGAAGATGATCGCTTCTTTCTCCGTACTCAGTAAACTAAACAAGGTTCTTGGAGCTTCAGCCATATCACAAAGTAAAATATCAAGGACGCAATGGAAGAGCTGAAAAAAATCACTGTAATCAAGTGGATAGCAAAATCACAATAGACAGAAAAATCAAAAAATTTCCCAAACCTCTCTCCGAATTTTAAATCTCGCGGTTAAAAAAAAAAAAAATTGACTCTCTGATGGATTAATCACGCCAGTCACTTCATTGCCATGACAACGTTGTCATACAAAGATCGTCGATGCCTACCGGAAGGGAAACCGGTGGGTCAAATACGTCATCAGGCAAATTATCCATAAGTACCTTATTATTTTTTGTCATCAGCCTACTGGTACTTTTTTCTTTAACCACTTAAAACCACATAAAACATGGTTAATTTTATAATATAGCCATAAAAATTGTACACATGTGTATGGTATAGTAGTTAATAAAATTATTTACCTTTTTCATTTATGACATTTAAACATGGGTGGAGCTTGAAGAATTTTTCAGATTGCTAAAACTTTTCCTAACAGTTTAAAAGTTTTTTTATCGCCTGTTTTACTCAACTTAAAGAGTCATCCATCTATAAGGGTTTATAAAAGTGTTTTGAATTATTATTAGCTAAGATATAAATTTCATTATTAGATGGATTTTGAATGAATAGAAATATTTCCACTTTCTATATTAATAATGTCCAACTTTTAATTCCAGTTTGTACTTGACCCTAAACTTTTTTTTCTGCCCTTTTAATTTTTTTTTCAAGAAAAAAACACGTCATTAAAATAAGTCGGTTGAATAATTACATTAGTACTTAATCAAAGTATCCTTTTGCCTACTTATTTCAATATCTTTCAATAGAAAAATTAACATATATATATATGAAAATCAGTCTTTCAAGCTCCCTATAGTTATCCACTCATTTTATGCAACTAATACCCATGACCACATACATGTGAAAACGATAAATGATCTTTTAATATACGTATTTCATACTAAAAGAGCACTTAGCAGTTTGTCCAGATCATCATCTACCCCACACACATATATAATCAATTTTCAGTTTATATTAAGATAGCAAATCTTCAAACTTTAATGGACAGGCTTCAATCTTCTCCACCCTCCAACTCTTCAGCCATCCATACCACTGAATCTGATGCTCAAATTCTTTGTTGACGCCAATATTATTGTCATACCAAGTCACTCTGAGTCCTCAATTTGAGCTTAATATTATGTCCATTTAAATACACAGAAGAGAAATGAGCAGAATAGAAGCTGAATAAGTAATATTTAAATACAAGTACATTATCTATACTGAATTTAATGTAATTAGAAAGGATTTGAATGTAGACTTTCAAACTTATTATTTTTTTCACATATAAGTGGTCATGTGTATTGGTTGTATAAAATAAATTGGATAGCTATAGGGATCTTGAACATCTGAGTTCAAATCGCTTCTAATTACATTACATTCATTATAGACAAAATACTTGCATTTAAATATTATAAATTTGCAACCATCAAAATACACTTTAATAAAGCTTAAAACTATAACAAATAAATTATAACTTAATTAAAAGAAAAAAACTACAAAATAAAATACTATTACAGATCTGTATGCCACAAGTTGAAAGAGAAGGTTGCCAAAACTGAAATTTTATTTTTTTACAATGGGCCTACATTTATATAAACTGAAGAAATGCGTTTATAATAAAATTTAGAAAATTCATAAAGAATAATAATTTAACAAAATAAAATTCTCTTTCCTATCTAGATTTAATACTAATAATTTTTGTAAATATGAGGCATAAAGTTGAATTAATTTAATTATTTCAGATTACATTCGAATAATTTTGACAGAATTTAAATTTCTAATTAATAAACTGTAATAAAATCTAAAATAAAAATATATAAAAATTGTTGCCAATGAAAGTCGTTAATCTTATGTTTAGATTTGTAGAGGTCTCTGCTGTCGCATTTTAGCCGCATAGATTTAAGATACTTATGTAATGAATATGTGCTTTACAAATTTATTAATTACAACTATAAATGAGTCTATTAACATATGCACAAACATTAGAAAGAAGTGGCTTCATGATATAGTATTAGGAAGCCAATGTTCACATACCCAGATATTGAGTTTGTTACAAGCTGAATAAAGCTTCAAAATTATATTAGACTCGTGTTCAAGGCTAATCCAACAAACTATTCTATGTCAATTGATAATCTGGGTCGTTATATTTTAGTAAGACAAATGATTCTAGAATTTAATGTTTCTAGAACAAAACTTAATTCTTCTCTTCTTGTGCGTGCATCGCTCAATCTTCAGAGTGACTAATTATTGCATTGTATGTTTTATTTATTGTAAAAAAGGCATTTAACATTTCAGTCAAGCGTTGGTGGTCAAGTGGTCAGCACAGCTGCCTTACAAGCAGTTGTCCCGGGTTTGCGGATTCGCTTCCTGGCTGATGCTTCGACACATAAAAAAAAAAGCATTTAACATTTTAGGTAGAAGATGAAGTAAAATTAAAACCATCCAGCAATTAGCAAACCCACTAGATAATGATTTTTCCATTATATTAGCAAAACTGAAAAATTAAATTGATTACAGATGTGTATCAAGCATACTATTCAATTATATATATATACAAGTAAATAAGAGAAAATTGACCAGCATCCATGGACTGTGAAAATAAAATGCAAATATTTGTATGTAATACAGTTCTTGAGAGTTGATCAACTTTCTTTCATTTACATATATTTTAGCGTATGTTTATTAATATATATAGATCCGTATCATTCTCCATCATCATCTATCTGTTGGAGGAAGGTTTCTCATATCTATATCAATTCCTTTAATTCCTAATCTCTTTTCTCTACTGTTTCAGCAACAAATTTCCCAATTGTATATATCTTTTCAAGAATTTTTATAATCCCTTGGAAACCATTTTAAGATTTCAACTGACTATCTAATAACATTTTTTCTACTAATGTATTTGACCGAATTCCATGTTAGTTTTTTTATTTCCTTTAATAATATTAAAGACACCTGTTTGTTCTCTTACCAAATTTTTTTGTTATCAATCTTTTCTTATCACTTCCATTATAAATATCTCTCTATATGGTTATATAATCTGAAGTATCTGCATTTCTCTTCTGTTAAATGATCAAATCTCTCATATACATGTAAAAACTAATATCCAAATCTATTAAAAACCTTTTTTTTTTTTTTACTAAATATATAGATATATTTTCATTTAACATTAAATTATTTTTTTTGCAAAAGTGCTCATTCAAATTTAATTTCATGGTAAATTGAATCCATCATGGTTCCATGGTATTAATAATCTATTGAAAGTATTTGTAATTGATTGCCTTTTTTAATTCATAATTATCAATCCTTTTTATCTTCTTCTGACAAAATCTTTTAAATGTTATTGTAATCTTTCTAATATTTTTTTAAATTCTACTTTCTTACGTTCATCTGATAACACATGCAACATTTTCTAAAGCTGTAAAACATTATTTGCACAAATGATAACTTCATATGCAAATAAATATCTAAATATCTTTTAGTTTTTTCTTTTAATCCATAAAATACTTCTAACACTGCTATAAAAAGTATGGGACTCACACTGTCAATATTATTATCAGCTCTTTTTCATACCATTTTAAAAAAAACTCTAGATATTCAATTCCATTTAAAAGACATTTTTCAATATATTCATATTCTTTCTTTTCGTTATACATTTTCTTGATTCAGTTGAAAATTTATTGATGGATTATTATTTTTTTGAACTAGTTGTCTTTGTTGAGATTCTTAGTAATGTCAGTTATCTAACTCAAACCATTTTCAAAGTCAACCATTACTTTGGTACAGCTACTAAAATTAAATTTAAATTAATTTGAGAGTTTCTAAAAATTAGGAATCTTGACATCTGTCTAATTTTGCATTGACAAATATCTGATATCTCATTAAACAATGATGTTTTTTTGATAAGAACATTATAATCCTGAAATACATATTTTGTATTAGGAAAAAAAATCCAATTCAGTTATATCTTTATTTGAATTTTTCCATGTTCATTTCCTTTAGTATCTTTCTCAAAAAAAAAAAAAAGAATTCATAATACATTTTTACCTTTTTTTGCAAATTTAACAAGCCTGCACCTTCTCTCATTTTGGTCACCAAAGCTAAATTAATCCAAAACCTTTTAATTGTTTTAAATTCTAATATTAAAATCTTTCACAACAATTTGTAAAATACTTGTTTGGTGTGATCAAAAGCATGTTGTACATCTATATAAAAATCACCTACTTCATCACAATGAGAACTTGTTGGCCATAAATATGAATTGTCTGCATTTGATATCTTTTATCAAGTTGGATAACTAAACTTGCTATTCTATTTGATATACCATAAATCTCCACAATGTTATTGTTTTTTATTTATAATGAATTTCAATTCAGTTGTGTTTCCACTGTTCATGTCTTGATAATAAAGTATATATCCACTTTGCAATTTAATTATCTCTTCACTTTTTCTTCTACTTTTACCTTTATATGGTCAAATAATGTCCCATTCAGCATGTAACTGTCCTTTTTCCTACTCTTGCAAACTTCCTTCACTTGAAAGTGATCTGCAGTTGTAGTAGCTAAGTAAAAGATTTTCATCATATAACACCTTGAGGCCACAATCAGGAAATTATTAATGCCCTCCAGCTTCAATCACCAATTATGTTTTCTTTAATAACTAAGCTTTTCTATATATAAAGACAATAATTTAATTTCACTTAATATAATTGTAAGTATCTAGTAATGGAAAATCTTTCACATACATATTCATTTTACTTTAAAGAAAGCTCAATGTTAAAAACTATTAAGCAATTGAAAAAAAAAAGTTCTGATTTTTTTTAGTATTAAACTCAAGGTTAAAAGTGAATGAACTAACTCTGATGTCTGATGCATGTTAATGACAATCTATTCATATTCATTACCATACAAACAATAGCACAATAATAATAGTTGTAGTGACTATTTCAAGAGTTTTGCATCACTTAGTCACATAACAAATATAGGTTTATTATATAAAATACACATATAGTGAGAGATTTGTCTGTAATATTTTTATGAAAGACAGCTAAGGATTTATAATAGGCTTTAGAGGAGAGCATGGCAAATGGACATTTTATTAGATTTCATTCTTTTATTCATTTTATATATAATATTAATAAAACATACATTTTACAGTGATGTTTTTCAAATCAATTTGAATTTCTTGATGTTGATATTATTTATTTATAATAATATTCTTTGGATTAATGAATATAGCAAACTGTGAGAAAGTCATCATTATTTATATTTCCATAGTAACCACTTGTAGTATTTGAGGGCTACTATTTATTATAATGAAATTTTTTCACATGTAATATTTTAAATATTATTCATATATTCTATTTCACTTCTTAAATTCTAATCACTTTAATAAAGATATCTAAAAATGAGAAATGACCTTTGCAATTTATTTAATATTATATATATAATAATGAATAGAAATGAGGTTATATTCATGTAAACAGAGATAACTTTTAGCTTTTGATGTGATAAGAAATTATCAAATACTACTATTAATAATCCCTGAGGCTAAACAACTTTCTCATTAATCTATAATAACTCTTTTGTTGAAGTTTTTTGTTGAATCCGTATAAACAGAGAAAACTTTTAGCTTTTGATGTTACTAAGAACCTACAAAAGAGTTATTATAAGTTAATGAGAAAATTTGTTTAGCCTAAGGGATATTTAATAGTATTAATAGATAGTTTCCTAGCAACACTGAAGCTAAAAGTTATCTATAAATACATGGATATAATTTCATTTCTATTTTTTATTATAATAACAATCCATGAAAATTTTTAATTCAACATATACATATATATTGTAATGATATATAAATATGTTGTTACATTAAATTGAAATAAAAACTTTTAAGTTCGCTTATAAAAATAAGTGTATTAAAAAGAAAAAAAAACTAAACGCTAAAATTAAAATGTTTGTTAAACGTATATATTCGCACAGATGCTAAACTTTAAAAATTTTTTTTTTTAATAAATAAAAAAAGGTATTTGAATGTATTTTTTTTATAAAAATAGATTTAAATATAAAAATAGTTTACAAAAAAAATAACGTAAGTAAAAAATAAAAACAGGTATTAATTAATTCCTGTAATCTGTAAATGGAAATGATTGTTTATTAATTATCCAAAAGCTGTCTAATTAAAAAGTCAGAGAGTAAATTAGATAAGAGAATAAAGAGATTTTAGCTTGACCAATGGAAGCACCAAGCCTCAGCCTGGATCCGAACGAAAATTTGGATTAGTGATGTCTTTGTTCATTCAATCGGAGATTTACTATAAAAAGAGAAATATTGAGTTCCAGACAGTTTTTTCAGACTTGATTTGATGAGAACGGTAAGACGCACTTGCCGTTCTCTCTTGTTTTTTTTTTGTTTAAAAAAAATATAAATGAAAAGACTGTGATACCTTGAACCAGCTATTGCCATCTCCAGAACATTATCTTCCAATGGAGGTGTCGCGGAAATTAAAAGCAGAAACCTGGACTCTTCTACCATAAGCTATATGAAATGAACAATTGTTAAAATCAATTAAGAACTTTCGTCAAGTTTTACAAATTGATAAACAAGCCAACTTAAATGTTAAAACGGACTCTTATCTGACTCTTGTAAGTTTTTAAATCAAATTAATAATGTTTAATTTTATATGTTTTCCGATTGATAAAAATCATTTCCATTTTTTTTTCTCTTATTGTATAAATTATTTGTTGTTTAAGTTTTAAATGAAGGAATTTAAGGTTGGGTATAGGCATTGCATAGATTCATTAGCGGTTGATAATGTTGTGGTTTTCACATTCGATTAGAATATATGTCAACAATATCATTGCAAGCATCTTACGATGAATGCTAATGGGATTTGTATATTCCCTATGCAAGTGACGTTTATTGATGACTTTGTATTTTGATCGGTTGTGTTGAATTTGGAATGTTTTTGACTGTGGAATCTGTGCAGCTGATCTGTACTCAACATTTTAAAACAAATTTTATAAAATGCATTTGTGCAAACGTATCTAAATGTTAAATGTAAGTCGGCAGAAGACCGCAGTCCATTCCTATGAAGTTTTTTGTTTATTGTTCTACTTGACAACAGATGTAACATTCCTGTTGGTGGAGAGTCAATGTCTTCTCTAATTCTACTTACTGTTCAGATGTCCATTCCTGATAGTATAGTATTTTGTGTTGTCGTATTATGCTACATTGAATACATGAATGTATCAGATGGATTGGCGCCAGTTGATTGCGAAATTTGTTGCCTAAGGTTAAATCAGGGAAGAATATTTTCTTTTCAAATGCAGATCTATGTAGTCTATTCATACTTGACTATTTAAATAAAATATTAAACTCATTGAAACTTAGTTAAATGTAAAATTAAAAGATAAATAGAAAAATCTAAAATGTTGAATTTATTCCTCAAAATTTAAATGTTATTTTATATGTGCATAAATAAATATTTTTATGTGTTAATTTCTGGCAGTGGCTTTTATTTATTGATATTTAAGATATAAATTAAGATATAGATTTTTATTATCTCTGCTACTCCACTGAGCTAGTGACTTGGGCTAACGATCGGAATATTTAAATAAAGTGGAATCTTAACAGCGCGTATCTGCCTACTTTATAAATTTTTCTAGGCTCAAATGCCTAGATGGCGCCCTGGTAGTTGCAGATATTGTTTTTGTGGTTAGATTCGATCTTCACTTTCATTTCGATCATTATAATATATATATATCTTTAATTAAAGTTTGAAGTATATGTATATGGGTTATAAATTATATATTTTTGCCTAGTAGTAGTTATCATTAAGGAATTTATCTGAGGAGAATGGTGCTATAGTTATAAAAGCATGAAATTTGCCTCTTTTAGAATAAGATGCAATAATTTGATAAATACTAGGTGGTGGTAGTGAGGATAATGAAGACATGAGATGTAGTGGTTCAAACTAACTGAAGAGTTCTGGCTTAACATAGAAAGAATTTTGGGTATCATAATATCTTTATTAACATGATTATGTGATAAACTAGAAAGTTATATTTATATGTGATTAATATGATGGTTAATGATAAGTTGTATTATGATAAACAAATAGACACTCTTTTAATGTACTTAGAGATATTTTTCTCTATTAATATTTCCCTTTGGCAAGTAGTTTTGTCTGGCTAGTGAATGAACATATTACAGGAGAAAAGCATTAATTGACAGCATTTACAATAAAATGTTCTAGATTGAAGCTGCTATTCAGTGATTTTTTTTTTATTTGCATTAATCTATAATGAGATCTATATAATATTATTGAACTACCAGACTTTGTAAAGTTAAAAATAATTAAAGACACTTGAGTTTTACCTATTTCATAAAGACATTTGATTCTATAGCATTTTAGTATGCAGTTTCAAGATTTAAATCTAAGATATTGTCAAATAATGAAAAATATGTTTCAAAATATCAGAATTAAAAATTCCAGGAAAGCCTTAGAAATAATAAACCAGAAATTGTTTAAGTCATAGAAACTTTGTAAAAGATGTGTAAAAATCAATAAAGTGCATATCTTGAAGAAAGTCTAACTTTTGATATTTAATTCCTGAGCAGGAAACCGGTTATACATCTCAAGTCAAAACATTCATCCTCCTCATTGCTTTTCAAAAGTATTTGAAATGTTTGAACTTTTTAAGAGAGTACTATTTTTTACTATAGATACAAACATAAAAATGTTTGCTCTTTTTTATAGTAGAATACTTTAACCATCTAAATGCAGTAATTGTTCCACACCACATCTCTATATTTGTGATGCCTTCGTATAAACATAAGTAATCACAACTAATAAAGAAGGGATTGTAGTGACAGACTGGTACTAGATTATTTTTTTGACTATTGATCTACAAGCATTATCTTCTAGTATATTGTTCATCGCTATTAGTAACCACTCATAAAGAAAAATCATCATTTTAATTGCAGAAGAAGAAAAAAAGTAAATCTAAAAGTCAAAGAATAAAGATGAAATTAATGACTTTTCAAAACAATGCTAGACTAAATATGTCCACATTTATTACTTGGTAATTCTTAAACTTTTTACCTTGTTGTCAAGTTTTGAAATATTTTTTTTAAAGATACATTTCTAATTATAAATCTGCTTTGCATTCTATCCTCAGTCAAATCTTACCAACAATACAATCAACATTGCACATTTTAAGCATGCCTTTGAGATCATCTTTATAGTATAAGTAGGAATAAGGGATCCATAACAATCTTCCCAAAAATATTTTAAATATTATTTTATTTAACAATAAATATAAATATTTGCATGTCTTTTTTTTTCGTTTTGATATTTTTAGTGTCTGATGTAATGTAATAAAACTTTATTATTTATTGTAATTATTTAGAATATAGAGGATTTGAACACAAACTTTCAAGCTCCCTTTAGCCATCCTCTCTATCTTATATAACCGATATACATGACGACACACATGTGAAAAAAATAAATGATCTCATCAGTTGGTCCAGATCATTCTTTTTTTCACGTGTGTGTGTTCATGTATATCGGTTGGGTAGGTTAGAGTGGATGGCTAAAGGGGGCGCTTAAAAGTCTGTGTTCCAATCCTGACTCCGTTTAAGGAGAAGTCACAGTACATCACATCACATCGCATCCTCTATATTACATTTAAACTCTAAGTACATGAATTATGCTTGTATTTTAAAAATATTGTAATTATCATGTTAAATAATGTATTATTTTTATTATTACTTATAATAATTAAAAACCAAAAATAACAAGTAGATATGATCACCTATTTACTGGTGAATATTGGAAGGCAACTTTATTAGAAGTTTGCTAAGTTTTTGAATCACATTTCCCGGGCTTGCTTTCTAGGTTTGAATCTCATGTCATGTAAAACTAAAGTATTATTCATTACATCATTCAAGGCCTTTGCTTTTATATATACAAATACCATTATTTCCATTCTCACTTTATATTTTTATTTCTTTCTAAATAAGTTTTCTAGTTCTTTGTTCTTTATTTTTGTGTGATTTATTATGATTTTTAAGACTTGTTCTTTGCGGAAACAAAATTGAACTACGTCATTACTTCTTTAATATGCTATAAAACTGGGTGTAATTATGTAATCAACGGACGTTTCTTTGATTAAGACGAATCATAGACATGGCATTTAAGACAATAAAACAAGACAATAAATACGTGTTCAATCTAATATAATCCTGTCTATTAGAATTACCTTCAGAAAATAAATGCATTCATTTTTATAGAAATTGACGTTAAAGCTTTATTGTTTATTGACCTGGCATAAATTTCAATTTTCATCAGGCCACAAAACAAATTTGCTACAAGAAATAATCAATACAAAGCTAAGAAAATTAATGAAAAGCCGAAAATAAACCGACTTAATAGGAAGTAGAAATGACATTGACTATAGGATGCGATTGCAATAGAATTATAGATTGGAGGAAATAATTAGAAACTTAATTTATATTAATTAAATAATTGCAAATAGGTGTTAATTAATCTTTAGCTTTTAACACTTTCATATTTCTTTTTGGAATGCGATTTCGATTATCTTTGAAAAAATATATTTAATAAATTTAAGTGTTTTTCAAAACAGAAAAACTAAAAAAAGATATATATAAATTCTCTCTCTAATAAAAAAAACTTAACAACTACAAATGTTTGTCGAGTAATTTTATTGTGTATATATATGTATGTATGTCTTAGTGTATCTGAATGTATATGAATGTGTATCTACTACTTTCTTTCTGCACATTCATGGAATAATTAGAAATCTTATTGTCAGGAAAGCTGTAACATTTTTTGTTTAATTTTAATTAACGAATATATCTATAATTAAATTAAATTTAAAAAATAGCAAAGTTTCATTCTCGATATATGGTTTCACGCTAAACAATAGTGCATTATTCAAAATTGCAGCGTCTTTCTACAAAAAACGAAGCATATGAATTAAAGTAAAAGTATATCTTGTGAAATGTAATGCAGTGTTTCTTTCAAAAAATAAAAATTAGAGTCTACTAGAGGGAGCCAAGGATTCTAATTGACTCTGTTTCTGGCTCCCCATTTTACTTCATTTTTTTTTTAGTTTGGGGAATTAATTTTTTCTAAAACTATTCCTATTTAAAAGATGAGTTTCTGAACTCTCTTTTCATATACAAGTTATGTCAACACGTTATAACAAATAAGAATAATTTCAACCTTTATAAAAACACTGCAATTATATGGCAGCCATTAAAATTTTAAATGATTTCTACAGAGATTTTTCCTCTTAGTGAAATTTCTTTGTTTCACTCAGTTTTGCTGAGTGGATGAGAGAGTCTGGTTGTCAGGAGGAACCCTGGCAGCCTAAATCCTAGTTCTGTTGAGTATGGAAGCTGGGATGAAGGTGTTGTGGGAATCATTTCCGATGTTGAACTTCTCATTCATAGGAAAGAAAAATAATGTTACTTTTAACGTTTTTTAGTGTTAATCTTATAAATGATTTTATCCATGTATTATTGCAAAGTAAGCTGCAGTTTGGTCTAATGGTCTTAATTGCAAGTGATTTGCCTTAATTATTTCTATTATTTTCAATGTGAGTATTGATAACGTTGGTCCTTTGCTGTTCATATGGATTCTTGTGGAGGATTAGAATGGTTTTCAGCAGAGACAATTTAAGGCTTTTTTTTCCTTTGGTCTCCATAGTTCTTCCAAAGTATACTGGATTGCCCTCTTCTGGGGATATTCAAAACCATTTCAGAGAACTGAACAGTGGATTGACTTGGCCTATATTTTGTATTGTCTCAAGTGTTTTTCTATTCCTCAACTTATCTAGTGCAAATTGGATTTTTCAATCTTGTACTTGTATAATGCTATTCATATTTGAATCTAGACTTTACAAATAATTCCTAATTATAACCTAGGTTTACATTTAATAATTAATCACCTCATTGACTGGTGCTTTGAACATTTACAGGTTAATCAATTCTTAGAAATGCTAGGGACAAAAATACAGTATATCATTTTAGATTTTCATATTACACTATGTAAATCAAAGTTTACATTGTAAAACATGTACCAATAAAGTTTAATCCTATTTTTTTTAAAAAAAACTAAAAAAGTTTGTGAATTGATCTTATCTACAGATGTACAAGTGAATTATTTTAATATGTTTTATGATTTTTACTATATATGTGTGTGTCTGTATAGATTTACTATATGTGTAGAAATGGTAACTGAACTAATTGATGATTGCTGGTTTAGCATGAAATATGTATATTGGTGATTATTTATCTTTTCAACATATATGTGTTCAAGTGTATCAATGTTATGAGATAATGTGGAGAGTCTGTGCTCATATACCCTATATATTGTAATTACTATTGTTTTTGGAAGATTTCTACCTATTTCATTTTTAGAGGATGTCATATTAAATTTTTGAGCAATTGAACTTCAGTTTGAAGCTGCCAAGTATAAAGTCTTATATGTTGACTGAAGGAGTAAATATTAAAGAATGTAACTGAACTGAGAAAATGTTACCACAAAAAATTTAAAACAAGATTTTAATATTTTAAAAAAATTTTATTTCACAAATTCTAAACTTTGAGAATTGAATTTTAAATTTGATATCTTTATAGACAGTATTATTACATTCCTTATAAAATTCTTTAAAAAATGATATATAACATAACCTATCTATAATAATTCTTCATTGTAAAGCATTGCTGGCAAGTTTTAATTTTACTAACTGACTCAGTTCTCCTCAATGCATTCAGGGGTCTTCTGGGGAAATGTTTCTAATAAAGAAGATGTATTTTTAACAATAATTATTGTAAATCAAATATTATGCCAAGTAAACTTTTATAAACTGTTATTTATTAAAAAATAAAATTAATTCATCAAAAACCAATCAACACTTAGACAATCCCAATATCAATAATAGTCAACAATTTCAAACTGTTGTCAAGTGGTCCAATATATTTATATAGACCCTAAAGATGGCAACTTGACCACAAAGACTGAAATTTTTGATACAATGAAATTTAAAAAAATCTTCTTACTCAGGTAAATATAACCTGTTCCGAATGCAGACTAATAAATAATAAAATATAACATGACAAACTGCAATTATAATTTTCAAATTGCACCCAAAGTATTACTTATTCAAAGATGAGGAAAAGAAAAATTTAAAAAAATGATTCTTTTCAATTCAGGAAGTCAAATATCAAACAAAATTATTCCAAAATTAATGAGTAAAGACAAAATAAATTAACAAAAACAAAATAAAAATAAATATATTTTAATTAGAATAATAACAAAAATTGTTAATATTCAATAATTATAATGAAGACCTAAAGTGGTAAATAGTATGATGAAAATAGAAACATTCTTTCTGGTAACCATTTTCATGCAAGATGACAACTAAAAAGGAAAAAACAGTTTTGAATAAGTGCAATATAAAATATTAATTAAAATAGTAATAATACTAAAGTTCTTTATTATCTGGTCTACCTTTTATGTGGTGGAATTTCCAAAATAGCTTAGAGTGCATAATCTATTGCCAAAAAGGGATCAACCTAAAATATAAAATCAAGTGATATTACAAAATCATAGCTGACAAATAAGCACAATGTTAAATGAGTAGACATCACATGATCATCATTTCTTATGCTTGATCATGCCTGTTTTAAGCACAATGTTATTCTATTCATGCAATAAAGTAATGATTATATCAATAAAATCAAGATCTATCTTTCCTATCAAAACCCTGTCTTCACTTCTGTAATGACTGCCAACATTTGTATAATCCTTGGTTAACAGTTGTCCTGTGCTGAAACTGTGTGAGGCAAGGGTATTTAGTGAGATGCTTCATCTATTACAGTTTTAATATGAGGTGAAAAGCAGCTTTCCCATTGCTTTTACATAAAGGAATTATAACCCCCTCCAAACATGACCTGTTTCTTTTTGACACCAGCATATTTTCTTTTTTTAAATAATTTGAAGGTGAAGATTAGTCATGGTATGGTAACTCATTAGTAAACCAGATATGGAATATTGACAGTTTTTGCTTCACCTTCCAATATAAAAAAGTCATCTATTAGACACATTCTTAAAAACATTCAAAAATCCTAATACTGTTTGATTTCATATGTTGTTAGACATGTGTAATGAATATACAGTGGAAGCATTTGAAACAATAGCTTATAAAGCAGTGCCAGAATAAGAATATTGGCCACCACCTTCTTTCTCAACTGTACTAAATTCACTTCTGAATGGCCAAATCAACAAGTGCCATAAAGCACTTGTATATTTTCATTAAAGTGAACATGGATATGACTGCTGAATACTAACTTTCTGTCTTCTATGCAGAATATCAATTCCAGATGGTCAATAATTCATTATTTACCCTAAGAATTTTTTTATCCATCCAAAGCAAAAACTAAGGCCACTGTTTTTATTAATTACAGATCTCCACTTTGCATATTTTTAACATTTATATATGTTTTAAAGATGTCTGGAATACCCTTGCTATCAACTCTGGCTTAATCATAATAGTAAATTTTGTTTGCAGACAGCTCTTTGCTAATTCCACCCTACTAAAATATCTGTCACAAAACAAATGTGACTCTGTTTTGCAAAATGTGGCAAAAGAACTGACAGTGCAACTTGAGTATGCAGATGTACACAAAACCATATAATACATGTCCATTATGACTATCTGCACAGACCCACCATTTGACCCCTCTCTTTATCAGCTTTGAAAAAACACATTGTTTGATGGTATTATGACCCATAAATTATGTAATAGTTTCATCAACTACCACTTCTTTGTGTATTTTACATACAGCTTTGAAATTTATATTAGAGTGATCTATAATTAATCTAATTTTATTAATTCTATCAGGCTCTTTATTAATTATTTTTGGTATGCTTTATTAACATTGAAATGTAAACAAGATAGCATTGCAAAATATCTACCAAAGATCATACTTTTAGCCAGTTCTGGTTGTCCAACTAAGGGTTTTATCAATCAAATGAATTCCAATCTAGTCACATTATTATTCCAAAAAATGTAAACAATACAGAAAGTGACAGATAACCCAGTCTGAAACTATTTTTCTCCTCTGCAGCATACTTATTACTTTTGAAACATATATATATATTGTCAAAATAAAAATGAAAATGTACTGAGTCCTGGGGACTTTTATCAAATGTCCTGTTGGCATATGTAATTTATGCATGTTATAATCAAAATGCATTTCAGAATCCCATCATGATAATTGTCATGGCACAGAAATGTCCATGGCAGTTTCTGTAAGATGGCTTCTTGATAGTCTGAGAAGTCATTATGATAGTATTCATCTGATCAGCTGTCAGAATGTAAGGCCACCAAATTACGTGGATCAGCTATTAAGAACTCAAAATCAGAATTGTTGTTCAAATCAGAGTTCATTTTTTCTGTTAAATAAATTTATGACTATTTCACATTAAAATTTAAAAAGCAAGAAAAACATTTTTTAAATCTTTTTTAAGGGAAAAAAAACAAAAAATTCGAACTTAATTATGTCCGCATAAAGAGAATAAAATAATAGAAAAATTGGTATAATCTACTCTTTTGTAGTATTTAAAATGTATTGGAATTTGGTGGAATTATAGAAATAAGTAAACAGTAAATTTAGTTACGCAAAACCAATAATATATATATATATATTTTAATAATAAATAAATAGTGTTTTTTTTCTCCGTCGTAATATATATAGATACTTATTTGTCTTGGTTTTAATTTTATTATCATGCAACATAATATTAATGAATATATAAAATATTTTACTTATATAATATAATTCTATGAATAACGTTAATATGCTAATACAAGATTAAATAAATAATTTGCTGAGCATTGCTTTCGACCTGAGGGTCATAATCTTAGCACTTCAGCTTGTCAGTCCAACTGGTGTTAATATTAAAGAATTCATAGAATTACATAATTAAAGAAAAAAGGAAAATTATAGTTATATAATATATTTTAATTTTTTATTTGAAGATATTTATAATGCCAATATAAACTAAGCACTGATTATATATGTGTGTGGGAGATGAGCTGGACCGACTGATAATTGCTGGTTCAACATGAAATATGTGCATTGAAGATTATTTATTTTTTCACATATACATGGTCATGTGTATCGTTGTATAAGCTGGAGTGGATAACTGTAGGGCGCTTGAAAATATGAGTTCAAATCTCTTCTAATTACATTAACTTCAATATAGACAATATACTTGTATCTAAATATTACATATTAAGTCCGTATTCTGCCCATCTCTCTTGTGAAGTTAAATGGTCATATTAAGTTAAGGTCTTATACATGAGGAGTCAGATGACTTAAAGTCAACATAGGAATGAAAATAATACTGACATCAACAAGGAATTTGAGCATTCCATCATTAGATTTTCAATGATATTGATAGCTGGGGAATTGGAGAAACTTGAAACCTGTGTATTAAAGTATGGAAATTTGCTATCTTGATATAAACTGAGCATTGCTTATGTGGGAGACAGTAATATGGACCAACTGATGAGTGCTGATTCAGCATGAAATGCATTATTGGAAATCGTTTATCTCTTTCGCATGTATGTAGTCATGTGTGTGGGTTATATAGGATACTGTGAATAACTGTATGGAGCTTGAAAGTCTGAGTTCAAATCGCTTCTAAAATCAAATTAAAACTTCAATACCTATTGATTGTGAATAACTGTATGGAGCTTGAAAGTCTGAGTTCAGATCCCTTCTAAAATCAAATTAAAACTTCAATACCTATTGATATCAAAACTTATATAGATCTTTTTAGAAAATTCATGCAATGAAAGCGATAAATAAAAATTGCTTTAACAAACCCATCTCTGGAACTTATTTTAATTTTATATATATATAATTGGCATGGGGTTTTTTTTTTTTTTTTAGTTTAAAACAATAAATCTCTCAGTTATCTAAAATTACATTTCAGTTATAAAGTTTTTTTTAACTTGCTAAATCTATTTAATAATTTTACAGTAATTGAATTGAACATTAATAAATTTGTATTAATTAAATGGAGCACTACAGGTTAAATTTGTTGTTATTGTTGTTGCTATTATTATATTTTAATGTAAAATAGTGTTAGTAAAAAATATTTATTTGAAAAACTTACACATCTATATTATTTTATTATGAATTTGGACACACGTGTGTGTGTATATATATACCAAAGTAATAATTTATTATATTTATTTAGTATACATTAATAGCATAAAAGATTGATATTAATTTCCCAATCTATATCATTCTTTTTATTTTCATTTAAGAAAAGATATGTGTCCAACATATATGGCTTTTCAATAAAGTAATATGATTAAGTGTGTTATACAAAAATAATTTATCATAATTATATATATATATATATAAGCATTTACAAATATTACAAATTATTTTTAAAAAATAAAGCTTTTAAAATATTATAGACAATTTAATAAAGCGTAATAAAATATTATTACTAAATTTCACCACTAAAAAAAACCTAGATTTTAAAAAAAAAAAAATTGTAATAAGTGTATACTTTTTATATCAATTATATATTAGATCTACCTCTCCTACAAGACTCAACCTCAAGTACGCTTAAAACACTCTTTTAGGAAGATTATATTATAAGAATTATCTCAAAGACATTCTAAAGAAATGCAATCAATTGTTTTAATTGGGAAGATATGGCAGAGATATAGAATACATTGGAAAACTATAATTAGACACAGTGCTGAATTATTGTATTGAGGAAACTAAAGGTCAACACCATAATATACATACAGAAAAACGGACTACCATGTTCTATATGTGATCGTATTTGTGTTTTTTAGATTGCTTTGTATAGTTATAACAAAACACATTTTTAGAATAGGTTTTTGTTTTTCTGTCGTTCCTTTTATTTTTGGAATTGGAATAAATAGCCCTACTCATTTTTGGAGTGGCTGTTTATCATTATTATATATTTAAAAAAGAACTTAATTTAAAAATGCTTATTACAATTAATATATTATAATATTAAATTTTAAAAATATTTATTTTTTTAGGTATTGATTTTCTTGCATATATTTATTTTTACTACAGTGCAAATACAATTAATTTGGAATACAAAAAGTTTCATTTATTGTCTAAAACTGTAAGTGAAATGTGATGTGTTGTGCAAATAACTTTATAAGCTATAAAAAAAAGTGAAGAATGTATTTGCAAAAAGCACTTGAAATATAGCAGAGTTACTACAGAGACTTTCATAAGTAACAATAGAGCAGTTAAACATCTTTAGAATAAATTTTTATCTGGCTTCCTGATCAGTCATCATCCACTCAGGATAACATTTAAACATAAATACCAGTAGTTTTGTTAAAATCTTAGACATCAATGGGATATCTTCCAATCATAACATCATTATTCATTTTTAATTAATAAAAACAGTAAATTCTGAACTCTTAAGTCTTTTATTTTACTTAATTAAGTCACAGAGAGATCTGCTAATAATAATCGATGATATATATTCACATCTGGTGTATAAGATTTCTATTGCTAGAAGGAACCTATGCAATTATAAACTTTTAAATATTAATAGTGATAGGTTCAACTGTAGATGAAATTAAAATGTAAATTACTGTAAAGCTCCAGTGAGCTATTTATAACCAAAGGCAAATCCATTAAAAAATAAAAATGTACAGAATGAGCTCACTTGTTGTTTCATTTAAGTGTTATTAAATATGAGGCATGATCTTTCCTTTCATTGTTTGTAGTGATTTCAAAATAGTTTACAGGTATCCAGAGATTGTATTAATCTATAGAATTCATGCTCTGCATTGTAACATATCCAAAAATTGAATGCTTAAATATGATCCCAGATAAAAAACAGTGGGCTCCATCTATAATTTTTTGTTTATTGATAGATTTGCATTAGTTTATATATAGCTCACTGGGGTTTTACAGTAACTTCTGCATTAATTATAAACTTTTGTAAATTATTTTTATAAGAAATTAATGATAATTTGACCATTTAAAAAACAGAAAAGTTTTTTTATTGTTTTAAATATCTTTATTCAGCTTAATGCTTTTAATATCAATATCATAGTCACCACTTTATACAATTAATTTCACTAAAAACTCATCTTATGTGTATTTGTTTATTATTTATCGAGTTTTCATAAAATTAAATTTGTTGTTTTACATATTCAAATCTTTAGAGAGATTGAATTTGTGGCCTGATTGTAGTTTGTACTCCAAAAATATTGATGAGTATATACTTCTTCTTTTTGCCTTGATGTATAAGTAAGTGTGCTGGACCAGTCTTATGAACATATTAGCCATAGTTTCTCCAAAGTATGTATTTCAGCAAGTTAATCTTTGCACACTATTTTGTGTACTTCTTCATGAGCAGTCTCTCTAATTATCTTATCTTCAGAGTTGTTTAAAACTTATTTAAAGAAGTAGATGACCAAAAACTTATGTTATATTTATTGGCACATAATTTCTTAATTTCTACATAATTTTTGACATGTAAAAAAAACTTAGTCCATTTTTTTTCCTTAGAGAAGAGATTATCAGATTCTTAACTTTGTTATAAAATTTTTCTATTGTAGTATTTAGTTTTTTGATGTTATAGCCTGATCTGCTTTGAATTTGCATAATTTTTAAGTTTCTATGGAGAAAACCTTTCAACCCTTCATATTTATGGGCATGTGAGTTAACAAATTTGGATATATGATGCTTCTCACATTTATAAGCTTTAATTCCAACTTGTTGTTCAAGATATTGGTCTGTCTTTGAATATGTAAATATAAAAATATAATATTTTGATTTTTATCTTTTTTCTCAATTGTGCAAACCAAGGAAGCCATCATTGCTAATTCTTGTCGAATTTGATCTATATTCCTTCATCCACACATAGTAGAGTATCATTCACATATTTTGAGGTAATATTATTTTTGACAGTCCCTTGAATTTTGGAATAATTAATTTTTCAATTCTAGATAGATACAAGCTCCAGATGACCCCACTAAAATGTAGCTCCATTGGTCATCCATAATTGTCTGCTGACAGGAATCTATTATTCTCAACAAATATAAATTTTGGTATTTTCCTATATTTATACTATAACTTTAAATCCTTTATATTCATAGAACTGGGCATAACTAATTCATTAATACATACAAAGTATTTTATATGGCAATGGTATTGACCGATCTTAGAATTTTTTTCCTCTCCTATGGTTATTTGTAATGCTATTGTATTGATTTTGTAATCATTTTGAAGGCAAAACTGGAACTAAAGTACATTGTCTTATTAGTTCAAAAAGAATCTGAATAAAATCAGAAATCTAGATGCAAAAAAGACTGCAAGAAATTTGAACTCCATATCTGCCTTGTTTTTGATTGTTAGTTTATTTGCAAAACTAATTGCTAAATCTTTTTTCTTGTTGTTATTAGCATTAAGCAAAAAAAAACTATATAATTTTTATACTTTATTTAAATATTTATGATTATTTTTTAAACATTTCTATAACAATTATTTCAACCAAAAATATATCCAATTGCACTTTGATAGTAGTTGAATATGTTTTCTTTATTAAAAATATAAGTTAAAAAAATTTGTCATAGCAGTAAACCGAAAACAATAATCAGTAACTGTTTGTTAAACTCAGTACTATAAACTTTTTGTGATATTTTAATAATTAAATTAGATCATGTGACATCTGACTTAATTTTTTTTTTTAATAATTACAAATATAATTCTATATTTTAGAATAAGATTTTATATATTTATTATGACTTAAGATCAATTCCTTTTTAATTTAGACATTAAATTCAATCAACAAAAATTTTATTTATTTTATTTTATTCACCTGCATTACAGTAATTAACCAAGAAAAAAAAATAGGAATTTTCTCTCATTATGTATTTCTCTTTATTTCACTCTATAATTTTATTTTACATTTTTAAAGTTCAAATTTGATTTTTATGATGTTTTTTTTTGTTTATAAAATAATATTTTTATCAAATCAATCCCAATATATTGAATTGGAATATGAAATTAAGATTTAAATACTAAAATTAAACATAGGTGTTTTTAAAAAGTATTATCAGAAAAACAACAGAAATTCCAATCTACTGAAAAATAGACTAAGCAAAAATCTTATTAGTTTTATTACTACTTACTCATTTTTTACAGAAAATATGAATGCAATTTATTATCAATCCAAGTATTACAATTTGGCATTACAAAAGTCCATATCTCTTTATTAATTTCTGTCTAACAGTTTATTAGTAATTAACAGAATAATTCATTATTACACAAGTCTGCCATTGCTACTATGACCAGAAATTAATGGCAGTTATCCATATCAATCATATTGGGTACAAATTTTAATTTTAAAAAAAAGTTTTGCATGATTTAGAAGTATATTAATTTTAATTAATTTTTTTTACATGTTAGCAGCTATCTGATATAAAAAAAATAATATTGAATTTGAAATCAATAGAAAGGGATTTTGTAAAAACAATTAAGCTTTTATGCTTAACTATTTATCTTTTTATTATTTCACCAAAATTATTAAATATTATTTTCTTCATAAGTGTGTGATATTTAGATTTTATTTAAATATATCAGCTTTATAGCAGAAAATTAGTCAAATGAAAATTTATTAATAGCAAAAAATAAATATCTCCTATCAATAATTTTATTGTCTTTTTCTTGTTTGTTTGTTGTTGTTTTTTTTTTTGTGAATAAAAATTTCATTTGAATATTCAAATTTATTATTTGAAGTTATTCTTTAATGACATGTGTTTTAAATATATGGATTCTTTGAAGAATAAATTTTTATTAAACCTTTGAACAAGTATATATTTCCATTGTATACCTAGTGAAAAATTGAATAAATGTTTAACACTTTATTCTGGTATCTAACTTTTATTCTATATTAGAATATAGTATATTGAACTTGATTTGTTAAAAATATAATTATATAAATGAAAAACATTTTTAAAAGATCATATTTAAATTTTGTAAACATTTAAACAAAATTATAATGTGAAATAAAGTGAAATATATATTGAAAATAATTGTTTTTTTTTACTAGTTGATTATTGTAATATTACTAAAAATATATAATTTAATGAAATTTTTATTCATTAATTTCATATCTAAATCTGAAACAAATTATTAATGTCATAATAAAGTTATGAAATTATGTTCTAAAATTAAAAATTGTATTTATAATTATTAAAATAGTACAAAGTTTCTGTATTATAGTATTTAACAGTCTGTTATTGATCATAATTTTATTTTACCATTACTCCAAATTTCTTAACTTTTATTTTTAAAAGTAAAACATATTCAAAAAATAAATGGAAATAATTATTATTTAAATATTTTGTACAAATAATTTTATAAATATTTGGAAAACTATGAAGAACATTTTTTTCACATTGCTAACAACAATAAAAGAGTTTAATCCACTAAACATCACCTGGACACCATTATTTATACTTACACAAACTATTAACACAAAGGCAAAATTCTTCATACAGTAGCACAGCTCAGTGCAAGCCAGAGTAATCAATAGATGCAGGAAGATTTGTGCACAAATTCCCCATCTAGTGCCTACTCATACAATATACTCAGACTAGTTTCAAGCTTGTGGCTTTCATCAGTAAGGAGTTTTGGATCTGAGAGTACTGCATCTAGATCTTAGGATCTAATGCAACCCTCCAGCAGCCACCTTTTGCCTTTTTACTTAATTTAGCTCATTGACCTGTATAGTCAAATAAATCTGAACTCAGTTCAGCATCTATACATTCTGTGTCTTTGGTTTTTTAATAACCACAGTCATATGACTACACAACTGTATGACTATCCAAGCAAATAAAACTTGAATTAAAAACATTATGATGGTTTCATTTTGGACTTAGAGCTTTATAATTAACTAAAAATATAAAAGTTTGTTGCAGGAGGTTTGTATTAGATTCTAAGGTCTAGGTGCAATGCTTTCAGATCCAAAGCTCCTCATTCATGAAAGTCACAATCTATAAATTAGTCTGGGGATATTGAATGTGTAGGCACTAGATATGGATTTTATATCCAAACTATCCTGAATCCATTGATTACTCTGGTCTGCACTAAGTAGTGCTACTGTATAGAGAGTTTTGCCTCTGAGAATAGAAGAGTTTACAAGTCATCTTGTAACTACTCTCTTAATGAATCTACCAAGCAGCATTTTGTGTTGAACTTTCAGCTTTTTAAAGAAGTATTCATTTTTAAAATGTTAACTTCTTCAGATTTTTTACATTAATAAATTAATATCATTCTAAATTTACTTTGTACTGTCAAATGAGTAAAAATCATCAAATTATTTCCAAAGGTAGCTGCGGGAGAGTGAGGTAAAGCTGAATGCTGACATTTTCAATAGCGTACTTTGTGTGTATTAAGGAATTAGTTAAAATACATATTTCAGATTAAAAACTGAAATAGTGTTTTGCTCAAAATCATTTTTTATCAATCATAGTTATGCCTATTTTATAAACAGACTTTGCATTTGAATAAATAGCAGTTGATTTAGTAATATATGTATAAACAGTTTTGTAGTATGTGAAAAAGGGAACTAAAAGGTTTGAATATCTAATTTGAAAGCAAAAGCTCTGATTCAAGAACCAGTCTATTACTTCTGATGTTTGAATAACCTTGACTTCTGAACAACTACCCATTAACATCTAAATAGCATGCTTAAACCTTAATAAAATTTAGTTTATTAATTAAAACAAAATGGATGTACAACCAGAATGTGATGCAGATGAAGTAGGTATTATTAAGAATCAAAGTCTTTGGTGAGGTTAAGAGAAATAATATAAAAAATAGTAAGTCTATGTTTTATAATAACACAAAACAATTTTTCAAAACAAAGATGCAGTTCATGTCTAATTACCATAAAAATAAGTTTATAGATCAGATTGTTTTGACTAATGTAAATTCCAGTCAAGTGGAATTTTTATTTTTATTTTTGTTCAAAAAGAATTAAACACCAATTCTGAGGAAGATTGCTGATCAGTCGAAATTGTAACTATAATAAATATGCAAGCATTGTAACTAAATGCATTAGAAGTGTATTTTTTGAAATATTTGAAATATTACTAAAACAATGCAAAACAAGATTAAGAGGTTTATCGAAATTTATAAGATATCATTATTCATAAAAGCCATTATTTTAAAGGAGACTGCATGAAACTTATTTCCTAATCACTTTTCTGTTTAAATGAAAGTATGCTTGAAACTCAAGCAATGATTGTGTAAAAATTCAAAGCAATAAATATTTATATTTTCCTGAAGTTTTGCGATGATGGTATTTTAGTTGTATATTAGACTATTTCCATCATCTAATATTAAGTATTGAATGTCTTTAAAAAAATAAATTTTATTTAAATTTTCCAATTACATTCAACTATTAATAATGACACACAGGTTACTACATTCACAACATTTTAAAAGGTATTGTTCTTTCTTATTTAGGTTTTTCTAGTTTAACCAGTGGCAGTACTAGCATGGGAATTGAACCTCGACCTTTAGATTGTTGAAATTTAGAATTTTAAGGTAACACTCTAACCAACTTAACTATTCTTGCTGGCCTGACCAGTGACAATACTAGCATCGGAATCGAACTTGGATCTTTATATTCTTGAATATTGAATCTTAAGGCAATGCTCTAAGCAACTGAACCAGACTTAGATTCTTGAATATTGAATTGTAAGATAATACTCTAATCAACTAAGCCATCCTGGATGGTCCAGTTGGTTAGAGCATTACCTTAAAATTCAATATTTAAGAATATCAAGATCCAGGTTCTATTCCCATGCTAGTACTGCCACTGATCAGACCAGCAGCACCTGAAGAATAGAGAAGAGTAATACCTCTCTAAACATTGTGTATATATTAACCTGTGTGCTATTACTAACAGTTGAATGTAATTGGAATATATTAAATTTTCTAAAAACATAATGCTTAATATTAGATTATGGAAATAGTTCAATATATAAATACAGATATTTATATTTATATTCATTGAGATAACATAATTTTTAATAAAAAATAATATTAAAATCCACATTAAGGGCCTACTAGAGAAAATTTTCATTATTGGTGCATTCAGTATTATTGACAAGAAACAAAACTTTTGTCTAGGTTTTCTGAATTTCATTATAATCATTAATAATTCTAAATAAAAATGGTCATTCCATTTTATCAGGTAAAAAATAAAGTAACTCAGACAAAAAATAGAAATTATGGAAATTATAAAATTGGAATTAAAATTATTGTGTTTGAATTTAAAAGAATATTGCAAAGAGATATAAATAATCCTACTGATGCAATTTAATACAAAGAGATGACTGATAACATGGATAACTTTTGACAACAAACCTCTATATTAAGATCTATGATAATAATCTTAAAAACAATGCTAATATTAAGCAAAATCAATATAGGATTATGTTCATAACAGTTAAATACTAAAAAAATAATTGATTGGTTTCTTATTTAGAAATTTACTTTGAAGTTGGAGCGCCAAAAGTGGTAAAACTGGGTTATGATTTTACAGAAGTTGAGTTCTAGAATCTGGCATTCTGCTACCAAACAAGCATGCAATAGACCCAAGTATTATTTATCAAGGCCGTTTTTACCAACTTTAGTGCATTATTAGTGCATCTAAAAATGCTGTAATCTTTTTCTCATATTTTGTACTTCAAGCATTCAGATATTTAAAAAGTCTACACTAAACAAATTCTCTCTATATAGAAAAATATTGGGAGATTCATGTTACTATCATTATTATTTTTCATAAAGGCTACCATTATTTAATTGATATTAAATTATTTCTTTCATTTAAATGAGAAATATATCAACCAAGATGATCTAGCAAAGTTCTTCAATCCATGTTTATAGAATTCTTTACTAGATGTTTAGCATTGCTGAGGTAGAAAAACTGTTATGTAGAGATTATGAAACATAATATCAATTGTTGAACATTCTTTTTCCATGGTTTCATTTAGTAAATCCAATTCCAAGTGATTTATCATTAAATGTGCATCTTCATGCATGATCATAATTAAGGACTTTCAGTTTTCTAATCCTATCCATTTAGTTTAGAAAGTGAAAATTAAAAATGGAAATATAGTACTTATTTTTATATTTAGTGTTCTTCTGTAAGATGATGCTTAATAAATCTTTCTGTGAAATGGAATATTTAAAAAATGGTAGTACCTGTGTGTGTGTATATATATATATATATAACTAGATTAACATTCCAATCAGTGTTTTATTGATTAAATGAAATACTCTCAATCTAAAACACAGGATAAAGTTTTTGAAAAAATAAGTATGTACCAACTTATCTTTTTACCTAAATTCGTTTACATAGGCAAATCTAAAGCACTTTGGAATGAAAGTATGAAGATTTTATATTGATCTTGAGCCTTGGATTGAGAATATTTCAATTAATAAACCAGTATTGGAATGTTAATCTAGTTATTATATAATATTAATTGCTGAGAAAATTATATATATATATATATATATATATATATATTCTGTAAGATGAAACTTAAATATTTATATGAAGTAGAATTTTTAATAAATAGTACTGCCTACACTCTAATTACATTAAGGTCAGTATAGACAATATACTTGTATTTAAATATTATATATATATATATATATATATATATAAAACCAGTCAATACTTCAACAATCCCAATATCAATTCAATCAACAATTTCATGTTGTTGTCAAGACAACTGCCTTTTAAATATTTTAATAAAGGTGTTTTACCAGTTCTTACTTATGAATCTGAGACTTGGACATTTAATAAAAAAGCAATACAGAAACTTCAGACCATTCAAAAAAGTATGGAGAGATGCATGTTAGGAGTAACAAGAAGAGATAGAAAACACAATATATGGGTAAAAGAACAAACAGGTGTTACTGACATCATTGAAAGAATTAAAAGACTGAAGTGGAATTGGGATGGACATATTGCAAGACAATTCAAATCAAACTGGAATTCAAGTTACTGTAAAAGATGCAGAAAGAGATCACATGTGAGATGGATGAATGAAATATGAAAGTGTTCAGGGTGATGTGGAAAAAAGAAGCTAGAGATCAGAGAAGATGAATTGAATTTGGAGAGATCTTCATCCTATAGTGGATTAATTAATAATGGTTGATAATGATAATTATATTAGAATTATACAGTGCTAAAAAATGTAATATTCTGTAGTGACAATTTTCTAAGTGATGTCTATTGCTGAATTCAAGGCACCACATAGTATTGAAATGTAACTGCAAAGCAAATAAAAATTAGCATCTACTATCCTGATTTTATATGAAATGTTAATTTGTTATATTACCTATGAAAAAATGCAGCCTTAATTTAGTTAATCCTAAATAATTAAATGATCTAGTGATTGTGGTTTCATAAAAAGTTTGTATAATACAAGTCTTACCACTGGAATTACTTCAACAGTCATATACTCCCTATTCTGACATTCTACAACAGTTTTAAACTTTTTATGAAGTAATAGGGCAGAGTCACTGAGCATTTATTTTAATAACCTTCTAAATCATCAATCTCATCATTAATATATAGTATTTGAATTATACAGCATTAAATTAAGAATAAAATTTTGAGTAATGATTTTTCCAAGTATGGTTGAATTCAAATCAACATGAAATATTATGTATTTTTAAAATTATATATTAATGATAAGATTGATTGTTATATAAAAACAATTAAATGGTTTCCTGCTCAGGTGTATATAAAAATTTTGAGCAGTGATAATGACAAATTTAGAACCAAAATCCATGGACCAATGAGTTCCATAATTTATCTCCTTATTACTGTGATGAATCATGCAGTATAAATTGATTGTTTACAAAACTATTAATATACTGCCTTGTGAATGTAAATTATGGCATCATAGATTCTATATAAACAATTTCCATCAATTTGTAAGTTTTCTCTCATAGTTATTATATAAATTTGCTTTTTCTATGAAATTCTGGATAGCAGATGAAAATGGATTCACTTTTTGCTTTCTTTATATTTAGACTTTCACATTCCAAGATAATGATTTAAGTATAAGTGGCACTTAAAAAATCATCATTCTAAAATATTATATACAAATATTAAAATTATCAATAGATCTGTGGTTATAAAAAAAAATATTTTGGTATGAGAATAGTATATTTGAACTTAAGTTGCTTATATATGTATGTGTGTAATATAGTATTTTTAATGGATATTTTAGATAGAAATATTTAATGTGTAGAGTTATCTATTTATAATTACTTAATTAGAAAGCACTTACCTAGATCACTAGCTAATTAAAAGTCTACTATCCCATGCCAAGTGTTAAAGTAAAAACTGACAGGCTTAACTTTTGTCCTGGGCCAGTTGCCTTTTCATTAGCTGAATCAATAAACCTTACAGTTTTTACTTTAACTTTTGACCTTGGGCAGTTGGGTTTTTATTAGCTATTATTCTAGTTAAAGTGTTTTCTATTTATGTAATTACAAAGGGATAATTCCACACATTAAATATTTTCAATATATATTATAAAGATGAGGGTAGAGAGAATATAAGTTGTTTGACTCTAAATTTTATTTTAATTTATAAACTTTATATAAATTACACTAATGGTCAGATCAGGTACTAATTACATAAATATCATAGTCTATGACTACCTTTCAAGACCATTAAATCACTCTTAATTAATTAAAGGGAAATCAAATTCTCCATGGAGACAGAATTGTGCTAGATTTAAATTAAAATGTCACCTGAATATTGGGAAATCCGTGGAAGAAATTTATACATACTTTAGCATTATTAAATTATACCACAATCTAACTAGATTGAGTATGAGATTTCATCCCACTGGCTATCGTGATTTATCCTATATCTTAACAAACAATAATCTATATGAACAACATATTTACCTTACAGTAAAATAGTTCATTAAATTTTAAATAGTGAGAATCTATGCAAAAAGGAAACTAGATTAACAAATATAAAATAAAAAATTTCAAAATACTATTCATTAACCCAGTAATGCACAGTAACACAACAAAATATTATTACAACATTGTAATTTTAAATTATATAATATATATAAATAATAAAACACATATGCAGGTAAATAATTATAAATATTACTGCCATTACGTGATCATCTTTTTAATATATTGAAAGTTTTTATTAGAGTCTCAGGTTGTAATTGCTTTTTGTAAAGTTTAACGTTTTAAGCTTAACATTTATTAGTTTTTTTTTAATTTCCTCCCATTTGATTTTTCTTTATTTTATTATGGAGTTCATTCCAATATTTTTTTTCTTTTGTTTTCTTATTTTGTTTTCTTTTTGGGGGCAGTACAGAGATTATTCTGATAGATTTTTAAATATCAAGGCTTCAAGTTTTTTAGCTGCTTAATATTTAAAGTATTCTGGTTATATTTCTTTACCCTCTACAGATGTATATATTCCATGATAAAGGCTTCCATTTAACATGTATTGGTGTAGGAATAAGATTTACCATAGGCAAACACAATGTATGAAATAGCAGTTTAAGCTTGTTCACATTTCAGGCTTTGTATGGATAATTCATTAAGAACTACGTTATGTTCCAACAAAGGAACACACACCAGGGAATTTAGCAAATCATCATTGTTATGGATTTATAACATTGATTATTGTTTATGGCTTGGCTGCTCAATAAGCAGCAATATAATAATAGACTTGAAAAGAAAAAAAAGAGAGTTGTATGAGAGAGGTGAACTTTTTCTTTCTTTATTTTGATAAAAATTTTAATGACCTTTTACACTTGAACTGTCCATTACCTAAGTCATATTTGCGCTGCTTTGTTTTTTTCTTTTTAACATTTTTTTTCATATAGTTTTAATTAATTATAGTAATATTTATTAAGACCATGCGCCTGAACAAACTACAGTAGGGACCCCTACAAATCTTTAACACAAGATTTATATGTTGTTGTTTTTTTTTTTTTTATATGTTATTTGTTTGTTTGTTTTTACAATCATGACGTTCCAAGAAAGAATTCTTTTTTTTTTATTAAAACTGTCTCGACATTAAAACATAATAATTATTTATTGATTTATTTTTATTTTAAAACTCTTGTTTCAAGAGTGATTAGTGGCATTTATCCACCCTTTTTATTCATATGTGTGGTTATTTATGTCATTTGAGAATGTTACTATATATATAATAACTTTGCATGTGTATATTACCATGCTGGTGTATTATCCTTCATTCATTAGTGTAGCAGATAGTTAAAAATGAGAAACGTTTTTTTTTTTCCTATGATATATAAACTAAGCTTGTTCAAGTAATTTGCCAATATAAAATAAGGTGCATAACAAAATCAAGCCCTAATTTAGGCATTGTTAATAAAGGCTGGTTTATTTTAAAAATAAGCATTAAGAATAGGTCGATTATTTATAACTTTAAAACATTTATTGACAGGGGGAATGACATTTGTATGTATATTGATTAATGAAATTGTCAAAATAGATTTAAAGAAAAGCTAAATTGAAATTATAAAAGTAAATTTAAGAAAAGACCTTATTTTAATCATGCTAATAGCAATAAATATAAGCATATATTGATACGCATATATGAAAATAATTCCAGTGCATACCACTACCTGAAATAAAGATTTGATAATCAATACGCATGTATTTTATATCCAACATATATATATATATAATTGCTAAGCACATACATTTGAAAGTAATAAATTAGAATAGTATATTGCTAAGACTATTAATATATGGTTTGGCTGAAGATCTTTGAGCCCCATATAGCTATTTGAGTTAGATAGCTGAGTTTGAAGACATGTAGGTGTCTAAAAATTTCAGATTTTTCCCTCAATAGTTAACTCTTAGGTAAATGCTGGCTTTGGGTTAGTATTTTTAGATCTAGTATCTGAAGCTATCCTAGCGCCTCACTGAGGAGTGCCAAAGCATGAAACCATTGGTCTGGAGTTTGGGTGTGGTTTCTCATAGAGATATTTTAAATGCTTTCTCTTGCCAGAATTTTATCAACAAAGCTTGCTAGAGCAATTAGCAAAGCTCTTTGTTTTTATTTACACGCTTAAAAAATTGTGTCATGTGACTTTTTTAAGTATATAGTAATTTTTCGTTTTGTTTTATTTGCAATCACTAAAAAATGAACCGCTTAAAAGATGTGTACAGAAAACCTATACTAAAAAGTTTTAATTGAAACATTTTTATTTTAAACAAATTTTGGTATTTCAAAGCTTCCGTCTTCGATATTTATTAGTGGGAGCAATTTTAAATTCAATAAGAGAGAAATTATTATTGTTATATTTGCCTTGAAATTACCTTTCTCTAGAGATATGAAAATATTGAAAATATTTTTTTTCCATTTTTACTATTTTTTACATAAAATTATACTTTGTATTGCAACCTTACCTACTTGCCAATTTAAAGGCCATATAGACTTTAATAACAGGATATACAAAGAGTTTATTTTTCTAAATTAAAATATTTTATTTTTAGTTGTACGCCTATTGTCTAAGCATTCCAATTTCAAACCTGTGAAATTAAAAAGAAACTCATCTTAGGACTCATCATTTATTTGTTATATCTTCTATATTTTACTTGATAGTTATCTCATATCTAATTTTAAAAATTTATATATTTTCTTCTGAAATCTTTGCTGCCAATTATAAACTTGTCAATTTCAATAAATTCTAAATAAAATACATGATCAAAATGTGACAAATATATTAATTATCCTTTTGCAAATTTAGATATTCTAAATTAATTAAAATTAGCAGATTTATTTTAAAAGTTTAATGATCTAATAAAAAATATTTAATATATACCTCTACAAATTATCCAAGTAATTCATGCTAGTATTAAAAAGAGTGATGAACTTCTTATAATCTTTTTATGTATTTCATTACTTTATTATAAATGTTTAATCTTTTTTTTTTCTCATGTGTCATAGCATCAGCCCGGAAGCGAACCCGCTAACCCGGGACAACTTGATCAATATTTGTCAAGATCCATTTTTTAATAATTTATTCTCTTTGATAAATGAAACTGGGTGATTGTGCTTAAATTATTTAATCTGTATAAACCATTTGTCTACTAGAATAAATATCTTTACAATTGGTAACAGAGTAATATTCTATTCATGAATACATTGAGAACTGTATTAAGTAAATATGAACTTATTCTAAAATATTTTCTTATTAATTAATTAAGACTAATAATCCATTTCTTCACCAATTTCTTGCAAAAAAAATGGTTTTTTTTTTTAAATTAAATAAATAATATAATAAAAAAGAGGAGAAAAAAAAGAGAAGCAGTAGTTGGTAAGAATTATGCCTTTGTATAATATATATATTTTTGAGATGCCTTGATTTTAGCAAAAGAGTTTGTTTATTTAACTTCTATTTAGCCAAATCGAGAAAAGAAAATCTTCAAAATGTAGGAATGCTTATGAATAAATTTAATATAAATTTTTAAAACTTCTTCCTTCAGAGAATATTTTCTAGAATATATTAGTATTAGTAGTAAAATTTTCGAAGCCATCAGAGATATGTGAAAATTAAAATTTATCGCAAATACTTGTCTAGATAAATTATAATCACTAAAACAGGATAAGGTCATAATTTTATTCATATTTGTCCTGTGCTTGTCTTTAGATAATATTATCCAGATAATGTCTCCATTATATTAAGTAGTTTATGCATTGAAGATGTCCATACTTTTGCATCAAATTATTTGCTTTATAAGAGATACTATTGTCTTAATATTTAGTATAGTACTTCTTTTATTGATGAATCCTTGTGCATATATACCCATTTTTTGAGTTTATTATAGAACTGCTATTTATTCTCTTGTTTAAATTTGCAATGGAATGATATGTTTAGCACTAATAGAATTTTATTATGCTCCAATATATATATATATATATATATATATATATATAATTTTATTATATATATATATATATATATATATATAAGATAATAAAATAAAAATTCATATAATATTACAATACTATCCAAAAAAACTAAACTTCACTAAAATTCTTCTATAATCATAGTTTCATCCATTAAGAAATAGATCTTTTCAAGTGAAATTCAACTAAACATACCACCTATATATACCAAACAAAATAGTCTTCCCATCATTCACTTTAAAATCCAACTCCCTTTAACTTCAAAAGATGTTTTTTTCAGAGTGATGGCCTCATGTTCAAAATATTTTAATGTTTCTTTTACTCATCTTTCCAATTCCCCTTCTTCATAAAAGATAATCTCTGCATTGACAAATAATATTTTATGACTTGTATTCTGTTCGTGGATATACAAAGATGAGATTTGATATCTACTTTTAACTCTACTCTTATGAACTTTAACTCTTTTGCTAATAATTAATTTATTCTAATTTATATAAATTTCATAAGAGTTAAAAATAAATATAATAAACCATGTCATAAAATATTATTTGACAGATGCAGAGGTTATCTTTTATAAAATGTGAATTGGAAAAAAGCTAAAAGAAACTTTGATTATAAAACATTATCACTCTGAGGCCATCAATCTCATGAAGACATTATTTGATATTAAAGGAAGTTGGGTTTTGAAGTTAATAATGGGATAGCTATTTTGTTTGCTATATATAGGTTGTATGTTTAGTTGAATTTCACTTGCAAAGGTCTATTTGTTAATAGATGAAACCATGGTTGCGGAAGCATTTTAGTAAAGTTTAGTTTTTTTGGTTAAAATTGTAATGTTATATGAATTCTTATTTTGTCATTATTAGTATAGCGTTAGGCAGTATTTAATTTAAGATAATGTATGTTTGATCTACTTAGAATACCTATTATATTCATGTTTATTTTTTTGTATGCTTTTTAACTTAATGCTAAGCTATCATTTATAAACTTCATGTAAGTAATGTTTACTAAGGCTGTAACCTCAAGAATGTGAGATAAAATGTGATCGTAGGGACCTCTACAGGTCTTAACCACAAGCTTAAAACTTTATGTATAAAATTTGATGGGAATGTTTCTAGATTTGAATGATTAGATTATTGTAAAATTCCTTATTCTATCTTAAGTATTACTTATCTGCTGTACGTTATGCTTACCTATACATGCACACTTTCCAACCCAAACAATTTATTACATATTAAAATAAAAGTTAAACTTGAGAGAATATTTACTTATTTTTAGAATGCAGCTAGAATATAATATTCTATTTTTTATACTTAATAAATATATGAAAAATGATCTCTTCAGCTTCATTGATAATTGTATTTTTTTGTAATACAATTCTAATTTGGTTTCCATCTTATTACCTTTATTTAAAGGCATCATATACATACAAATCGGATCTTATTTAATAAGTTATTTTGTATTAATGTGTTAGTCACATAGTTATCCACATATGATTATTATTATTTTGACACTTTATTATGAATATTTATCTAAGATCAAAAAATTTATAGTTAAATTTTATTAAGTCCGACTCGTGTTGGTTGGGTGTGTTTACATTATAAATATATACTTTAACGTATTAGTTTTTTTTCTCAAACACTACATTTATTAATATTTACAAGCACCGTATATATTTATTTATGAATATTATATTTTATAATAGATTCTCATATTTTTTCAATATAAAAATGTTTTAAAATGTAATAAATTTTGTTTTAACTTGATAAACATGATCTGCATAAAGATTTTGCAAAGAAATACAAATTATAAAAGTTGAAAAAAAAAGTTTTAGCTTTTTTATATAATGTGTACACTCTCCACGTTTATTATTAAATCAATATTATTAAAAGCAAGCACAAATATGCTAAGACATATTTACAATTTTTATATATCTCAGGTAAAACAAAATCTCTCTTGCATATATTACTTCATTCTAATGTATACATAAGTAAATATTTTTAGAGATAACTATTTATTAGCGATTTATGATAGATATTTAGATTTAGCAATTATAAGTACATTCTTTCTAATCCGTGCGCTATGCGTAACGCTATCTTCCAAGACATATATAAAACAACTGATGGTCAGTAATTCTAAAATATAGTGCAACAAACATATTATCTCTGTATAGTTACCAGATACTAAAATAAATCACTGTTTTTATATATTTTTGATATTATATGTTGTAAAAGTTTTCTGTCATTCTGAAAGGAAATTTTTCCTTCCTTATATATGTGTGTATATATATAATATACATGTCAGTTTAGTTATCTTTTAAAAATAATTCATTTATTACTGAATTATTCATCACTGAACTACTTTCTTTATAGTTCACTCACATTATATAATTTTTTCCAAAAGTACTACAATTTTTTTTATATATATTCAAGATAAATTCTCAAAAAAAAAAAAAAAAACACTTTCGGCAATTAACAAAGTTTAAACTTTTTAAGCATTTTTAATTAATTTTGAGATTTGAAATTTTAATAAAATTTCTTAATTATTAAAGCATTTTTTTTAGAATTTATCTTTCATATGTTTGTGTGCGCTCACATAAATTATATGTATATATTTTTATAATTCTTTGATGAAGACTATAATGACGTGATTGAGATGTAAAGAAAGAAAATGCGGTCAATAGTGAATGATTCAAATAGAAATAAACGAGGTTTTAAGATTAAAAGAATTTGTGTGTTGTCAAGCATTGGTGGTCGCGAGGTCAACGACAGCAGCTTTACAGGCAGTTGTCCCGGGTTAGCGGGTTCGCTTCCCGGCTGATATGGGAAGTGAAAAAAGAATTATGTGTTTATATATCTGCCTTATTCTGGTAATAATGTAATGAAACAGTTGACACAATTCTTGTTTTTAGCAAGATTAAACCAATGTTAGAAATATAGCAAGATGGTTTCAATTAATATAAATTTATTTATTTTTATTATTTTTACATTCAGCTTTTATTATTATTTATATATAAAAACAAATATTTTTTTCACATCAAACACACACATTAAATTAAAAAAAAAAATTCAAAACAGTTCTGAAAAAAAAAAAAAAAATCACATAAAATCATAAGATAGTTGCTTGGTAACCTTTAAACGTTGCTAATGCGCTTATTTTATTCTTAATAATTCAAACTAATTAAACGAAAAAGATTATTAATTTTTTTTTATTTTTATTAATAATAATGTAAGAAAAAAAGTTTTTCCTTGGCCATATAAAAACAAACTTTTTAAATCAAGTTAAGTAAAGCCAAATTGAATAGAGACATCATAGTGTGATCTGTATTCTCTGAGAAGAGTTGTAATTGCAGTGAACGAGTTGATAACTCTATAACGAATAATATAAAAAGGACCTTTTCCTCTCCCACAGAGTTGAAAAAGAAATATTTTCTTGTTTGATAATTTGTTGACACTTTTGATTAAAATTATGAACTAGGAAGATTACATAAAGTTTGATATAGTCAAACCTTCACAAATTCTCTCCCTCTCTCTCTCTTTCTCTCTCTCTCTCTCTATATATATATATATATCATTAAAAACCAGTCAATCCTTAGACAATCCCAATATCAATAACAATAAACATTATATTTATATAATAGACAAACTCTTCCATTATTCCACTATTATATGTAATATAGAAATGTCTATAACAAGTGCATACCTTAATATTTATTTTAATAATCTTAATATGTTTTTAACTTGTTAATATCACACTCGTGATACTATGATGACATATATTCTATTATATTTAACTTTTTTATCAGTGCATTTCTCATCTCAAATGATACAATTAAGATGAGGGCTGGATTGATTTAAAAAACAAAATTCTTTAAATTACGTCTTTTATAGTGTCACTGTTCCATTTTCTTGCTTCTTAAGGCAATTTTATTCAAATATAAAAACAGTTTTACAATTATGTGATTAATACTTGTATGAATATAACAACCCACTCTCCTCACCCCAATTAGAAAAACCTCACCATTCATCAAAATACAATCATAATTTGTTTTTGCAGATAGTACATCAACACTTATCTGGCCAAGTCACATTAATGTGGAACCTTTATTTTCTAGGTAATGATAGTTAGATATGCTTTTATTAACAATACTGAGATGACTATAAGCTAATTTACCTATAGCAATTCTAAATATGCCTTTGATACAAAAAATAATTTGGTCCTCATTTGAATGTCCAAACTGCCATGTCCAAGGACCAATTATGGGAAAGGAGTGCATTAACAATTAAAGGTTTGGATCTAAAATATTTGGCTCACTTCACCCTTGCAATAGAAATTTCTCATATTTGTTATATGGCTAGGGCTGTTTTTCATTGTGATATATGTAACCTTCAAGTAGATCATTATTCTTTACTTCCATCATGTTTTTGTATTATGTCATTTTTGGATTTTTCTTTTCATTGTTTCTTTTAGAATATTTTCAACTACAATATTTTGTAAACTGTAATCCTTATATTAATTCTTTATTTATTCCTTTTTTTACTTTGCAAGAACAGTTAAATTGCCAAAGATTTTAATAATTATTTTAATATTTTCTTTGTTTTGAAGAGTAAATGTTCTTTCTAAAACTGGGTGACTTCATTTGTAACCATGTAAAACCCATGGTCTATAATGCAGCATTGATAATTGAATGCCTTACCATGTATCCATAATAATCACAAGATACATAACATAGTCATAAATATAATTTGGTTTATGGTATAACCATAATAATCACAAACTATGATGCCCCTGTAATAATCATATGGATTATGGTGCAATCATGATAATTATATCATTTACAATGTAACAATAATGATCATATGGTCTATGATGTAGTCTTAATAGTCAGATGGATTAGGATATAGCTATCCTAATCATACTATGTATGTTGGAGCCACAATATTTATGAACTTTATGGTACATCTGTAAGCTATGACAATTATGATCTATGGTAAAACCACATAATCATATGGTCTTAGATGCAATCATAATAATCATTTGCTATATTGTACCCATGATAATGATGTCACTACAGTAATCAAAATTTAATTATTCAATCCTGATAATTATATAATCTATAATGCAATTATATTAATCATATGGTTTATATTGAAGCCATAATAATTACATGATTTACATTAAGATTATAGTGATCATATGGTCTATGATGCAGTCTTAATACTCAGATGGGTTAGGATGTAGCTATGATAATCATATTATCTATGCTTCAGGTACAATATTCATGAACTTTATGATACAGCTGTGAGCTGTGATAATTATGATCTATGATGTAACCCACAATAATCATATGGTCTTAGATGCAGCCATAAGTCATTTGCTCTATCTTGCATTTATGATAATGATGTGCCTATAATGTAGCTATTATAATCAAATTTTTATTATGCAACCCTGATAATTATATGGTCTATAATGCAACTATGATAATCATATGGTTTATAATATAGCCATAATAATTACATGGTTTATATTACAATCATGGTAATCATATGGGCTATGATGCAGCTATTATAATTTTTTTTGTTCTATAGTTCTAGTTTGACATATCACACCCAAAACAGTGAGTTGAGCACAATAATTGCACTTAACATTTATCTATCAAAAAATTTTCATTTTCAGAAGCTGAGAAATGGTTGAGTATTTTTGGATCCTGTGTTGGCCACATTGTCATTGTATTAAATCTAACAAGAATGCTGCTTTATTCTTAAAATCTTTACATAACAAATACTGACATTGTTAAAGTTTATTATTTCTCTGTTTATAAGTGCTTGTGATTTGATTCTATTTTGATAGTAAATAATACTATCACATACGACTTTTTCAACTGATGTTTTTTTAAAAATATAAATTAGTATTTTCAATAAAGAAGAAAAAATATATATTATTTATCTCTGATTTTAGAGGTTTTTTTTTACAATCACATCCTCTTCTCAACTTGATATGGTGATATTGAAATAAGAAGTATGCTGATAAAGACGATCAAAAATTAATTTTAAAAATTCCTTTGCTATCATTTTAAATTTTAAATATAAATTATTATAAAATTATCCATATGTAAAGTCTTCATTTCTACAGCAACAAACATAAAATATTTCAGGCATAAACAATTGTTTTTTTACTTCGTCATAAAAAATAATTTTTCTCCTAATTATTGTGGAAGTTACGATTTTTAAATTTTTATTTTATTCTCTTAACTCATATTGTTTTCCATATACTTTATTTTATAAGATACATAGCAACTAGAGGTTGTAGCTGCAAGAAAGAAAGTTATCTTTTTTTTTACATAAAACAATCATAGACCCTAATCTAGGTTAAAAAAAGTTCAACTTTATCAAATATTAGAAATCTTCAGTGCAAATAAAAAAAACTTAAGGTCCAAAATAAGTAATAAATTTTCTTGTGCTTTATCAGAAATCAAATCAGGAACATTCTTTCGCCAAACTAGGACATAATTACTAAACAAAAATATCAGGAATAATTGCTAATTTATATTATTTAATATGCAAAACATTTAATTGTTATAATAAAAATAAGTCAGTGTGTATTACCTTTTATCAAGGACATACTCTCTTGCAGTCTCTTTATTAGTGTTTTGCAATCGTTGACCTTTGGGACATATTTTAAAATAGTTCTATTAATTATTATTTTTTTACATTTTGATCTGACATTTTTTTCTAATGTATTTTATTGGGGGGAGGGGAGCAATCCATAGAAACTGTAAATCCTGATGTTCAATCTTCCATCTAACAAAAATACTTCGTTTAATCTCAGCATATTTTTTTATAGAAAATGACTAACATATAACCCTACTATCTGAAATCATATTTAATTTATACTTTTTAATTATTCAAAATTAAAATTATTTACGTCCCAATTTTTTGGAAAAACAATTTAAAGGTGTTGCTGTATGCACTTCAAGTATTTGCTCTCTAATAATGATTTATTAGTACCTGAACTCTCTAAAGGATAAATAGTATTTTTCTCACTGAAAAATAATTGTTTATCTGAAACTACAAGATCTGTAGTTAATAACCAAATTATTACTAATTCACTCAAGACCAATTTTTTATATTATTTCATCACATTTTCTCCTTCACATATTAAAAAAAAATATTGTTGAACAAAAATTATATAAAAGTCTCCAATAGTTGAAATCAACTTACAAATTATTAGACTTATTTTCAACGTTTTTATTTGCTTTAGAAATTGAACTTAACAGTCTCCTAATTGAATAATCATAATTAAATATAAATCATGGCACAATTAGTGGTTCTCCAATTTAAACAAGAGTACTAGAATTAAAAGTATTTGTTAATATTATTCCTAATTTTCTTTTTTTGGTCAATTAAAATTTTTTTTTTGAAGCTCTATGAAAAGATGATTGAGTGATTTAAAATTTTTAAAAATGCAGAAACTAATTAAACTAACAATTTATCTTTAACATCATGTTATAACATTAGCAATTTACTGTTGTTCAAATTTGAAAAATCTATGTTTCCAAAATTTTTAGAATGGTGATCTGAATATAGCTTTTAAAATAGGTCTAACTTTAAACTCTTTTTATTAACTGTATCTTACAAATTTATAAAATAGATTTTACCTAAAATTTATTTACTTTTTTAATTTCAGTTCATGACAAGCTGAAAATATCTGACAACAAACCAGTTTAATCTGAAAGCAAATCTTTTATTTATTTCAGTTGATATTGATGACAAGAGCTAACTTGAGAGATATGATTATGGTGTTCATCACCAAAAGTGCACTTAGCTTTAAGATATAAAGAAAAGAAAAAAGTTGCTTTGTTTTATGCAATATTAGCATATGGATAAGTGTAATCCATGCAAAAGAATTACATAATCAAGTGAAGGGGAAAGAAATATATATTTGGTATAAGTTTACGTAAGATTAAAATGATAAGCTTTTATCTTTTTATAAATAAAAATATAACTCTATGAGGCAAAGAAAAACAGTTAAAAAAATAATATATATAATAATTAGTTTAAATACTTTTGTTTAATTTGAAGACTAATGCACTTAAAAATCAAGATATATATTTTGATTTGGACCACAATTTTGGTTATTATATGTAACTAAATAAAAGTCAGGGGCATCCACAAATTAATTAAATCAAGCAATGTCATTTAAGATCAAATTGAACATTCTTTTATTGCTTAAAATTATTAATTTATAGAAACCCTGCACTTTTATTTAACTCTTTGGTTTCTGACACTTTCTATTGTTCTATCTAGTAAGAGTTTTAGGATTTCTGGTCTTATAAAATCTATATTTTATACTAAAACTTAAATTGGATTTGATTTCTTTTTAATTTAATTTTATAAATGAATAAAATTATATTTAAAAAAATCACATTTAATCATTTTAAGTATTTAAAAACTGAATTGTAAATATAATAATATATCATAAACATTATTGTAGATATTTGTGTAAACATGAAAATTAAAAATTAAGGAATTTATTTTTATTTTAAGTTTGTTTTTTTGATATGAATAAATGATGGTAAATTTATAATAATTCTACCCAATTCTGCTTTAGAATCTGATATTTTCTTGCAAGAATTATTTAATATTTAAAAGATTTTGACACCAAACCAATTCTGATATTCACTTAATAGACACTGTCATTTCTTTTTATATTATGATCAAGTTTATTAACTTCTATTCATAAAAATAAAATATAAATAAATAACTTAAAAGTTTACCTGTGGGTTTCTTCATAATAATGAACCAATTAGTATGTAAAAATAATTTTATAAACAAGCAAAAAATGATATTTCATTATATTTCAATATTTTTGCATGGTGACTAAATCAGAAAGACACTAATGTTCTCTGTGTATTTCTGTCAATGAACAAAGGAGATATCTTTTGATGTTAGCCACAGTTCAGAAGATGCTGACCTTTTCAGATTTTTTAACTTTAACATCATTAAAAGCATTACACTAAAATAATTTTTTTTAAAAAAAGCAAGTCATTATCACTTATGACAATGTTAATACTATGATATAATATTATTGAACAACAATGCATTCTCTCCAATACTTTCAATGATTTTCAATGCAAATGAGGGTTAACAAATTACAGTTACAAATAACAATCAAAATTCTGGTACAAGAAAAAATATTTTTTTGCTTTTTAATGCATTAATCCTCAAACTAAATAAAAACATTTTTTTGAAAAACATTATATATATATTATTTTTATTTCTTAGGGTTTAGATATTTTATAATCGATTTTCAGTTAAAATGTCCATCCCCATATTAGATCAATTTACTTACATCATTTAACATAAGCATTTAATTATATAAAAAAAAATGAGAATCTATAAAATAGATGTGGAGTATTAATAAGTTTTAAAAAATAGCAGTTTAAAGCCAGAAATTTAAAAAATTAACTTTTATATAAACTATTCAAAAGAAAATTAAGATTTAACCCTTCATTTGTTTTCTATTTTTTTTTTTAACCATCCCTCAAATTTCTTTTTAATTATCATAAACTATATTGATCAAAATAATTACTAAAAAATATTATTTATATATATTGTGTCAATTTTTTTAAATAAACAAAACATGGTGTAAATTTTTTTTTCAAATTAAATGAAAGCATTTAAATATTGGTTACAATATTTTGCTTTTTCTTAAAGCAGTAATTTAAAAAAGCAAGTTTAATGTAAACAACCCAAAGAAATAATAAGATTTCATTCTTCTTTTTTTTTCTATTTTAATTAATTGTAAATGCACCTAAAATTATTTCCACAAATTAAATGACAGTTCTTACAGTAGTGTTATTAACACTTCTGCTAAAAAACACTGTCAAGCGTTGTTAGCCGAGAGGTCATCGCAGCTGCCTTGCAAGCAAGTAGTTGGTTGCAGACAGTTGTGGGTTCACCTCCCAGCCAATGCTATGACATATGAAAAAAATGAAAAAAACACTGGAAAGGCTGCTTTGTTATACTGTATTCTATTGAAACCAAACCATTCAGTAAAAGTATGTTTAAAATTGTTTACAAGATTTGATCAAATTGATAGTAATCTTATATTAAATAAAGTAATTTTAAAATAGATCGACTATATCAATTTTTTTAATGTTTTTTATACATACAGACAAAAAAATAATTTATCAATAAAAAATATATATTAAAGACAATTTAAAGTTGTAAAAGCACATACTCATTACATAAGTAATAATTTTGAGTTAATGTATATATATATATGGTTAATACTTTAAACAATTCTTTAATGTGCCTTTAAAAACAAAATTTTCTAAAAGCAGAGGATTTGAATTTACTTCATACATAATTAAAGATAAAAATAAAAATGGACTTATCTTTTATAAGTATCTCTCTATCCCCATTATTAAGAACACATATTACAGTCTTAGTTTTTCATAATTAGGGTGGACAATCATCAGATTGACTCAGATTAGCTTGGAATCTTTGTACTTTAATTAATAAGAGTTAGATATTTATTTATCAACCAATATTGTTTAGATAACTGAAAAAAAGAGTTTGCTTTGTGCTGGTATCATTCATACATTAGAACCATGATATTATTACTGATTCCCAACATGTATTATCTAATATGTTAAGTTTTATAGTTTTATCCCTAATGATTAGATCAAAAAACAGTGCATCTTTTTGGTTTTTATATTTCTGAAAAGTTTTAACCCCAAATTGGTACAATTTAACTAGGAAATAGAACCAATGGGTTAATATTGATTTTTTTATATATTTTTAATCATGAAAGACAAAAATAAAGTATAGCCTTTATTAACAGAAAGCTATATAGTTATCAATCCAACCATTAATTAAAAATTGAAAACAAAAAATGATAGGAATTTCTTATTTCAGTTCAAAGCTACCATTCAATAATTTTTTTGAGATAACTATAATTGTAGATAACTTTTATATTAAAAAACGGATTGCATAAATTGGAGAAAAACTATTTACTATTAAATGATATCTGGCATAATTTTGTGTTCAATTGGGAAAACACAAAAATATTGGATAAAAAAGAAAAGATACAAAGAAGGAAATTTAAAGAAGCTGCTCACATGACAATGGCAAAAAATCACATAAGCCAACTTAGTGTGACTATACATAATGTATGGAATTCATTAATCAACTTTGCTCTTATGAAAAAGTGGAGAAATCAGGAGGAACCTCATAAATATATGAAATTACTACAGTCTGTTGCCTTTGGCAAGATGGCTCAGTTGGTTAGAGTGTTACCTTAAAATTCAAAACTCAAGAATCTAAGGACACAGGTTCAAATCCCATGCTGGTATTGTCACTGGTCAGGCCAGCAACACCTGAAGAAGAGAGGAAACTAATACCTCTTGAAACATTGTGCATATACTAACCTGTTTGATGTGCTATTACTAACAGTTGAATGTATTTGGAATAATTAAATAAAGTTAATTTTTTTCTAAAGACATTCAATACATATATTAATTGATGGAAATAGTCCAATATAAAAATACAACTAGAACACGATCATCACAAACCTTCACGAAAACACTAGATTAATTGTTGCTATGCTTTTTCTTATTCTGTTTAGTCACTTGGGCTAATGCAGAATTCAATCATCATGAAGCCCTTATGCTATCATTCATTAATCTTTTTCTTTCTTTATTACCTAACACTTTTTTTCTTTTATATTTGTGATTTTTTTCTGCTATTAGAATGACTTTACTGGTTTACAAATGTCAAATCGAAATGGCATCAGAGTAAATGAAGAAGAAATGGCATACACTTAATATAACTTTTCCAAACATATCCTTTGGGAATCATTTTGAGTTTAGCTGATTGAGATTCAGATTTTATATTCATTCACAGAGGGTATTGCTGAAATATCTTAAATTAACCATTTGGATGAATGATTTAATATTTACTATTTAATTTTCAACTAGTGTTATGTATTATAATATTTTTTAATATCGTATAAAATTAAATTATTAAAATGGAAACTTTGATTTTTCAATTTTACTGGAAATAATTAATTACAGAATATTTAAGCCTGTTACATTCAAAGAGATTTTCCTCTAATACAATTTTAATGACTGATATTATATATATATGAAATTCCATGTGGAGATTTGTTTTCATTCATACATTGGACAGAGCAATCATAGAATAAGCATAAGAAAGGAAGAACACATTTTGGCATTTAGAGAAAAATCTAATTTTTCAGCCATTTATTCACACGTTAAATTAACTAATCATGACATCAATTTTAATAAAATACATATTTTGGCAAAAATTGAACAATATTACCAGAGACTGCTAAGAGAAGCTATAGAAATTTTTAAAAAGTCTAAGAGCCTAAATGAAAAGTGTAAATTAAAGAAAATTACCAATATTTGGAAAAAGCTATAGGAAGATAACATTTTTTTTTTTAATTTTCTCAACCAATAGAATTTGAGAATAAGGAGAAAATAACAAAGAAAAATGAATAATGATTTTAAATTTCACCACACACATTCTTAAGATTTGAAAAAGAAGAAGCTCTGATGAAAGTATTTGTTAGTGTATTGAAATGTCAGCTATTTAGCTATTATATTTTTATTATGTGGGAGCTCCCAGAATAATACTTCAAATTTATCATTTATCCAAAAGAATATTTGAATTAATATATATATTATAATAAATAGATTAGCACTCCAAGAGTGGTTTATTGAGTAAATAAAATATTTTCAATCCAAAGCATAAGATAAAGTTTTGAAAACATAATGGAATTTCTTATTCATTCTAAATTCATTTATATAGGCAAATTTGAAGAATTTTGAAAGGAAATTATGAAGATCTTAAATTGATCAAATTACTTATTTAAAGCTATATTTCAATTTGCTTTATATTAATTTTATTGACATTGGCTAAATTTTTCAATTTATAGCTTGTCGGTATTAGATGAAATAACTAAACATGTAAATATAATATTTTCCCAGCAGAAGATCTTAAATTGATCAAAATACTTCTTTAAAGCTATATATCAACTTGCTCTATATTAATTTTATTGATGGGTTTATTTTTATCTTTACAAAAAACTTTATCTTGTGCTTGGATTGAGAGTATTTCATTTATTTAATAAACGAGTGTTGGAGTGTTAATCTCGTTATAATGTAATATTCCCCGTTTGGAAAGTTTGTATTTCATTATTTCATCTATTAATGTTAAACTATAAATCGAAAAATTTCACCACTGCCAATAAAATTAATATAAAGTTGATTTAATATTTAGATATTTACTTCAATTTCGCGATATGCACTGGGATAAGTCCTCCCACTTTTGCAGGACATGTCATTAAATATGAGTTGCTTTCTCTGCTAGGATATATACCTAATTGTAACCTTTGCAAGTAATAAGATGATTTTAAATTCTGGCTTTGAAAGAATATTGCGATCCTTTTCTAACACTGACAATAAATATTTGTTTATTTAATAGTTTACGTCTTTAAATAGTGGTATATCTCCTGTTCTATTGTATTTCATAGTGTGTGGACGGAAGAATAGTTCCGGCTAAATTACATTTACATATATATACAGTACTGTATTTAAAAAATTAATTTTAATAATATATACGTATATTCGTTTACAAATTTATAAAGTTAATCTAATATTCTTGAACGGTTTTATGAATATTCTCGACAAAACTCTTTCATAAATCATAATTTATTCTCTTTTCATAGAGAAATAAAAACAAATTATGCGACTTAAAACTTTGAAAATTTGAGCTTTTAGCAAGTTAGCATTACATTAAGCATCAAAATTATATTAATATTTATAGAGAATAATTTAATGACTGATTAAGTAGCAATTTAACATGGAATTAATTGTCCTGTCGAAAAATTTTATCTGATTAATGAATGCAATTCTAAAGATAATGATTTTTCTTTGACTAAAAAGTATGAAAGATTGTCTTCAGATTTTAATTTCTTAGAGAAAAACATGTGTCCCTTAAGACTGCGCAAGTCTCTTAAAGTTTCTGTATTCGATTATAAAAGTTTTTGACAGCAATAAGTTGATCTGTTATCATTATCATTGAAGTTTTTATAATATAAAAGTATAAAAACTATAAATTAATTTATTATTTACAATAGTGACTTACAAAATTTTAAAAGAAGGTAGAATACATATAAAATAGTCAAATATGTTTAAAAATACATATATACAAGCAACAAAGATTACAAATTATAAAATTATTATATAAAAGCCTTTTATGTGCTTTAAATCGTGGAGACATATTGAAAAGGGCAAAAAAACATAATTTGCCGAAAAAGGCTTTTATATAATAATTTTATAATTTGTAATCTTTGTTGCTTGTATATATGTATTTTTAAACATATTTGACTATTGTATACTTGAAGTGCAACATAAAAAAAAAAGAATTGGTTTTAATTCTGATTCTTTTTCTGTATAGTAATTTCAATATATATAAAACAGGAATTTCTTCTTGTGATGGCTAATTGGGACGGGGGAAATCTGTTTTCATAATTTTCTTCAGCTTAACTTTTATCGAGAAAGATGAAAATAAAACACGAAAAGCTAAATTATTATACACTCGTAGAATGAATGTATTATATCTTAACAAATAATCAAATATTATCATCATCATTTCCAAACGTTAATAATCGATTGCATGATCAAGATATTTCAGAATTATTCATTATTTCCAAATCTTTCCTCCTTTTCTGTCAGATGAGGACCATGTAGGAAATGAAAAAGTAAGTGCTACTTCCCCTTTTTTTCCCCATATGTCATAGCATCGGACGGAGGGGTGAACCCGCAACAACCGTCTGCAACCAACTGCTTGCTTGCAAGGCAGCTGCGCTGCCCTCTCAGCTTCCTCTTTACCAGATATTTATCACTAATCAGCAGAAGGACGAACAACTCTAAATAAATCTTAGAATTTAATCTTACAATTCCTTGCCATACTTTTTTTCAAAGCAGAAACTGATTTATTGTTATTGTGACCGAAAGTTAATAATCCTGGTGAAAGAATATAAAAGAAAAATTATAAGTTAGAATAACTATCTTTTCATCGCTCAAGTGAATGCTTTCTTCATTAGTATCTTGATATAATTGATTGACCAGGAAAAGAGAAAACAATTGGAGACAATTACAAATTTAAATACGTCATAACTTTCTGTAAATGCATGTTCTTATAAATCAATTCATGAATGTTCTGCAGTTACATATATATTTCATATAAGCAAAATGAAAAGACTTTAAATATCTAATTGCTAGAAGAAGGGCTGTCCAATAGCAACTTCATCCCAGAGAATAACAAGAAAACTATTTATCATGCTTTGTATGTACTCATTTATTGATTATTTAATGTATAGATAGGTAGTTTTTATGAATGAACTACCTTAAAAAAAAATTTATGCCTATTTAAAATGGAAAAAAAATTCTGAACATTAACTAGCATAGATTCAACCTACATTTAGTGGGAATGATAAATGAATTTATTAAACGTTATCTTGGGTATTATGAGCTCAGACTTTTACATGACCCTCCACTCTCCATACTGACTTATGGTCAACCTAAGAGTGACAAGAATGTCAGCATAAGTGTGGGCTTTGAGCGTTCCATCATCAGATTTTTAATAGGATGGACAGCTGAAGAGTTGAAGGATGGAATGGCTTGAAGCCTGTCCATTAAAGTATAAAGACTGGCTATTTTAATATAAATCTGAGCACTTATTACATATATATATATGTGTGTGTGTAGAGATGATAATCTGGACCAACTGATGAGTGCTGGTTTAGCACAAAATTACATTTGCTGGTGATTATTTATCTTTTAGACATATATGTCGAATATCAAGTGTATCAGTGGTATGAGATAATGTGGAGTGTTGAGAGTCATGTGAAAGTCTGACTCAAAATACCCCAATATATTACATTGTTTGTACAGGTATATATATATAGTCTGTATGTTAGATATTAAACATTATCTTGTGAAAGTTGTATGCATAGTAATCATTTTCAACTATGGCTAATTTAGTGCAATGTGAAGTTCTCTCCAAATTTAATTTACTTTTCCAATCTTTAATGTTTTCTTTCTACATCATTTCCAGCAAACGTTTTTATTCCGTTTCTCCTTCCCACATGTAATCTATAAAATTAAGATTTTAATTGTCTATTTATTGCATATCTTCTTAAATAATGATGATATTATACGTGTGTGTATATATATATACCCATACACAGAGCAGAATACCTAAACCCTTTTCATTTTATAGTTATAAAAAAAATAATCTCAAGAAAAATAACGCAGTTGTTTCTAGCATATTATTCTTAACTCTCTGAACATATTTATATAATTGTACAGCTAGATATTTCTCATTCACCCATTTTTTTCTGTATGCATAAATAAGTATCAAAATCTTGTGTAGATTACAAATTCATCTTGGATTACGTAAAAAAAAATGGTTATAAAAAAAATTTCAAAGCATTGTAATGTAATTTCATACAAAACTTCTCAGAATTAATCATGATTACTTTGTTTTTATTAGCATAATAACGATTATGTCAAATGAAATTATATTTCCAAATCTACTGTACTCTTTTCAGTATTTAATTTTTCATATCTTTAAAAACAGCTAAAGTGTCTATCTGTGACATATTTGAGAATAACCGTCTTCCAAAAATAATAAAAATCTGCCAAAATCAAAAAAAAAAAATTGGTTAATATTTCATTTCTATAACAGCCCACAATATTTTTAGCTTTTTCTCTGGTATAAATTTCCAACTTTCAAACAAAATGGTTTACTGATTGACTAAAATAAAATGTAATTTTCACTTTCTCAAAATAGCTGACTTCACTAGCCATACCCATACCGTTAATAATAAATCATTAACATTTTATGAAATAAACATATCACCCAAATTACTATTGTAGTTAATTTCTAAAGAAATTGGTAGAATTATCAATTTAATAACAAATTAGCATTACTGTTTCAATGATAGCACTTAAAAATATTGAGTTGTAGTATTTTGCAAAAGTTAGACACTTTAGTATTATAAAAATCTTATTAATGAAGTAACTCTGACATTGTTCCTTTATAATAAAGTTAGTTGAATGAGTTAGAGGTCCTGGAAAATTATTATTAATGGTGATTATTTATGTCAATGTATGTAAAAAAAAAAACAATCGTTTCTATAAGATCGTCTATTCAATACCCTTTCACAGAGAAATAGCGAATAAGAACTAATTACTTTCAAATCATTTCATTTGTTATTGGTGGTGTTTTGAATAGCTTTCATCTTTGCTTTTTTATAAAAGTAATTAGATAGCCATTTACCAACCACCACTGAAGATTTTTCAGGTTTGGTTATGGACTTGCTACTTTTAAAAATAACTTTAACCTGTTGAAAAAATTCTGGAAATTGCTTGGCCTGAATTTATATTCTGTTATATGTATTGCAGGTGAATACTTTGCCATTGTACCACAAGGTTCTACAAAAATATACATAATTCAAAATAAGAGTAAAAGCAAATGTTAAGCACAGCATTCACTGATGTTACAAGTCCTAAAAGGATGAAACATCTCCTAAATAGATCATTACAGCATCATAGAAAAATAGTGAGAGAGAAAGCATTACTCAGTAAGTTTAACCATTACCAAATAGTAAGAACTTGAGGAGTTTTCAATCCTCATTTTACTATCTAGATAAGAATAATTAGATTCTAATTGATAAATATTGGCTGACTGAATTGATTATAAATTTACTATAGGAAAAAAAATCTCAATTCTAATTAAAGATAAAAATAAATTCAAATTATGCACAATTAAATTGATTGAAGCAATGTCATGAATGAGAGAAATAAATATTCTAATTGCTATATTATTAATCTAATTATGAAGATTTCATTATATTATGATTTTATGGTTAGCTACAAGGTTGTTACCAGAAATAATTGTCAGCTTATTTTGAAATATTTTGAGCATAATCTGAGGAAAATGTAACCCTCTAGTCCAGATTTAAATCTTAACTTTTGCCTACACTAGAAAATGTTTTCATTTCATGTATTAGAAATGGACATGTGGCTTTAGCAAAAAAAAAATTATTGTTGTAAAGTATCTAACTTGGATGTCACATGTTTTTATTACTATATTTTATATAGCATGAGAGATGTGTTTATTTTATGCTGAACAAAGATTAACAATAATGAAGTGTTTGACCTGTAAAAGAAAACACTCAAAATCACTGTTCATTTTTTATAAATATTTTTAGTGCAATCTATTAATATTACGCACTCAAATTAGCATTTATGGCAGCTGGAAATCCTATATAAATTTTGAAATGGGAATATAATTGTCTCTCTCTTGTGTGCAGAACACTAATGTCTCATGAAAAGTTTGAACATGATAGAAATTTGCGATTACTGACTATAAAGTTTTACTCTAAAAAATATATTGCAAGAATCTATTTATATAAAAATATCTGACTGTTATTCTAATATTGTTGACTAGTGTTTGAAAATTTAATATCTTTGATGAGGTTATGTTGTCTCTGAAACACAGGCAATAGATAATGATTAAATCTAGGAAAAGTCAAAAATCGCCTACCATTTTTTACACACACACACACACACATATATATATATATATTAAATGTAATAATGCTCAAGGCTAAATGAGTTTATAAGTAACCATTAGAAACCAGTCAACAATTTGAGATTGTTGATTGTTATCTATATTGGGATTGTCTAAGTGTTGATTGGTTTCTAATGGTTATATATAAATATATGTGGATGTATTCATGAATATTTTGTAGTAATAAATAGTCTTTTTATAGTTCAAATCCATATGGTGTGAATCTTGAAAACATTTTCAATGAGGCTTAGGATATTTTCCAGATATTTATCTTGTTTAGTGTTTTAAATTTTTAAATGTCTTGGAATAAAAAAAAAAAACTATTCACTGCATTTAAAATAAATACAACGATGTTAAAAAATGTATAAAGAATTATTCAATTTGTTCAGAAAATTGAGCAGTGTTTTATATCTAAATAATATTAATTAGATAATAAACTAAATAATATTCTATCAGTCAAATCATTGACATGAAAGGAAATTATTAAAAATAAAATGAATCGTGATTATAAATTTTGTAAAGTGTTTTTGAAATCTTTAATCTTTATATGTTGTTATTATTTATGTCATATATTTCATTAGTAAATTTTGTATATTTATTTTTTATGTACCAAAGTAAAAATATCTGACAATTACATATTTATTCCTGATTGAATAGAATAATCTGCACATTATTAATAAAAGAAATATTTTATTACACAAATGTTTGTATTATTAGCTTTGTTATTAATGAAATATCTAAAAATAGCATTGATTATGTATATGTGGAGATGATAATCTGGACAACTATCAAGTATTGGTTTAGCACGAAATACCTATATTGGTGATTATTTATCTTTTCAACATGTGTGTGGTCAAGTGTGTCAACAGTATGAGATAACATGGATAGTTGAGGGTTGTGTGAAAATCTGGGTTCAAACTCCCTATAACATATTGGAGTGCAGGTATGAAAAAGCCTGTACTGTAGAAAAAATTCATATACTAAAAATATAAAAGAACCTATAAAAATATTAATTACTATATATATATATTCACTAGTGGTAAGTCTTGTTTGCAATTAACTATATGATTCATGGATAATTACAATCAAATCTGTGGTTTTAATGGCAAAATTGAAGGACTTAATAAAGCTATTAGTGAATATATATCGTAATTAATACTTTTTTGTTTTTTTATATATTTTATATAAGAGACATTTTGTTAATACTTCAGTTATTTATAAAACAACTATAGCTAAATAAATAAATTATTACGAATCTGAAAAATAATATTTTCTAACAATTATTTTTTTTTTGTTAGGAAAAATGCCAAAGTCAGTGATTATTGTATCCACTTATTATGCCTTTAATTTGAAGTCAATGCTGGGTGAGATTTATATGTTTTTTAAGTCATAGACAGACATGCATTTTTTTCTTCAGCAATATCATTCACTTTTCCATATATTGGTTGCCTGATAGTTATATGGCTGATATTATTTTGCTAGAAATGGAAATTCCCATATTTATTTGGAATGGTTATATAGTTGCAAGTTATAGTAATCAATGGTTAGTAGAAAGTTTGTGCATCAAAACCCTTTCTAGTGCTTACTCACCCAATATCCCCAGACTAGTTTCTCACAACTTTCATCAGTGAGGAAACTTGGATCTGAGAACAGTACAGTAAGATCTTTGGGTTTAATGAACCTCTCCAATAGTCAGTTTTTACTTTTTAATTGGCTATAAAGTTAGGAACCCAAACTGAAAATCATGTTTTCAATTTAATCTTTTCACTTGTATAATCATACAGAATTGAACTCAGTTCAGAATCTATCTTTGGGGTTTTTTAATAACCATAATCATCAACATTCTTTAACTAGGATTGATGAACTATTAAAACATCATGAGTAGCATCACAATTTGTTAAAATCGTTTTAATAAATTGTATAAGCTATAATAGTTTTAATAAATTGTATAAGTATAATAAATGCTGGTCATGTGATTTTTAGAGATGGCCAATTTTTTGCTGAACATCCAGGAAAGGATCGTGACTTAAGATAAGTGTTAAGTAATGAAATCCAGGAAAGTTTGTTGATTTAAAATAAGTATTAGGTAATGAAATTATATTTGAAGTTAATGAGAAATGTCATTTATTTAACAATTTTTATACATACTTCTGTAAACTACTTTTTATATATGGCAAGAAATATGTGAAAGAACTGAAAGCTATTGCAAAAGATTAAATTTTATGCATCAATAATATTTCTCATCTAATATTTAATTGAGTAAACAGAAGTTTAAAAGTGGTGCATTAATATGTGAAACTAATTGTTTCTATTTGAAAACCAAACTTGATGTTGACAAACTCCTACTTAAAAGCAACAAATTGTGAAAGCATACAATAAACTATTTAATTTAAAAATTGTTGACTATAAAACTGCAAATCTTTTAAAAAAACAATAAGTTTTGGAGGTGTTTTGGTTGATTAGTATTTTTGTAATGTAATTTTCACTATCCAATTCTCACACAAAATAGGTACTGATTTCTATCCACTTTTAACACTTTGTGAATGGGTGGAATCATAAGCATATGACCAAAGACTTGTGAAAAAGTTATGTGGTCTCCAAGATGCATATTTCATGCTGAACCAACATTCATCAGTTGGCTCAGATCATTATCAGTTATACATATCATTATCATTGTTCAGTATATATAAATAGCCAATTACTACAGTTTTATTGATGTATCAAACTTACTGTCCTCACAACCTTGACACAAACAACTTGATAGAAGTACATTAATAACTTTTATTAGTCATTCATTAGACTAGAGATTATTGATTTAATGATTAATAGTTCTGTAGTGTAATTTTCACTACAACACCCTCTCACAAGATAGGGAATGGTTTCTATTCATTTTTAACTTTTTGTAGAGGGTATAATTATCCAATATATGATTCAAAGGCATGTGAAAAAGATGTATGATTCCCAATATGCACACTTCCTGCTGAACCAATACTCATTGATTGATTCAGATTATATTCTTTTACACATATTTTTATTATTATTCAGAATATATAGATAGGGAATTGCTACAGATTATTTAATGTGTAAAACTTACTACCCTCACAACTTTGACACCAACAACATGATATTAGTCTAATAAATGACTAATAAAAATTATCAATATAATATTAATATCATTTACATTCTTTATTAGTTTCACAATGCTTCATGATATTACAACCCACCATTAAGGGTTTCAATTGAATAGATAGATATTAAGATTTGAAAATATAAGTAGAAGTTCTGAAGAAGATTGCTAGGACAATCAAAACTGTCAATAGTGAGTTGTAATTACATGAAACATTGTAAAAGTAATAAAGAATGTAAATGATTTTAATTATATGGATTTGGCAATGCAATAAGAAAGATAATGTTATAATAAAAATTATGAATATGTTGCTTATTTAAATAATAATGGTTGACAAAACATTGAGGAAAGTTGTGTGGATTGTAAGAATTACAATTACAATAGTTAGTAGCTATACTTTAAGAGTCAAAATTATTTTAAAATATTCATAAAACTCAGAGCTTTCAAAAATTAATTCAACTATTAAAGATTGTTTGCAGCAATAAAGAAAATAGAAAATTACATTTTTTGACTAAAACTTTAGCTTTTGGATGTAAAATGGATACAAAAATTATAAGATTTGAAATACATGTATTCTTCATATACTTGAAACTTAATTGTAAATTTAGGGGATTTGAACACAGATTTTCAAGTACCCTTCATCTAACCACATTATCCTATACTACCGATACACATGACCACATACATGTAGAAAAGATAAATAATCACCAATACCATATTCCATGCTAAGCCAGCACTAATCAGTTGGTCTAGATTATCATCTCCCATGCATATATATATATAATCAGTGCTCAGTTTATATTAAGATATCAAATCTTCATACTTTAATGGAAAGGCTTCAATCAACTCCAACCTCCAACTATTCAACCATTCATTCTATTGAAAATCTGATGATGGAAAGCCCAAATCCCATGTTGATGTCAATATCATTGCCCTGCCCATGTTGACCTGTGCATTGATTATATATATATATATATATATATATATATGTGTGTGTGTGTGTGTGTGATGATAATCTAGACTAACTGATGAGTGCTGATTTACCATGAAATACGAATATTGATGATTATTTATCTTTTCTACGTGTATGTGGTCATGTGTATCAGTAGTATGAGAAAGTGTGGATAGTTGAAGGGTGCTTGTAAGTCTGTGTTCAAATACCCTATATTCACAATAAGTATATTAGATTCTCTCTCACAGGAAAAGCTGCAACAAATAACTAAGATTATTTTTAATTAAATTAGAATTAAAAAGTTAGCAGATTTCAAAATGGCACTATATTCAAAATAATACTCAGTTTTACAGTCAGAATATGTTTTAATAAGTTAAAGATTTATCATAAAATTATTTGTTAAAAAATACGTGAATAAAAAGTAATCTAGTAATGGAAATTTATAAGGGGTTCGAATACCCATGGATCTTGCAACCAAGATTTGCCACACTATCACGTCACTAAATATCGCAGAACAGTATATAAATAATAATGCATGTTCACACATGCATAGCTATATTTTAAAAAAAATGTTTTTCCTCTCTTTATATTTGATGGTTCCTAATAAAAAATTGTTAAATCAATCCCTAAAGCCTTTAATTGAACACACTTTTTTTTTGTTCCAGCACTTATCTTTTCTCTTCACTCAAAAGTCAATATATTTTTCTTTACTGGACAAGAAAGGTAAACTAGCGGTATCCACAGAGACTATTAATCTTTAACAATAGTTTCAAATCCATGACGCTTTTTCATTACTAAGCTACTGGCTAATTAAAAAAAAGAAGCAGATATTAAGAACTTTAAAATGGATCATTTGTTAATAAAAAATTGGTTTTCAATTCGCTGTAACAATTGTTATCGTACTTTCATATAACGTTAAGATTTCCTCCTTCAACTAAACTTCGGTTGGTGGCTTAATTCAAATGATATAAAACGCTCGCTAAATCTGATTTTACATGTAAACTGTGATATGATAATTGATTAACGTGATGTCAGAGTACCATCTAACGAAATGAAGTACTGTTTGGTCAAAATATTTTTTTATGAGACGTAATCTCCACCTGTTAGGCCACCATCTATTTTGTAGTGGATAAATGTCACACTTTCCATCTCTAATAACATATATGTATGTCGTCGACTAGCATACACCGCGTAGCATGTCTGTCGCCTGCAAAAAAAGCAATAACAGCTTTATTTTATTCATATACTATGGTGTGGATGCATTTTAAAGTAATTATTATATTAAGAATTTTAAAAATTATTTTTTGAAAAAAGATTTTCTCGATATTCCTTTTTTTTTTTTTAGGAAAATTTTTTTATGGTAGTGTAAGTAAAAAAAAAATATTGATTCAAGTAGAAGACAATTCATAAGTTATTAACAGGAGAAATAAACTGTTTGCGATTACGTTCAGGATAAGTAGTACCCAGAACCTCATCAATAAAACGGCATTATAAAACAAACTATAATTCTTTCCTTTATGTAGATTAAGAACAACAAAAAGAGTTAATAAATAAATAATGGAATGCCTTTTTTTGTTTCCAGGAATTCATAACAAGTTCGAACACCGGTTGCGCCAAAGCTGGAATCGATTCCGGATCTTACATTTTACTTTGTGACTCTCTACCATATCATTAAACCATGCTGAATAAAAAGAATTAATAACAAAAGCTTTCAAAATCAAAATATTCCTAATTAAATATATCTTCAGTCAGTCAAATATAATTACAGCTATACATGTTATCTCAAAGGTATTTTTGAGCGGTTGTGAATATTTAAAAGTAGTATAGTTATAATGTGCACCGATTCTTTTTAATAATTTTGAAAACAAAAAAATTTACTAATAACATTTTTAAAAATGCATATGGATAAAAATATGGTAAAAGATGTTCTTAGAAATTGTTTTAAAATACGATCCTTAAGCGTCAAGCAGTTGTCCCGGATTAGCGGGTTCGCTTCCAGACTGATGTTATGTTACATGAGAAAAAAAAAGTAAATACAAAATTTGCTGCTTTATTTTTATATGTCTCGCGTCTATTAACCCAATCGAATCGGTTCGTTGAGTTATTTTTATTGTTATTGTGTTGGGAATGCAATCAAGAGAAATAAGCAGTCTGTCTGGATTCATTACTAACAACAAAAACTTATTTGCAAAGTAGTTATAAATGTATTTTCTGAAAAAGAAATAAATCATTATATAATTATAGAATAAAAAAATAAGGTTACTGCGATACAATAGGAAAGAAAAATCAACTCATTTAACAAACGCGAAAATGGTCTTGTTAATGGATTTACAAAGGTATTGGACTAGTGTTCTGGGTTTTCAGTTCTTTATCCAAGGTCAGTGTCAAATCACTAGAAAATATAACCTTTGTAATAAAATTAAACTATTTTATATCAGCAGGTACTTTAATAAATAAATACAAAAATTCCTGGAAATGTTTAATGAGGTAAACGCGTCATATAATAATTTACATATATAAATAATATCTAATAGTTGAGTTTGTTCTGTGTTTTTAGAGCATTATATAACAGCAAGTATTATATCCAATCTCTTGAGATTGTAAAAGACCCAGAAAGAGACCACATGTGAGATGGATGAAAGAAGAAAGTGTGCAGTGGTGATGTGGAGAAGAGTAGCTAAAGATCGGAGAAGATTGAATGAACTTGGAGAGAGTTTCATCCTGCAGTGGATTGATAATGGTTGATGATGATGATTATATCCAAAGCAAGAAAGATAATAGAGTTTTGGAACAAAATTAGTCAATCTTATATTTACTAATGCAACAAAATTTGTAGAAATTGTCAAATGGGATTGAGTCACCATACAATGGCTTACTTATATATAATAATGTCAGAGTATTAGGTCATGGCAAAGTTCTTTAAATATTTGATAAAAGTTTAGAGAAAAGTAGACTTTATATACATAATGAGAAAATCATCAATGAATAAACTCTATTACTGGACATCAAATGGCTTTCCAAATAAAGTTTTTAACAAATTTAATATTCATATCAATTAATTAAATATTAAACTGCAAGATATTAATAAACAGTCATAATTATTTTGATTTAATCAAAGGATTCTAAGCCAAATTAGACATTTTATTTCTGACATTATTTGAAATATAGTACATACAAAAATTTTCCAAAAACAAAAAAATTTGCAATCTCACTAGAAATCAAGTCAAGATAATTTGGAAAATAGTTAATAATTGATTTATTTCAACATTTTGAACAATGGTTGAGAAGAGGTTTTTTTTTTTCTAATATACATAGATAATGTCTGAGTACACTTTCAGCTCATATCACTCAGGAGCTGCAGTATGCATAATATAGTGTTATTTCATGTAAATTGATAATTTGCATATTCCATTTTTAGATAGATAAACACTACTTGTTTTTTTTTTGTTGTTGTTGTTGATTGTGTGGGAATACCTAATTCAGATGACAACCAATTATTTTTCCTCAACATTTACTTAATTCACTTAATTTTAAAAAAATATATCAAAAGTCATTGTATATACGGAAACAATTTTAGAAGTGAATTTGAAAATTCTTCATAAATTAAATTTGTACAATATCAAATAACAATTAATTAATTTTCAATCAACTTCTATAGGGAAACAAAAGTTTGTTAATTTGAGAACTAACTTGAAATTGATGAGAAATGATTGCTTGTTAAAGAAACATGCAAGAGAAAAAATTATTAAAATGATGGAAAGCAATGCCTTGAACTTCCATTATTTAAAAATACTAACAACAGTTAGTTAATTATTTCTGTACTTCAGCAGTGAATCATAATTGTGAGCAATTAATTTTTTAAAAGACAAATGCATGCACAGAATGTATGGCATGCTTAATTGATATATCTATTATTAAATGAGACTAAATACGATGTTGGCTTTTGCAGCACAAAAATATCTTATAGCAATTTTTGTATTTGACAATTTATTTAAGTGAAATTCTATGCTAATTTATTTAATTATCTCAATAAATTCTATAATAATTAATTTTATCATAATTAAAAAAATGTTCTGACAGTTGTAAGCCAATAAATAATATTTTTAAACCAGGCTTAAAATAATAAAAGCCTCTATCTCTGCGCTAAAGTATAAATATTTTGGAATGAGTCAAAAACGAAATTAGTATGTGTTGTTTTGACCAGGTTGGACATTTTAAAAGAATCAATTTAAAATATATTCTTTTTATTTTTTTATTTTTGCATATTAGGCAAAAAAAAAAAAAGATTGTAGTAGATAAGAAAATAGATATTCTTTTTTTACTTGAATTTTAATTATGCTAAAATATTTTCACAGACTATCAAAGTATTATTATATATTTTTTTTAATATCCAAAATTAAAAGAATACATTTTATTACTTTAAAAAATCTGACATAAATTTGATTTTGTGTGTGGGTATGTGTGTGTGATTTACTTTTTTATTGCTGTTTTGTTTCAAAAATAGTCATTAATTTTATTCAAAAGTTTCACTTGCAATTATAATTGCAGTAACTTTGAAATGCTCTTATTGAAGTTGGAAAATCAGTTAGTTTGTTTGTTAAGGTTTGGTTTTTTTTTTGAAGTTAGAATGAAATTTTAAAATCAAAATTTAATAAGTTTAAATTCAATATAAATGCTTGAAATCTGGTATCCAGTTGGAATGCTTATTGTTTTAGTAGGCAAACTAGTTTTTTAAATAGGGAATGGAAGATAGAAAAATATTAAAAATATTCATTAATTTCAAGTATTTCATTTTTAGAACTTTGATTTCTTTTATTTTTTCTTTCAATTTAATAACATTTAAATTTAGTTAGGGTAATTATGTTCAAAAATAAAGAGCAGTTTTAAGCAATACACACACAAGGAATATATTCAATTTAACCTTTTCCATGTCCCTTATCTGAAAATATTCTTATTGGCCAATGAATTAAAGTTCTACATTTTTGATTGGTCAATTACAGAATCGGCAATAAAAATATATTTGTCTTTTAAAATTATACTCATTTTAGTTTAGTGTCTAAAAAGCAAATTAATAATTTGTCAGCTTATTAAAGTAAATGAAAGTTTTTTCAAAAATAAATTCCTATTTATATTTGATAAAAATAATCTATAGCAGACAACATAAAATGTACTTTTTTAACCTATTTCAAAATGCAACCTACATCTTTGATTTCTTTCTCAATTTATTTTTGTCTAAAAGTAAATAATTTTTATTAAAATCTGAAATATTCTTCTAAATAATTATATTTTTACACATATTTTATGAAAATAATAAATAATTAAAAGAATACTCTAAAACATACATTTTCATTTGAAAATCAATACAAAAAACTTAGACCTGTCAAAATTGTTGACAAGCGCTTTCTATTGTAGAGAATGAGAAACAACCAATCAGCACCTTGGAAGCCAGATCTTATATCATTGTTATAACTTTAAATTTAAATATTATTGATTTTTTAATTGTAAAATAATTTTAAAGGGGGCAGCATCATATGGTATATTTTTCTTGATAAAATAAGCATAAAACTGGCAAAATAACATAAAAATTAGTGGCTTGAAAGAGAGTTAAAGCTGACTATGACTATTGAATGGAGGAAAGATTAATGATTTGACTGGAATTAGAATTAAATTTTAAAATAAACAAGTAAATAAAAGTTCTACAATGTTGCCTTTTTATTTAAAAGAATATTTTATATTTTTAATCTACTATATACACATACTAAATATGATATGCATACATAAAGAATATACATTTTAACTTATAGCAGAAATATCTAGTGATATATATATCAACTATAAGTGTCCAGTCAAATGAAAATGTAAAACTATATTGTATTCACTCTTGTTTATTATTTTCAAAAGCAATTACAACAATTTATTTTTAATTTATTTTTTTAATTATTTTTGCTTTCCTGAACAAAAAAATGTTATGATTTTACAAACAATTAATGCAAACTTTATCCATGTACAGAAAATGCTAAATATTAAAAAATTTATTTAATAAATAACATCAAATATAATTTTAGGTCTGCAATAATTTATGAAATTAGGTTGTTTCTTTCATAGGAAGTGTATAGATATCAGATCAATTCTGAAAATGGAATGTCAAATTTACCATTTTTAGAAAGGGGGACTTTGATTTTTGTCAGAGGTTATATAATTCCAAAAATCATGAATAATCTGAAATTGGGAAATCTGTATGGAAGTATATTTCGTAATAATTAGTATAGAAGATAATAAGATTAATAATTACTGCTTCCTCTAAATAAACCAATATAACAAAACCTCATAAAATATATTCTTCTTTTCCATGTGTCCTAAATCATTTAAAAATATAAAATATTCAATGATTAGTTTAAGTTTTAAGTATAACATAAAAAGTAATCGAATATTCTTTTTAAAAATGCCATAATCATAGTTTACCACAAGAATATGGAAGTAGAGATTACAGTTTTAAACTTAATGGACATATGTAATAAATGAAGATCATGCTAATGCTTCTAAACAAGCTTATTTTTATTTTTTTTATGATAAATGCCACAAGAGAAAGCACTTGAAATCTTTATCTAGGATATATATATATATATATATATATAGGTCATGTGATATATAATTTGTTTTTATTAATGATAATTGAATTTTTTAATGGATTTGCAATTCATTTGCCAATGTTATCAAATTATCATATATAATATTCTGATTAAATATAATTTGAAAACTGAAGAACATGTTAATATCTTTGAGAAAGTTGAAGAATGGACATTTGGAAAATTATGTAAAGTGTGAAAAATAATAATATAGTTGCAATTAAAAAGACATATTAGATATGAAGAAGTAGCAGTCTATATACCTATATCGAAAGACATAAAAATCCTTACTAATTTGAAGCATGATTGTCAGTATTGTTGAATATTATTATACAAAATAATCCAATCAAAAATGTGTTAATATTGGCTTGTAATATTGTGAGCTTGACTTTAAAGTTATTATAAGCAGCTCACATAAGCTGAGTTTACCTAAAGGAAAATATATAACATTACAAATTTTGAAAGAACTGTTCTATTTCCACTAGAAGCAAATAATGCTCAGAGATTTAAAACCAGCCAATGTTTTAGTAAGTAAAATGGGAATAATTTAACTGGCAGATGTTAGTTTTGTTAGTAAAATTACAAATACAAAAAAATGTAAACACCAGAGTTATTACTTTATGATACTGGGCATCTGAGTTGCTTTATTTCCTGGGTATATGCAGTGCAAGTGTTATTTATAGTATAACTGAACTTTGGGGTGAAAAGCCTGTTATGAATATGAATGAATGTAATAATGTAAATTGCTTATGTCAAATTATTAAATTATGTTGGTCCATTACTCTAAATTTGTGTTACAAAGTATAGAATCTTTGAAACACAGAAGTGATAGTATTAGGTCTTACTAACAAACTGTTTATTAGTTATTAATCCTGGTAGGAGAAGAGATAATGAAACTGTTTTAAAACATGATGTATAAAAAAAAACGCCCATTGATTTAGATAACTATGTGCCAGCAGATGAAAATTTTTGTATTCTTTTAACTATCATAACTTCCAAGTAATTAAATGTAATAATTTTTTTTATCTGAAGATATAAGGGGCAAATGTTTTTATTACTTTTGTAGTCTTGACTGGAATAACCATTGATTTTCCAATTAATAGTTTAATTTAGGAGTTGACAATTGGTTAATGTCAGACTAATTTCATGGGTATTTTTACAAATGTTTTGCACAGTGCTATGTACATATACTGCTGCCTCTTTATCTACTGTATTTTAATCTTGGTACTTCATATCATTATATTTTTATCATTGATAGCTTGTAACTCATCAATCTTTTGATTCATTTCATGCACCCAAGCATCTATGTTTATTTGCTCCAGTAAATCTTCAATGTAATTTTTTGTTCTTGCTTCTATCTTTTTTTAAAAAAAACTTCTAGTTCATCAAACATACTTTGATCATACTTGCTAATCTTTCTGATCATCTTTTTGAATTCCCAGATATTTCTTCAACTTTTTCTATAGTTTTTTCATTTTTCTTCCAATTTGGACTGGGATTTTCAGCTTTCCTTTATTTTCTTTTTAATATCAAATTCACTTTTATATTGGATCTGGAGTCATTATTTATTTGCTGGACCTCAGCTTTTAAGTCAGCTTGATATACAATCAATTTCTTTTTTAATATGTCATAGTTTTAAACAAATTTACCTCAAGATCATTTTTAAATTTTTTTGTGGTTTTATTTGATCAAGTTTTTATTTGTTTAATATAATTGCTTCTTTCCTCTACTTTATCATCTAAAATATTAAATTTATTATCTGATTCATCTTTGTAAGCTAGACTAATTTTTTCAAGTTTTTGAGCTAAATCCCTTTTAGCCTCTTTACAATTAATTTCAAATATTTCTATCGTTTCACTAATTTTTTCAGTATCAATTTGTGCTGCATCGTATTTTTCATTCAGTTCTCTTTTAAGATCTTCTTTTAATTCATTTTGAAACTTAATAAGATCTTTAATTTCTTTTTGAGAATTAGGAATTATATTAACATCCTCTTTTATTTCATTTAACATACATAAAAGTTATTGGTTGGTACATTGTAAAGTTTAGCATGAATGCCTCTCATTTTTTGAAATTATAATTTCGTTGTTTTTATTTTTAAATTGTGAAAAAGCTGAACGGTCTGCGCATGTGCCAATATTGGCATTTTTTGCATTTTTTACATGATGTGTGGTATGTTTCCTACCGAAAATTAATGTTTTTATTAATTTTTTTAATAAGAAGTCCATTTAATTTTTTTCCCCTCAATTTATTAGATTGAATGGAGAAAACACACATTTTTGATGGGGAAAATGAAGTTTAGAAATGGATTCAACATGCAAGAAGATTTTGCAATCTCAGGGCCTTCATTCTGAAAACAAATGTAATGCCAGATTACATATGAGTATTCAATTTTAGATTTGATTATTACTTGATTACTATTATTTTAGATTTTTTTTATTATATGATGAAAGTAATAAATATAATTTATTAGCATGATTATGTTTGTATAATGAAAATAGTGATTTTGACTGTATCTATAAAATTAGTCCAATTATGTACAATGTTATTTTGGGACTCTGATTCATGTTCAAGGTAATCTTATTTTATAGACATAATGATTCTCAAAAGATGTAATAATTTATTAGCATGTCTTTATTTGCATAAGCATGTCTGTTTATATCACTATGTCTGTGTTTGTATAACCAAAGTAATGATTTTTACTGCAATTATAAAATTAGGCTGTTATAGAGCAGTGTAATGTAAATTTTAAGGTTGATTATTAGATGTACAGTAAACTCACAGTTGATGAGGCAATTATTTACTAAGCATAGTACTATGTGACATTATAACCTCTTAAACCAATAAAGAGAGACTTAAAGTGGTGGGTGTGTGGTAATTGCCACAATGGTTATGTGTAATACATGGAATTGTATGCAGGCAAAGAATCAAATCCAGAATCTCACTTATGTTTTGGCACTCATGCTGTGAATTCAATAGTTTTGACACATCTTGCAAAACAGCATCACATTATTTTCACATCTACAGCTAGCAAATAAACTATTTGCAAATAAATTATATCAACTCTGTGGGACATTAAATATAACAAGATAGGATCATTGATGTGCATAAAAAATATAAAGAACGCATGTTCATGTTATTGTTGATAAAAACAGTGGCCTTCAATTTCCAGTTTGGATGAACAAAAAGTAATTGCTAAGAATCTTTTTTCTTATAGATGCCTTGAGATTTTTTAATTTTTGGGGTTTAAGAAAAATGAAGAATTCTTATGCTACTACTTTTGCAAGTACTGAAGCTATAGATTATCTCAAATAAAAAGTATTATATATGTTTTGAATCAGAATTTTGTGAGAAATACAAAGAAATTTAGTTATGATAAATTAGAAATTATGAACAAAGAATAAAGTAATATTTTTTAGGATATTGAAATTCTTTCTTTTCTTAGTTTTTTTTTCCCCCATGTGTCATAACATCAACCGGAAAGCAAACCCGCTAACCTGGGACAACTGCTTGTAAAGCAGCTGTCGCTGACCTCTTGACCACCTATGCTTGACTTCTTTTCTTAGTTTTTTAATGATAATTACTATTTTTCACAACTATATTTTTTCCTATAGTTTTTCTAGTTTCTATCAATCTATAGATTTTTGCTCTAACATTATTAAAACTGAAGTTGTTGTGAAAATTGTGTCTCAAATTAATTCTTTAAAAATTCAATACGGCAATATCAAAAAGTTATTAAGTCCCTTAGTGGCATATTTTTAGGTTTGTCCAACATAATTATATTAATTAATTACATAATGAATAACATAATTTAATATTTTGAGTACTTAAGTATATTTTATTAATGTAAAATTTATATACATATATTATTTTACTAATACTTAATCTTCAAATATAAACAACTAATATAATAATTATATTAGTTGTTTTTATTTGAAGATTAAGTATTAGTAAAATAATATACGTATATAAATTTTACATTAATAAAATATACTTTATATTAGTTGTTTATATTTGAAGATTAAGTATTAGTAAAATAATATACGTATATAAATTTTACATTAATAAAATATACTTAAGGACTCAAAATATTAAATTCTATTACTACTGATAAGTTACTTAGGCATCTACATGTTAACATTGGTATTCTTCTCTCTCATTCTAAAAAAAACCTTATTCATACACCATTATTAGCAGATTTTATTTATTTACTCATGGGATATGATCTCTTCATTTAATTGACATGACTACCTCTAACATCATGAAAGTTTAACAGTACAAACAAAAATTTTACTTTATTTTTAGTATAAATAACATAATCAACCTCAATGTCAAGGCCATACTGAAAAAAATTTCACTATAAATTGATTGAAGAAAACATGACTCGATATCCCGCCATTGATTTGTTAATAAATAAAAATTAATGTTAATTCACTATACCATTTGCCATTATAAATTTCTTTATAAATTTAAAATTAAATATTAATGATTTTAAAATTCTTGAAAAACACATTTTGGTGCCAAAATTAACTACCGCAACTGTAATCCAAAAGTTCAAAGACGCAACTGGTAGGAGCAAGAGACAACTGGTTGAGAATGAGTGCATTTTTATGTGGAGTGCGTTTACAATTCATTGTGCATTTAGTCAGTAAATTAAAATGAATGCATATTTATTTTCCACATAAAATAAATGTGAATAATATTTCAGAATTTAATAGTACATAAAATTTAAGATAAATAAATTTCTCAGAATATTTTTATATATGATAATAATCTTATTGTATTTTTAAACACACATGTTCTGTTAAGATATCTCTTGTGTAAAGAACTACTTTATCTCATTCATAAATTAAATACAATGTTCAATTAATTTTTTATGTTGGGGTGGGGGGGCTATTAACGAAAACAGTCTTAATTATTCAATTAAAAGATGTATAAATTTAAATTTATTAAATTATTCTGGTATGATGAATGTAAAAAGGAATGTTATTGTACATCACCCTACACTATTAATTTGTATTTCAGATAGCAATAGTAATAATAAATGGTGTGTATAAAAAAATCAATAAATGAATATGTAATTTAATAGTGTAGGAGTATGACCCTTTACTTCGAAATTATGTGGAAAAAAATGATTTCAATAATGACAAACAAATGTATTTAAATATAATAATTGCTTTATTTTAATAAGTATATAATTAACAAAATTATAAGCAAGCAATAATAAATGTAATTTAATAACGAAATTTTTTAACAATATTAATAAAATATTATTGTTATTCTTAGTGAATAAGCTAATCTTGGGTTATGACTATATGTGTAATCTAAAGTGTTGCAAAAACATGACACTCCTCTGGAAAGCGTTGAACAATATTAAAACAAAACCTAATTTTACTTACACATAGATAATAATTTTTTATAATGCCCTTAATTATCTTTATAACAATAATCAATAAATTATCAACCTCATTCTATAAAACTGGCTAGTTCTTTATCTCGTTTGGAGTAAATAAAATTATTTACTTAGCAGTCCTAAATGATATACAAAATGCATGGCTTTATTTATTATACATTCATATTCTTTATTAGAATGGCTTGTTACGTGTCTTATATTACTCAAAGTATAAATATAAGTATACCTCTACTAACAAATACAATTTGTTTTATTTATACTATCAGCATACCTTATTGCGTATTTAAACGTTCAGCCATGTGCTAGAAAATATATTTGTAAAACTCTAATATTTGTGTTAATATCAAAATACACACGTATGTATAATTTAGCTATATATAAATAAATCAAATCAAATGAATAACAAACGTTTATCGATTTCTTCTAGCGCTTTCAAAGGTATAACCTTCATTTTCAAGAAGTACAATATTCCTTCATTTTCAAGGAGTGTAATATGCAAAATAAGGCAGATTAAATATGCAAATAAGGGTGGGGAAAAATCTAAATCTGCCACTTCTTAGATATGGCATAAAATGTCTCTTTTTTATTCATCGTGTGTACATCCGATATAATATAGCATGCCTCCTTCACTTTTCTACGCAATTCATGCCGCTCTCTACACATAATATGAGGATTGTCTGGCCTGCACTGGTGGCCCATGGCAGCAGCGTGCTGCACAAAAATAGAGGGGTAGGATGGGTCAGCCGATGCCTTATTATATGCATATATGTGTTGGGCCAGTCTTGTATATCATAGGCACTATACAAATAAATATTCCTTGGTGATTTAATCACCTACTCAAGAATGGTTAGCTACTTATGAATCTGAGACTGAGTTTAAGAACTTAAGCATGAATAGGTTTACAAAAGTTTATAAGATAGTTTAACTAAATGCAACCTGACTTCAATATAAAATGTAAATCGCATATATTACATCAATATCATTAATAAAATATATAAAGTTGTTACCTGTACCTTCATATCTCAGCATTATTTTGAGAATTTTATTGTTCATTTATTATTATACTAATAATGACTATAAACTAAAATAATTCAGCAATTACAAACAAAGTTTATTTAAATAATACCTCAAACCATAATCCTACTTTTATGAACGGTTGAGAATTATTCTATTGAAATATTGTTACTTTGTAGAGTATTCCCATGTTTATAATTTACTGGAAATATTTTTATATAAGCATTAGATATTAAATTAGAAGTGCAAAGCAATTCATTTTATAGGTTTAAATCCTTAGTGATACTTAATATAATGATTTTTTTTAAAAAGTTTAATAAAGCACATTTAGTAATTCTATTCCTATTGTATAGTTAGAACATTAATCCATTGTAAAATATCTTTTGATCAATTTATGACATTTTTCATATTTTCATATTGTGGCATTTATAATCTTAAATACATTGTTAAAGGACTTATCTTGAATTGTAGTTATTTTAGGTGAAGAGAATGGTTTAATCCTTTAAAGAACACTTGCAGATTTATATCCTTAGGATAGATATTTATATATTTTCAAGGAATTTGATTACTAATCCTTCAGTTTTAATACAATTGATTTTACTGTATTATTCAGAGTGTTTTAATAATTTGTAAGAATTAGCAATTAAATAATGATCCATGGACTCATTAACTTCATTGAGTCTCATTAATAATTAAGCACTTTTTTCAATACAGTGAATATAAAGTTTTGTTATTTATTAATCCATAATGGTAGTAATTCATAGTTTCCAAACAAGTTATTTCACAATTATTTTGAAAGAAGAGACAAATGATTTGATGCATGTTATAATGAGCATCCCATAAGCATTTTTCCAAAATTTCCCATTAATAGTTGAAAGCAGTAAATTGTTTTTTCTTTAAAATGGTATTTAACTAAAACAGGCAAAACTCAGTATATGTATTGCTACACACTGCAATATAGAGTAATCAATGGATGCCAGAAGGCTTGTGCATCCCCATTTAGTACCTACTCATCCAATATCCCCAGACTAGTTTCTGCTTATGGCCTTCATCAGTGAGGAACCTTGGACCTGAGAGCACTGCACTTAGATCTTAGAATCTAATGCAATGCTCCAGCAGCCATCTTTTATCTCTATTTAACTACAAAAACTATGAGTTTTAAATTGAAAACATCTTAATATTTTCAATCCAAGCTCATTAGCTTATATAGTCATATAAGTCTGAACTCAGTTCAGTATCTATACATTTTGGTGTCTTTGGTTTATTGGTTTAAAATGACATTTAGTGATAATCCTTGTTGTTGATGTTATCTATTCAGCTTAGTTTAAGAAGAAAATATTTTACCAGCTAGACAAAATGCCTAGAGTGAAATTGTCTAGTCTGACATTATGAAGAAAATGATCAAAATGGCTAATTTAAAATTTCATTTGATTGGATATTGGATGTATTGACTGAATTTTCCCTAAAACTCACACTTATTGCCTCTGGTCAGCTGGGGTCTTAATTAGTCACTATTATTCACAAACCTTTTCTTCATTAAATTATTCTTGGAAAAAGTTGTTCATTGTCATCGTGATACAGAAGAAGCAGATGATCAAAATTGTCTGGCTTTATTTTAAGCACTAAATTCTCTAGATATTCAATAAAATGAAAAAAATATATATAATCGTTTATTTTTAACAACTGAATAATTTATAATTAGAGTTCTCAGATATTAATTTAATAAATTCATTTAATAAATATATTTCAATTGAGCAAGATAAATTAATTTACTAACATTTACAATTTTTAAATTGATTAAGTGTAAACCTATAAAATTTTCACACATGCCCACGTATATTTTAACTGGACTGTTGTTAGCTCTACTATTTTAGTTAAATATAATCTCAGTTGTAATTATCATAATATAGTTATTGTAGAATTGTTTTACATATTCTGTTTTATTATGTTTAATTTATGGTATTTTATTCTGTAAAACTTTTTACAATATCAATTGTATGTGTGTGTTTTATTTGGACATAAAATTTTCAACTGCACTTTTCAAATAAAATAATAACAACACAGGCATGTATTTTATATATATGTATTGATCGATAAAATTTGCTCAGAAGACATCTTTAAATACTTTCTAGAAATTATATTCTTTTACGCAATAATATGAGAGACTTCTCAATTTCATTTTTACTATATTATTTGCTATCTGATCAATAATAGTGATGGATTTACTTTGCTTATCCAGAAAATAAAGCAAATAAAATAGTTGACAGTTTTTGGCTATATTAATTAATTATGATAGTAAATACAATGTTACAATATATATATATATATATATTGTAATCATGAAGCAATAAATAATCAATAAATGTGAAATTAAATAGCAATAATAATAACTAGCTAATCATAACGAACATACAATGAATGTAAAATTAACAAGCCTTAAAAAAGTATGCTCAGGCTGACGATAACTAATAAACAGGCTAGCTTAAGTGCACATATGCTACAATAAAAAGAGTAAACAGGACTAATAAGCATTAATAATACAAATGTGATAACACATAAAATTAAAAGGAGGAGTCTTCTCATTCTCTTTTAAAAGTATAATAGTTCTTAATATTTAAAGCACATGGTGCAAAAAGGGTTAAATTACTTTAAATCTTCTCTCACAACACATTCTCAAAATACAACTACATCTTATAATTATCATGATGAACTTTCTGCAATGATCAGATATAATGGGTAGTTTTTCTTTTATTAATGAACTGTCTTTTCTTATGTTTTGCCACATAACTCTTTCTTAAAATAATGATTTGTTTTTAAATGTAACAATTCTTACTTAAATAATCTTATAAATAAAATATATCTCAGTGTTCTTATATGATGAATACTCTTATAATTTATAATTTTGGGTTTTTTTTTCTGTTATTTTTAAAATCTAGCAAATAATATAATCCTAGTAAAGCAACAATAGCAAAAAGATATACTCTTATACCTAAGATAATATCCTATTAAATTACAATTAAAAATTTACAATTTAAATTAAGCATAAAAAAACTTAATTTTAAAATAATGGTAATATACTAGGATGTTATTCATGATCCAAAATATCATACAAATGTTTGCTTTTAATCTTCTTTAAAAATAAAACCAAGCAATATTATCTTAAATTGATGATGAATAAAAACAAGTGATCTTCCTAATAAACCAAAGTGATCATCTACATAATATAAAATAGATAAATGTTTTTAATTATTTTTAATTAAATAAAAATAATCTTTTTCTTTGTGTTTTTTTAATATCAGAAATGGTACTTAAATAAAGTGACTTCTATGTCAAATTCTTTGTAGCCATGTATTCTCGATGCATAATAAACAAATATAATTTTGCCATAAATATTCCGATTAAATTTTGCAAAGAATGCAGATGGCGCTGAAATGTAAGTAAACTTAAATTAATAAAAAAAAACATTTATTTATATTAAGAACATTCAAAAGACAAACATCAAGCTGTCTTATAAAATTATCAGAATGATTCCCTGAAACAATATATATATTGTAACAGTCAGAATCGTCTATCTCGCTAACACACTGCAGAATTCAAACCCCAGACATGAAACTGAACATTCTAGGAGGGGTTGCCTTCTAGATATACTAAGTTCGAATCTAAAGCCCAAATTTCACAGCACCATCTACGTGACAACGCATCTGATGCCACTACTAGTATGACCTTTGACCGGTGCCTGGTGGTCAGGGAGAAACAAAAGACTCTATACTAAAAGAAGTTTGGGTGGCTAATTAACGTCTATGGATTTACAAAAGAAATGCAGAAAATATATATATAGACCGAGACAGTGATAGGAATCAAATAAAATAAGAGATCAAATTTAGTTTTAAATAATTTCACAAAATTTATTCATAAAATATATATATAATGCCACTGTCTGCTTATATGAGACAGGGACGCATATTAAATAATTGTGGGCATTATATTTCAATAAATGACAAAAAGGTTTTAAAACAAAGTGATATATTCTATTCCTCGGGCTAATAGCATTACGATAATGTGCTTGATGAGATAGGAACATGTGCGAGGTGCTTTGAGCAATTATACAAGTTTAAGAAAATATTTGAAATTAAGTGTTATAAAATATTTATTGATTTCGAGAATAGCACGGACAAAAGCTTACTAAGCAACAAAGTGGGAATGTGATCAAAGCATTTATTTGAGAATAATAATAATAGAGTTGCATTGGGAGGTCAGTATTGCTGATAATGAATTTATTAAAGTTGGAGGGTGTGACATGTTTAAGTCACGGATGCTTTGTAAAATAAATATAAAATAAAACAATATTGAAGATCCGGAATAATTACGGAGGGCATCTCACTGCTAACCCGTAGGAAAGTATTTTATGAACAGCCAAAACTTAGTGACTGTGTAATGATTGCGTTTAATTCCCAGGTGTTTCATTTGGAACACACTCTGCCTGGAAACTTACAATATACGAAAAGAACGGACTTTGCCGTGAAAAGAATCCTTGGAAAAATAAAACAAAGCGGTCTCAACAACCAATTCATTTACCAGCAATACGAGACTAGTGTATATAAAAACATACTGAATGGGTTTTACTCGGATTAAGAGAAATGCCCAATCAAATTTCCTGAAATTCATTTAAAAGGGTCCGCACATTCTCGACGTCAATGATGAACTTTATAATTAAAGTAGAACACGGTAATTAAAATAGGAAAATGCATGCTTGCGGGTTTGAAAAGTAAGTATAGATTTATATACGCAATCATGCATTAGGGGACACATTTAATCATTGACCTCACACATACTCTCATATTAGATTAAAATCAATAACATGTAGATTTTAAACTATGTGATTATATTATATATTAAAGAATAGAATCGCCCTCGAACGAGTGATTTGCAAGATAATAAAATTGGAAAATTATAAATTTAAAATATGCCTTAATAGCGGCGTCTTACTTTCAATAAAGGGAATAGTTCACTCGGTCAAAGACGATTCTGACACATTATCATAATAAAATAAAAGAAAGCTTTATAAATAGAAAATATTAACCCAAGGATAGAGCAAAACTGTTGATTATATTATATTAACACGTTAAAGAAATACATAATGAAGTTATGTGAAATATAAGGAAAACAATTTTAAATAGCTATAGCATGTTAGTTATCACAAGAGCTCTTGGGTTAATTTAGGGTTACCTCTGGAGAAGCATTTAGGTAGATTGATGGTCGGCAGGTTTTTATATAATTTAACAGCAAAATCTGGAAATGTTCATATTTTGGCAGCAGCAGCAGCAGTTCTGGGGTTCCCTATGTGATAACTTCCGATGGTATACAGCAGCATATGACCATTTCAGGGAGAAATAGCCTTCTTGCACTCTACTCTGTCATGTCAAGGTTAGCAAATTATTAGAATAGAACTCCGAATGATTTCTCTTAGAAACATTAGAAGACAAACTCTAGAGAACAAAAGAAAACCCTTCTTTTTATAGTAGATGTTAACAACAGAACTGCCCTGGAGCATTACAAAAATATATCGGACTTATCAGCTGTAATTAAATCTATCCGAATGTCTAAAGGAATTCAACATTAATTAATTTCTTTTGTTAATTTCCCTGTTGACATTCGGATTACAAACTAGATTTAATTAAAAATTACTTTTACTAATTAAAGAAAACCTTAAGTGGACATCTGCTGTTTTTAGATAAACTTATATAATATTAACTAATTAAACTATTGTCCATCATTTATTTTAACAGAAATATTTGGAATAACTTTTATTAAATTAAAGAAAATGATTTTACTTTTTAAATTGCAATATTTGAATCTATTTACTAAATGAATATTTACTAAATGAATTTTATTTTAAATCAAAATATATTACGACAGTAATATATTTGTAAATAGATTCAAACAAAATAACTTTAACAATTTATAATTTTGATATGTTTAAAATGCATATCATAGTGTGTGTGCAATTACGACTTGTATAACCTACTTTTTAATAAATCAAAATTATGTGAACATATACATAATCTATAATCTTTTATTTATTTGGGAATGACTTATATATATATAATACAAGCATTGTACTCATGGTTTAAAATTAGGCAGGATTTTCAGAATATAAGCATATTGCAGACACACTACGATAGATTGGAGTTCAAACTAAGGTATGAGGTAGGAAATAGGTGAGAAAAGGTGAAACAAATATCTGCAAAGCAGACCTTACTGTTTCAATATAATGGAAAAAAATTATGTATAATAGTTTATAAAAATAATAGTACTAACATTTAATGGTTAACGAAACCTTCTAAAGTTTCGATACTTTTAATAAGTTCTCTCATTTAACATATTATATCATTATTATAAAGTCTCTAGGTAAAAATATTTACTACCTTAAATAAAATATAAACTTAATAATTTTTATTTGACCATGAATGCTGAACAAGATGTATATCATTTTATGTAGCCACATATACAATTTTAAAATTATTATTAAACATTTTATCAGATTTAGCATCTTGAAGTGTGAGCCAAACACATCAATAAGACTTACATATCATAATAAACAAATACTTTGATAAACTAGTGTGACTGGTGGTAAAGTTGTTATTCCTCAGTATCTTTGAAATATCAATTGTCAGGGTAAAGTCATGGTAATACATAACACCTGACTTTAGCTAAAATATATCATTAAGAAAATCCATATTAAAAAATATATGGCATAGACTCAAAGAAAAGCCCTTACATATGAGAGTAAAAATCAGCTAGGAGTTTGTCACTAGTCAGAAAAAAATGAGAATGAACCATCAGAAGAAAATGGGTTTGCTAAATAAAACATTGCATGCTTGATATCACAAAATGAATATAATTCATTGGCAATAAAATAATCCATAAGAGAGAGACTAGGCTACTATTTTCTTAAACTCACTGCCAAAATATCATAAACTATAAAAGATGCATGCTACTATTGCATAGGAAAAATCACTAAATGATGGGTAAAACTGATAAAAAACAATAAACAGTTAAATACAGCTAATAAAATAGGGGCATAAGCAATTAAACAATAAAAATATACCTCAACTGCTGACTCTTCCAGAATTTAAACACATTCAAAATTAGCTTTGTAAAGGGACAAATATAATGCATTTAAAATATTATTGCTCTAGCAGTATTCTGAGAATTTATCATAAATACTTGTTAAATAATTCAAAAAGAATTATACAAAATAAAATGCATAGAAATAATATATAGAATTTACAATACAATAAATATTTAAAAATAATAATTATATCCGTTTATCAAAAAGAAAAAGAAAAAAGTTCTTTATCTTGATATTGCACTGGATACAGTCAATGAAAGAATTCTTGACTATCCTGAAGACTTTTAGGGATTTCAAATGCTAATGAAGTAAAGCCTTAACTATTAACACAAACAGCAATTCACAAAATATGAGGGAGCAAATATTTGATGTCACTAACAAAAAAACATAGCCATTCAGACTCGATGACTGTAAATTCAATAAACAGAATAACAAATACAATGCACATTATACATTTTATGTAGAATATTTTATAAATAACTTAGTAGTTCTTTTCAAAAGCACATTTTACAATTTATTGATAATTAAAATGATACAAATATTCTGGAAAATGGAGCATGACAAGTTTAAAAGCAATTTTCAAATTAATAACTCTAGAGCATAGCAATAAATAATGTAATAAAATTTTTGAAGAATGAATATATTCAATAATTTTTAAATTAATATGTTGAGCAATATATTTTATTCTTTAAATTTTAATGCCTACACAATAAAGTCATTTTTACATTATTGTCATTTATAATACCTGTCATTGAAAGACATTAACTTCTTTAAAAAAAATGGCAATTAATAAATAAATGTTAATTTTTTAGATAAAATATTTGCAAATAATAAGGCATGCTAACTAAAATGTAAGTTATTTATTAGTAATGCACTTTGTAATATATTCATAAAGTCAACAGTTAAGTTTTATCTCTATTTAAATATAAACTTTTTCTATGGAGCAGATATTATATCACAGCATTCAGCAACATAAGTTTTATAAATAAAACTAATGCATAATAAAATCTTTAATTATTCAATTATTTCCTTGTCAATAAATATATTAGTTTTAAAATATGGCAATAATATCATTTTAGTGTTCAAAAAGGTTCTGAAAGTTTGAGTTAAATAGTGTTTTTCATTTTTAAATGAAATTACTCTAAAAGAGAATGCTCTTGTAACATGATAAAGATTTATCATATTATAAATATGAATTGCACAAAAAAGTTCTTTAAAATTGTTTAAAATCATCTTATGTTTATTATAAAATAATTTAAGTTTCCTCATTTTTCTTAGAAATATCCATTTTACAATAAAGTTTAAACAGAGTATAGAAAATAGAATTAATAAAGTTTTACAAAGCAGAAATAATAATACCTTTTATCAAATTTTACTGAAGTAATTGATTCCTGTTGAAATTCCTATAGTGTAGAACATTTTTAAAGCATTGAGAAGTTTTATAGTTGTAGAATAACCTGGACAAATATTTCTTTTAAAGATGCATACTGTTAACTAATAGAATAATATTCATTTTAAAAAATTACAACTGACAATAGATGAAGATAAGTGTGAAGATAATTAGCTATAAAGATAGAATAGATGTGTGTGATTCTCTTCACCTCTAATTTTATACAGCAAGTCATGTGATCTCTTTTGAGTGATGTAGTTGACAACTAAGATATATCCCAGTTAACCTTATATCTTAAAACATCAAAAACCTATCAATAACCATTGGAAAAATTCTAAAAATAGATTTACTTGACATAATTCCAGAACTTTCTGGAGTCACTGTTTAGACAGAAACTATAAACAATCAATTAACAATTACATCATCCTTTAAATATTTTTAACAAGTTATTTAAAAATTGAAATATATTATGATAAATAAAAAATATATTTTTTAATTACATAAAAGATTGGCATTATTTAATAATATAAACTTATCAAAGAATATTTATTTCAAACATTTTTATTGGTAGTACTTAGAAGATATTATTTAATTATCTTTAAAATAGAAGATAGTTTTAAACATTAGCAATTAATAAATGACTCTGAGTTTCAAGCCTTAACCATGAAGCATTTTAAAAAAAAATATTGGTCAGCTTTGTGCATGTTTTACACACATACTATTATTTAATTCTTTATTTAAGAAAACTAATTTGAATATAAGCCAATTACAATTTTTTAACTAACTAAGTTTTAGAATTTTATAAATAAAATTAGATCACAGTTTTATTGGATTAAATAACATTCTTTATGGCACTAACTTAAAATATTTAATATCTTTTGTTAAAGATTAAACTCATTTTAAAGTTCTTTTCTGATATTTAAACCTAATAAAATATAACAACTAAACTAAAAAAGTTTTCAGCTTCATAACTCTTAACATTACACTCAGTAATACTTTATGTCATTAATAACTTTATGACTGAATACTTAATAATATATAAAAAAAATTACTTACAAGATTTAGACATAAAAATACTCTTAAAGATTATTTTTAAGCTATGGATATCATAATAATTATTCTAATAATGGCTAATCAGTTAAATAAACATTTCATTATTATTTAGAAACAAAGTTCACTTATTGAAAAAAAAAATTTAATAATATGTCATCACAAAACTTGACTTTCAGCTTTAATGCAAAAGCAGAAGATCGTAATATATATATATCAGATATTCTACTTAATAGTTATTCATTAGATAAAGTGCTGGGCTTGTCCTGGTATTCCTAATCTAATATTTTCATATCCTAGCACCTCACTGAGGAAGCTGGTCTGGGGTTTGGGATATTCTGCAATGCTTGTTAAGAGCTTATTTGTGAGTTCTATATATAACATTTGTAATACAAGCTTGTTGAATTAGGTCATGTGACATATGACTAGATTTATTTGTAATTTTATTTTTTTCTATTAAGGTTTTGGTGATTTTGTATTGCTAAAGTTATTAATATATGGTGTATCTAAACTTGATTCAGTCCCATATGGCTATTTAAGTTGTATAGTTGGATTGGAAGACATATGATGTCTGAAAAATTCAGATTTTCTACTTAATAGTTATCCATTAGATAAAGTATTGGGCTTGTCCTGATATTTTTAATCTAATTCTTGAATATCCTAGCACCTCACTGATGATTTCAGTAGCAGAAACTGATCTGGGTTTGGGGATATTGTGCAAAGCTTGTTAAGAGCTTATTTGTGTGCTCTCTCTCTCTCTATATATATATATACTATTACCCCTCCTGTATTCTGACAGATTTTTTTGTTCTTAATAGATTTAATCTTTCAACTTTCATTTTGATATTAAGCAATCATTATCTATTAAAATATATAAATTTGACCTCATTCAATACATATTTTTGTATAGAAATTAAATAAATTTTAAAAAATCACATTTAATTTTGGGAATTATTTTAAAATTAGATTTTAGTCAAAATAAAATGCTGTCACAGATCCAATTTCAGGTGGAGCAGATTCAATTTGCAAAATGAACAAAATCTTCTTTGTTTGATATTTGTTTTAAAAATCTGAACAAATGATTTTAAACTCTATTAAATCTATCAATTTATTCTTTAAAAATTTAAAAAAAAATTGTAATTTTTATGATATCACTAAATATTATAACAATCTGCTGATTAACATCATTTCTAGTCAGTTGTGTTTCCCATGACCATAATCTTTATTGTAACAATATTCAGAAGAATATATTCTTTTACATTTAAAAATAAAACATTTCTGTAAAAAGTAAGTATGTAATAATATTTATTTTTGATTTTTAATAATTATTACATAATTACGATACAAATATAATTATAAACTTTTCAAAAAATCAAATTTTTAGACCATCACAATATTTCCTAAAAGTATGCTCACAAAGATTAAGATCACAAATATGAAATGTTTACTCATCATAGCACGGGTTCAGTAACTTTGAAATATGGATTATTTAATTTTCATGACATCTTTTGAATTTTTTTGAAATTAAAATATTAAAAAATAAATATGCATCAATTTTAAAGCCATAAAAAAAAGCTTTGCAAAATTTTCAGAAGAGGGCAGAAGATGCAAGTTTCACTTTTAGAAATCTCAGATGGAGTTTGACCATCTCACAATAAGACCAGTTAAAACAGAATTAGTCTCCTACTGTTTATTGCTGGTCTTTTTCTTTTCTTTCCTTTTTTTTTAACTTCGGGGTTTGTTCATCTTGAAAGATCATTAATGCAATCACTTTTTGCCTCAAATAGATCAAGAGAACAGAATTTAATATTATTTTGGAAACCATATATAATTTCAACAAAGACCAGGACTTGATCTCACACCCTAGTAAATTAAAATGCTTGATATATATAAAAAGCTTGTTGCAGAAGTCTAAAATATCACATGATACAAAATAGTCTTCTAAAAGACTAATGTATGACATATGTAGCCATATTTATTTGTTTCAAGGACTGATATGTGTAATCATCACAAAACTCATTTTTAAAACAGGCAAAACTCTCCATACAGTAGTGCCACTCAGTGCCAACCAGAGTAATCAATGGATGCCAGAAGGCTTGTGCATCATGTGATCATATGATGTTTAGTGGTTTAAAACTCATTTTTAATAATTTCCTTTTTACATGTTTCTCTCTTTTTACACTATTTTTCTGGAGTGAAAATGCTCATATTGTTTAGATGGGATTTTCATGAAAAATGATGGTACTGTCATGCACAACTATGAACCTAAATTACGTAAATTCATCATTAAAAAATGTTCAAATTAATAAGATGTCTGACTTTGAGTAGATAATTTGGAAGACTTACACAGGAGTATGAGTAAAAGATATCGATAATTAAAAATATATAATTTAGGAATTTGCTGGTTTAAATATATTTACATTATAATAAATATATTAAGGTAGATTCTATTTTATGTTATTAGTGTGAGTATTATTCATTATCATAGTCATCTATTCATACAACTTTTACACCATCTACAGTAAGCTTTAGTCATCAGTAGATGTTAAATAAAAAATGCACATGGCTTTATTGTTTGGGAGTTCATAAGATGTTAAAGCATCAAAACTGTGAGTGCCAGAATCAATCCTAAAACCTCCTGATCCAAAGTTATATGCTCTACCCATTACATCAACACATTCAAGGTAATGTTAAATGATAGTGCTTAATAAATCCTATACATCAATCTTCTATCCACATATCCCCAGACATTTATGGCATTCATTAATGAGGAGATTTTTAAAATTCTTTTGAACAGTGTGCCCTTCCTCTATCAGACACTTTTATCTTTTTGTTATACTATCATGGCATTGTACCTGAAAAATACTAATTTTTTCTGATCTGAGCCCATTTTTGCATAATTATTTAAATGTGAAACCAGTTCAGTTTCCATATATTATAACAATTTTAATGTTCTACAACTTGAGACACTTTTTGTATCTGGTACTGCATCAATAGAACACCACATTACCAAGTATTCAGCACATTACCTTTGTTCACATTTTACTATTCATTAGCATAATCTTCTATACCCATCTCCTTTTATGCTTAAAGTTATATAAAAATTAAGGCCACTATATTATATAGAAACTGAATTAATTTCAAAACTATACAACTATGCAAGAAAAGTAGACTTTTTTCATGTATCAAAGCATCAGCCGGGAAGCAAATCCACGAACCCAGGACAACTGCTTATAAGGCATCTGTGCTGACCACTTGACCACCACTGCTTGACAGCAAGTAAACTTGGGTTGAAAAAATTTAATGTATTTCCGGTTGAAATGTTAGCTTGATAGTATAACAAAAAGGTAACAAGAAATAGCTGCTAGAGAAAGGGTGCATTAGGTCCAAAAGACTAAGTACATTGTTTAAAAATATCCGAACACCTCCTCACTGATATAAGTCATGAACTAGAAACTAGTCTGCGATATTTTGCTAAAAAAGCAGTAGATAGGGATTTATTTTCTGGCATTTATTGATTACTAAAGTTCACCTTAGATGGCATAAAAGTGGTATAATCCCAATTGAAGAGTTTTTAAAGCTACTGTTTTATAAAAAAAAAAAAAAAAAAGGCATTTTAAACACTAAAAAAGTATATGTTTAAAATGCTAAGAGAAAAAAATTAAGGTTAGGTAATTGCATAATTATTTTTACAAACTATTTATTTTTAAGCACAAATTCTAAAATATCAATATTATTTTACAAATAGTTTTATACGAATAAATCTAAAATGATTTGAGAATTCTCTGTATTTAATAATCTTAACTTTTAGCATTTTAGTGCTCTTTGTGATGTATAAAATGCATTGATAGAATTACAAACTTAGAGCAAAAAGCTCCTAGGTCACATTTTAACCTTTTAATTTTAGTATCGAACATCACATGACCTCCTGAATGAATAATCATTTGATTATTTTATAGGTAATTAAATTTTTGGCAAAGAATTGTTTAGAACAATCCAAAAAGTCACGTGTCTTTATCAATTCATTTTTACGCAATACTGATGTGTATTGAATTTCTATCTAAACATTATTTTGCAAAATTTCTAAATAATATATATGAATATGAGAGCGTTCACTGCATGCTTTTTTGATTATTATTGTAAATGTAGAATAAGCAAATCGCTTAGAAAAGTAATAACTTATTGTATTTGTGCAGATGAAATTAATTAATAGTCAGCTCGTTTAAATGTCAAATGATAAAATGCTAGTTAGATTAAAGTTATATACAATTGAATTAAACTTTTAGAGAAAAAAAAAGTACACATGTAGAATGTAAAATTTTAAATGGTAATTGGAAATGAAACACCAGAAATTTTTTTAATAAGTGATATTTAAGTCTCAACTGTAAACATTGTTTGGTTGTAGAATTTCAATGCTTTAATATAGATATAATTTACATATAATTAGATAAGCAAATAGTGTTTATTATAACTTTCCAAATTAGCGACCGATAAGATCGCTTTTCAAGCTAGGAATAAATTTAACCATTTATAGTTGATAAAAGTAAAATAGAAAACTTTTATAGATAAAGAGAATATAAATACAAAAACCTTTTAAGTTGCCCACTAGAAAATAACCGCATTTGCGATGGCTTTCTATAGAGGGATAGTTAAAAAAGTATTTTTTATTTGTCTTGCCAAACGTTGGATTGGAGTAGTTTGAATGGTCATTCATCCTTTATCTAAGAATATCTAGATATCTACTATTTATTAATACTGGAAAAATAATTGGATTGGCTATGAGAAAGTTATTTTTGAAAAAAATTCTAAGCGAAAAAAAGTCAAATTTTCAAAGCCTGAGTCAACCCATGCTATGGGATTAGCAAATGTATTATTATTATTGTATCACTAGATACTTCACATAGATTAAGTAAGTAGAATAAAATTCCTATGAAAGAGTTAAAACATTTTTGTTTTTTAAAAAAATGTTTTTAACATGTTGTACTGTTTGAATTTCAAGCCATAGAAATAACTGATAATATAGTAAATATAAAAGATTATTTTTTTTCTAACCACCACTTTTCCAAAAATAACTCTTTTTTTTATATTCTGCAATAGAAGTTTATTTTTCTCCTTTTACTTTCTTTGCATTTCTTCATATATTCATATAAGTTGCTTACAATAACTTCCCTCATATACACTTTAATGCAAAAAAAAAATTTAATGACTTTTTTATTTTCCTGGCAGTTTTGACTATCCTGCAGTCTTCATCAAAGTGATTCTGATGAAGACTGCAGGACAGTTGAAGCTGTCAGAAAAAGAAACGAATCCTTGAAATAAATTTTGCATTAAAGTGTAATGATGGAAGTTATTGTAAGCAATACATATTATTCTGCAATGTCAAAAAACTATAAATTAAATTCTAAATTACAAGTTGTTACATACGGTTAAAAATTGTGAAACATGGTGGAAAATAATAGACTCACTACATGTGATGCCATTACTTTCTTTCAAATGTTTCAAAATTTGATCATGACTAGAACAATACATTACATGCCTATACAGGAGATAATTTATGAATTTTAAAATTGTCATCAGGTTAATCTATCAGGTGTTGATATTCCACATAACACTTTAATACTCAAGTAACATTTGAATCTCACAAAATTAATTGACTAAAATAATTAAAAAATCATGAGAAAAAAAATTTACTTCGTGTAAAAAATAATCTTATATAATACATAAGACACAGACTCCAATGTTTTGTTGATGATTTTAATGGATTAAAAATAGAAGACTTCATCTGTTGTTTTATCTATTGTATGAGAAGAAGATTTGAACACCTGATTAATAAAATATAAAGACATTAAAAATTTTCATTTAAAGATGTTTCATGAAGTTTTTAAAAATGGAATGGAAATTTCATAAGATCAACCAACAACATTTTTGATTTTATTGGATATGATAATATAGAATCCATGATTGCAAAAATTACATCTTCATTGATTTGGATATACAAAATGAACACACAAAATAAAATTTTCTTACAACAAAAAAAGTATTTTATAATGAACTTAGTCATGGTTTTCATGAAAGAGGCAGACCTCATTTTATCTCAATGGTTTTGTTTATTGATTAATTGGAAGAATATGGCTAAAGATAGGATATAATGGAGAGCTAATTATAGAAAATGTGGAAGTCTTTCAGAAAGAAAAAATTGTTTCAGAGAAAGTTAAAACTATCAAAAATAATAAAGGACCAACATATTTTATTTATGAATAAATTTAAGTTTCATAGACTAGTTTATGTAATTGTCACAAAACTCATCTCATATGTTATCACAGAGGCAAAACTCTCCAATACAGTAGTCCCATTCAGTGTAAGCTGGAGTAATTAATGGATGCAGAAAGATTTGTGTATAAAATTTCTATTTGGTGCCTACTCATTCAATATCCCCGAGCTAGTTTCTGGCTGGTGGCTTTCATCATTGAGAAGCCTTGGATCCGAGAGGACTGCACCTAGATCTTAGGATCTAATGCAACCCTTTAGCAGCCACCTTTTACTTTTTTAGTTAACTATACAGTTTTGAAAGAACAATACTGTTTTCATTTCAAGATCACTTGTTTGTACAATCATATAGATCTGAACTCAATTCAGCAGCAACTGTACATTTTAATGTCTTTTGTTCTTTAATAACCACAGTCATCATAATCCTTTTGGGCAGGATTGGTATTAAACCATTTACCAGTACATGGTCACCATTATTTATGCTTACACCAGCTGATAATACAAAGGAAAAACTCTCCATGTAGTAGCATCATTCAGTGTGAGCTATAGTAATCAATGGATGCAGAAAGGGTTATACATAAAATCCCTATCTAGTGCCTACTTATCCAATATCCCCAGATTAGTTTCTAGCTTGTGGCTTTCATCAGTGAGGAGCCTTGGATAGAGCAGGTGAACCTAGATCTTAGGATATAATGCAACCCTCCAGCAGTAACCTTTTACTTTTTAGTTAACTATACAGGTTTGAGTCCAAATTGAAAACACAATAATATATTGATTACTCTGGTTACACTGTATGGTGCTACTGTATAGAGAGTTGCTTCTCTGTATTATCATCTTGTGTAAGCACAAAAAATGATGATCGTGTGATTTATGTTATCAGTTATATGTTTTCTCTTAAAGTTGAAATAGCGATGTTTGTTTGTGAATGATTGTTGTTGATGATTATATTTTACAAATTTCAACAAACTCACTAAATTTTAAAAAACAAGTGAAATACAAAAAAATCAAACAAATATCCAATTATCCAAAATAATCACTTATTAAAAAATGATGGTTAAAACATCTAAACACCACCAACAACAAAATATATGTATGTGCCTTGACAGAACTATTAGTGATATGAAAAATTATTTATGATATTCTATATAAACACATCTCAATTACAAACTGAGAAATGCATTATAAAAAGCAAAATTAAATATTTGGCAAAAATATTTAGTAAAGCAATATTTTCATCAACATCAATTAGAAAGACTAGATAATTAAGATGATCTGTTGGAAATCATCAATGGACTTAACTTTGAAGATTTTATCATCATTTTACACTTTCAACTGTCACATGGTAATTTAAAAAACAGATTTATATTGAAAGTATAATTCAATGATGAGTCAGGGCAGCTGATGAAGAAAACTCTATATCTCCAAAATACTGTACAGCAGTTTTAATATTATTTTGCATAATAAAATGAAAAGCTAAGTAAATACAAATAGAGATTATTTATGCCATCAAGATTTTTAGATGGCATGACAAATTTTAAATATAATGCTTCAAATAATATTACAAGAGTTATCAGGTGAAAGCAAAAAGTGAAGGATTAAAGATAAATTTAAAAAAACTTAAGAAATACTTAGCATCTTACCAAAGGAGAAATAGAGATTTGCTAATTATGAATTTTAAAGAAATTAATGTGCAATATCTTGAACAAGTTATTAATATGTATGGCAGCATAGTGGATAAAATTAACCATATGATTAAACTTGGATGGAGTGCTTGTGATAAAAATAATGTTCAAAAAATATGCTTATGTGTTAAAGAATGATTTTAATAGATACCTTTTACTAGTTATTAGGCTTAAGTATTTAGAAGAATAATGATGTGGAATCTTAAGACCACACTAAGAAGTATGAATAGATATATATTGACAGACCACATCATGAATTATGGAAAAATATAGATTAGAAGTAACACAAAGAAATCAAGAGACGAATGTGATTAATCAAACAAATGCATATTATCATCATTATTAAAAGATTTAAGATATAAGCTATTCTGGAAATATTTGAGAAGAGAGACAATAAATAAACAGTTTACGTTTCAAGTTATATAATCTTTATATTTACTAAGGCAATAAACCTAAAGCATGTGTGGTTGAAAATGCAAAAATAGAGATCTCTACACGTCTTAAGCACAAGCTTGTGATTAAGACTTGTAGAGGTCCCTACCTTCGCTTGTGGTTAACACCTGCAGAGGTCCCTACCTTCGCATTTTCAACCGTACATGCTTTAGGTTTATTGCATTAGTAAATACTACTTACGTAATCAATGTGCATTAAATAAATGTATAATCTTTATATATATATTGATAAGATTTTATTTAATAGTTTTAAAAAAACTATTATTTTTATTATCTTTTTAAAAATTGTTGAATAACAAATATTGGTGAATGTTAGATATTATTTATTGCTATAATTTTTAATAGCTATTATTGAAATATTTTATTTTTAATTACCCAGCATGCTTTTTGCTATTGTTTAACATATACACATTAGTCCTGGTTATAATTTGTGGTACTATGGTACCACATTCATTTGATGTACCTACAATCTGGATTCAAATTCAGGATACATAAACCTTGAAAATGTTTTTACATTATAATGAAACTTGGGGTGGGGAATAGATTTTTATAAAGAATAGAGGTAATTCCAATATTGGTCATTAAATAAATATCTAAATACTTATATCTAAAAAGTAAAACAAATACAAAGCAGCTTTTACTAGACATATTTGAAGGTTAATAATTAATGCAATCTACTTTACTGTTCTAATCTGGAGGGTGTAAAAAAAGTTTTGCCTTGCAGTTGGCTATTTCAACATTCTTTTATTTTAGTGATTATGTGAGCATGTGTAAATAGTTATATTAATTATTATATATAAACTAAATTACTATGAAAACCGAAGACGTTATTATAGACTATGCCAGTAACAATTTCTTCCAAAAGAAAAGTATCACATGTTTTGAATGTAAGATTATTTTAAACCTTTAGGTTTCAAGATAATCAATAGTAGATTATACCATTAGAAAATAAGCAAAAGAACTGTGATAGAAAGAAGAATAATGACAGAACTATCTAAAACATGAAAAGATAAGTAACTTAAGAGACATCAAGTTAAAGTTCATCGATTTATTTTTTCCAAATCGTTATTTAGGTTATTAAACATGGGCACCAAAATCAGATACAAAAACTTCACGCAATTGGGATATATTATTACCGAATACTTCTAATTCTCTATACTTTTCCTACAATTAATACACCACTTTTACACAAATTTAATATCAATTAAAGACAGCTGGAATTAATAAAATATAAATAATTTCAAATTTTGGTTACACAGTGAAGAGACCCAACATTATAGAACAGTTTACTGAAAAAGAGTGAAAAATTATTAGTCATATGGTCATTTGTCAATGTCATCGGCATATCAGATTAAGCAAGTTATCATCCATAGATATACAGCCTAATTCTATGAAGTATAAAGTAGAACAATGAATTCCTTAATTTAAAGTAGTTCTACTCGTTTGAGAGGGACAGATTGAATTGATGGTGAGTTAACTTTGTACATATCAATTTATATATATCTACACATATTTTAATATAAAATATTGTAATTCTTTTTTTATAAACTTCCTAATATTCCATAATTTTAGTTCGAAAAACTAGAAATCAATTAAATTACTATTTTCATTACTATACTTTTTTATATTTATTAAAATAATTTGATTTCTGCAAACATTTTCGAATTATTGATTTTAATTGCATTTTTGAATATAAGTAGAGCAAGTTTGATAACTGCGCATAAAATAACACTTGACAATTGTAAAGATATTATGTTAGATTAATTTAATTGTCAAGTTCTTTTTTTATATAAATGTTGTGGTAATGGCATTTTATGACATTTTGTCTATTAATGATCAAATTATCAATTAGAAAAGTTAAATGTTATTCTATAATTGTTCAATTTATTTTTTCCTCCATTCTTTTTCTTTTTTAAAATAAAATTTAGCTAATTTATGAACTTTGTTTAAATTTTCTAATTATATACATAAATACAATATACTGTACTTAAATTGTAAAATGTGACTTTAAAAATGTCTTTAAAAAATGCCCTCTGGTGACATAAAACAATTGAACATAACGATATAAAATTGAGCTTATAAATGAAATTTACTATAGTTTAAGAAATAGAGTGAAGACCAAATTAATAATGGTAACATTAGAATAAAAATTAAAAGTTTTAAACTTGGATATGCTGGACATTGAGAGAAAACAAAGAACAGTTAATAAACCAGAACTATTTAAGAATAAATATCCAAAGATAAGCATAAAAAAAATATTAAATATAATGAGATAAACTCATTAAAAAGACTTCTAGATTATAATGAAATACTTGTAGGGTATATATATATATTGACATAATAACAAGATTTTTGTCTGTTTAAGAGACGTAAATAGCTTATGATTATTTCAAGAAAATGACAATAAGGATTAATCTAATGTGTGGCTAAAACACATTGAACGACTAATATAAATTGGTTCTAAAAATTTTATTATAACTATATTAATAGTATTTTTTCCTATACATATGAAAATTTGTATGTGTGTAGTAATTAATGGTTGTATTATACAATATATGCCAAAAAGATACATTGCTCAAATTTTTATTAGCTTACTTCTTTTTTTAATTCAATATATCACAACCAATACTATAAAACATCTCATATCTCTATCACTATATATATATATTTATCTAACAGATAGTTCCCACGTATGAAATTTAAATGAAGAGCCCAATGATAAAAATTTAAAATATTAGATTGGTCATCTCTATTAAGTATTATGTATATGTTTAGTACTATCCCATATAGTGTTTCTATGAAACATAATATATGTATATAATAAAGAATAGAAATAACAGTACATTCATGTAAACAAAGATGGCAATTAGCTTTTGATGTTGCTAAGAAACTATCAATTACTACTAATTTACAATCCCTGAGACCAAGCAAGTTTATCTTATTAGCCTATAATAGCTCTTTTATTACATTGTTACTTCAACAAATTACTCCAGCAAAATAAATTAATAATAAAACTTATTTAGCTTCAGAGGTTGTCAATTAGTAGTAATTAAAAGTTTTTTAGCATCATCAAAGTTAAATGTTGTATATGTTTACATGGATATAATCTCATTTCTATACTTTATAATAATAATAATAATAATAATAATAATAATAATAATAATAATAATAATAATAATAATAATAATAATAATAATAATAATAATAATAATAATAATAATAATAATAATAATAATAATAATAATAATAATAATAATAATAATACATATAAATATTTCATTCATAATATATATATATGTGTGTGTGTTATTTCTATCATCTAACTACTAAAAACAATGAAATAATATCAACAATGAATTTTATATTATTATATATAAGCAAATAAATTAAATCAATAACAAACACTTGGTGCTGCAATCACTACATTGTGTTGCATTTCATTACAGAAAAATGTCTGATGAAACTTTTATACAAAAACACACGTGCTTAATATTTGCCAATTTAAAATCACCTAGAAATTGTATCTGTTACATTTCATCGTAATCAAATTTTATCACAAAAATGAATAAAACATGAGACAGTACGTTTTCTTCTTGATGTTATTATAATGTGTATAGCATTTTTTTAATATTTGTAATAAGTATGTATACATTTATATCAAGTTTCTCAATTTCTAAAGAATCATCATTGTGATGTATTCATCCTAATAGAAACAAAATTTTCACCATCAACTCAACTAGCTATTATTAATGCTTTAAATAAAGACCATAATTTCATACATAAACTAAACATCAGACCAATACAGTACCAAACGCTCCATACAGTAGCGCCATCAAGTGCAAGCTTTCATAATTAATGGATGCAGGAAAGTTTGTGGATAAAATTCCTATCTACTGCCTATTCATTCAACATCCTCATCCATTGATTATGAAGACTTGCACTTGGTGGCACTACTGTGTGGAGAATTTGGTACTCTTATTAACAAGATGTGTAAACATATGAAATGGTGATCATGTGATTTTTTGATGGTTTCAGAACAATACAGGTTGTAGGAGTTCTGATAAGTACAAAAATTTCATTAACTTGATATTAATGCAATAATCCTCTCCTTTAATCATTAATCATAATGTTTCCTTATTTTAATATATTCTGGTTAACAATGTAATCAAAACACTCCTCATTGCTCAAACAAAATCTTACACAGAACTAAAGTAAATTACTATTTGTGGTGACTTCTATTGCTCTTATAATTAATTACAATCCACATTATATTCTAAACTTAATTAACTTGTCTTATTGTAGACCACTTTCATCATTGTATCTCCTGGGGCAGTTTTATTTATTGGAATACTCTTGGAGCTCCTTTTTTGTATCTTCATCCAATTTTAAAACTTCTATCCATCTATCCATCATTTCATTTTCAGATCATGCTTGTGTGACTCAAATTATGTAAATTTCAAAATAACACACTGTTTTATAAGTTTACATTTAAATGACAGGTTTCTATTGAAGTTTAAATTAACTGTGGATGACTTCTCTAATAAAATCATTGCAAATCATTCATATCATCACCTGCAGTATCTTTCTTTAGTTAAAACTTGGTTAACTTTCAATTATTTTCTAAACAACCCTGAAAATCATCTCACAAATGAAACATGCCAACGCTTTTATCTATAAACTGCAAAATGGTACAAACCAATTTACAAACAGAATGCAATAACTTATAGTTTCAAAAAAATAATACCAAATCTCTTACAGCTCATAAAACCACTGAAAATTATACATGATTAAATCCATCTCAAATCTTTGACATTTCTATATTATATACAGATTGTACTTTTTTTCTGACATCAATGTTGAAATGGAAATTCTTGATTGTCTAAAATTCAGTTTAAAAGCAACTGTTCAATATCTGCTCACTATTTATTACAATACACAATTTCCTCAAGGAAATGCCAAAAAATCATATGTCTTGAAACACACACCTCTTTAGCTACAAATTTTATTCCAGCTAATTTTACAAGCAGTTTGAATATATAATAATTCCTATTCTACACAAATGTTCCAATAAACTCTGCTCAAGCAATAGCTTGATCCCCAACCTTTTAACATCATAATATTCTACCTCACAAAAAAAATCAAATACAATATACCCCTCTGAAAATAACTTGCATTTTATTACACTTGAAAATATTGATAAAAAAATCTTTTCAAAATTAATCTTACAAAAACTAAATGAACTTATTGTACCAAAGCTATCAACTTCACATTATGCAGTAAAAGATTATCATCCCTTTCAAACTATTCTTTTACTACAAGAATAAATTTTGTAGCCAATGAGAACAAAAGCTGATGATTGCTATCCAAAACAACATAACAATATAATCATTATCACATAGTATATTTTAGTAAATATATGAACAAACGTATTTCCACAACATATATTTTAAAAAGTTCATTGTCTTGCTAAATTGTTAAGGATGAAAATCTAAATTAGACATTTTTGGTATTAAATAATTTTTAACTTTATGACTACTAAAATGAACTTTACACTTTTACCCATATGCTTTTAAGGTGTGCCTTTTAGAATGCAATTATGATTTTATATTTAATATTAGACCAAATGGTGTAGTCAAAATTTTTGGCTTTCCATAGAAAATTTTCAAACAAGGCCCTTCTTAATATTTGTAATATATCATAATACTTTATATATATATATATGTGTGTGTGTGTGTGTGTGTGTTTGTGTTAAATAAAAGGATTCCTAAGGGCCAAGGTATAAACACATTGTGTGAGTTTGTTTTTTTATAGCTATAACACTGCAGAAATCATACAATTATATTTGGCTAATATACTCCATCTTCTTTTACATTATGACTCCCAAATGTGCTTTGCATGATTTAATGTGATAAAATAGTGGCTGAGTGTGATCCTGCCATATCCAATGTTCAAATGTCTTATGACCTGTAAGCAACTAAACAATCAATTATTTTCGCTATTTCTAACTTTAATATAATTATAAGATGGGATTAATATGCTCTATAATATTATATAGGATATTATTTTGCAAGAAATATTATAAATTATAAGGAATGTTTTGCCTGAATCATTAGTCTTTAATTCATTAGTATTAATAATTGAATTATTATTGTGAAATATAGTACTAATATTGACTCTAGAATTCTTACTGCATCACTCATATTACCTGATGTTAGAAATGATTAATGTAATATAAAACAGAAATTCTATCATTGTTGCCAGAGTGTGTCTGGTAGTGAATGCTGTTGCAATATTGTTAGCATGGTTAATAATTATCATGGGTGTTCAATTCCTAACTCATGAATATTTAATCAATCAAATGCCAATAAATTTGGTTATTTTCTGACAACCAAATAACAACAGATTTTTTTGGAGTTAACAGATTACTGTAATTAACTATGTAAAATACTAGTAAATTTGATTATATAGCAATAACATTCCATGACTTGGAAGCATATTCTTACTGATATATTATAGTGATTAAGCCAATGCACATGTGTTTTAAAGATAAAGTATAAATGAATAGCGCATGTGCATTGGCTTAATCGCTAATATCACTATGGCAGTATAAAAATGTAGTGCTATATAAAATAATAGCTCATTACTAATATATTCCAAAAGTAAATCTCTCCACCTTATTCTGGAATGATTAGATGATATTGTTATATTATATCTACACCCCTCTACTGGTTCTTTTTAGTTATTGATTATTTCTTGAATATGTATTTAAAATTCAAAACTGGGACAAATATATTTAAACATCTAGAAGATATCTTGTACTCCTTTATATTATTCAAGCTAATATTCAAAAGTGAGTTAAAATATAGGATTCACTTAGTATTACATCTATATAATTGTAAGAACAAATTGCATTCGGTTCAAAACCTTAAGGCTTTTTAAGGACAATCTATTAGTTTGATATGGTTAAGAAAATAAAGGTTAACACTAAATGTATTAGTTTTACTTTTAAATTGTACATCCTTACTGAAGAAAGCAAATATCAGCCATTCACAGCCTTAGATCATCTGGTATGTACTGGGTATTGAGCATTATAGCAAATGACTCTAGATTAAATAGAGCTGTTCTTGGAAACTGGATATATTCTAATAGCCAAATAACAGAATGTCATTAACCAAATAACAAATATTAATCAATAAATAATATGTAGTAAACAAATCAAGCAATACTTAGCAATATTAATTCTAATGCATGATTCTATTTAAGCTTATCACATTTTTATACTAAATGTTGCAATCCTGAATGTATCATGTTATAATGTAATATAACTTAAATCTATCATAATATTTGATCACTTTCATTACCAAAACCATTAAAATAACTATTGCTTCTGTTTTGTTAAATATATAATAATAAACTTTCGAAATAGTTTTAAAATAAATCATTTTTCATCAGATAAACGTATACATTTATTTAACGAATATTCATATTTGTGTATAGTACAGTGTTTGAGATTATTATGTGATTACTATGTTTTGGGGAACAGTTTTAGAATTCTTGTGTATGTTGCTACTTGTTATTACATTACAGCACAATGTTAGTATTAGTAGGCAATGAATGTTATTAAAACACCTGAGATTAGGAACTCCATCATGCTCATCTCCTCATATGATCCAACTCATAAATAAGATTTTACCAAAACATCAATTCCAAAATAGTAATTACAAAAACTAAACAAGCAATTCTAAAAACTGTATTCATATCTTTCGCTCATGAAAATCTTTATTTAACATATATATATATTTGTGAGTATATAAACAAATTTACTTAATTAACGTTGAATAAATAATAAATAAATGAATAATAAATTATTATACACATTATTCAGATTAAAATCACTGATAAATGCACTTAAGATAAATTATTTAATAATTAAAAGTAAAATAAAAATATGACAAGTAACCTTTAAAAACAGTATTTATCAAATTAATCTTGCAATACTATAAGAAAAAGTGAGACACTAATTAATAAATTAATAGGAAGTAGATTATATTTTTTTGTTAATGCTTTCCAGTGGTGGCGAATCTTTTTACGTGTGCGTGCCAAAAATTTCCAAAAAATATTTATTGAATGATTGGCGTGCCATAGAGTTATTAAATCAAAATATAAACAACTTAATTATTGCAGGGTTTTTTTTAAAGTTTATAAAACAAAATAATAATAATTAAACAAAATTTCTAAATAAGCTAAATATAAGTGAACGATATTTATTTAAAAGAGCACAAGTTGAATAAAATGTAATAGTAAAAAATGAATAGCAATTATAACAAAATTTTAGAAATAAACATATAAAATCAACATAAATATATATATTATTTAATGAGATTTTTGTTGTTGTACATTGGATGCGAAATATTTTATATCTGGTTCATATTTTGTCATTTTTAATAATGTACATGATGAACTAGATTCATTTGTTATTCTATTTCTCGAACTGTCTAATTAAATTCATTTCTTAAAATAATGATTCACATACATATGTAGAGGAGAAAATTGATAATATAGCGTTCGCTAATTTTTTTAAACAATTAAATGTTTCAGGATCAGGCAGTCAATAGTTCCTCTTCAACATTCTTTTTACATATATCCAAAAATCGATTATTTTCTATTATTTCTATCTCATTTCCCAATTCAACAAATTTCTGTTTCCATATAGAATTGGATTGAAAATCGACTGATTGCATTTCCACATCTTTCAAATTGATCCATTCAAAAATTTCTAACTTGAGACTATCCATTGATATTATGTCTGGATATAGAGAACTGTGTAAATCTTAAAGAAAAGTCATCAATTATTAATTGAATACAATCTAAGTTAATCTTATAAAGCATATTCACACAGAATCAGATTATCAAAAAAGATTATCAATCCAAATCAATTTTTATTAGTCAAATAAGATTTCTTGATCCAAGCAAAACTTTCTTAATCAATTCAGATCCCAGGTTTCTTCTTAATATATACTTGTATCTGTCATCTCAAATTCTTATCAAAACTATGAATGTGACCTAGTAAATAATAAAATATAACCCAATCTTTAGGATAATACCCTAAGACAACAATAGATTTTAAAATTAGTCATGAAATTAAATAATTATAGAACCATCTAGGATGAGATTCATGATGCTACGAATAGAAAAGGGATTTTATTGCTACCCATTCATCGCACAAAAGGTTGTCTAAATAATATAATACTGTTATTCCAGGATATGACTGTAAAACATCAACAATATAAATTTAATAAAGTGACTTTTATAATCATCTTGTGCACTTACATTTTAATATTAAAATATGAGTGGTTTTGGATTTCTGAGAATGCATATGATATGGATACAAATTGCAAAGTAATAATTAAGTCAAAATTCTATTAACACAAATATGACAAGGTTAATCAGACATTTTAATGAAATTAAAAATTATAATTATCCAACATTTAAGTAAAATTTAAATTACAAAAAAAAAATATGATTTTTTTTCATGTGTCAAATGCATTGACCGGGAAGCGAATCTGGGCCAGTTGCTTGGAAGGCAGCTATGCTCTCACATTTTTTATTAATCCAGCTTTATTCCTATATGTCACAGTATGAAATATATTTAATAATATCAACAAATAAGTCTTAGCAGCAGTATAAATAATGTTAAATATGAAAGATGTATAATATCATAGCAACATAAAAATAATTATTAATTTAAGCATAAACATTTTATCAAGATTTTTAAAACACATAAGATATTCGAATTAGGCACATCAATAATATCAACATTCTTAAACTACTCTGCATGCATCAAGAGCAAATTAAAGATATGAGTACTTAGTACTGAATCCCATGAGTAATTGTACATTTAGGCCACAACCCTTATTTAGTTTACATAGCACCATAGTCTCTGAAGGTATGCTAAAAATTTCCAGTTCACTCTCCATAATATTATTTATTTCAGCATTGATCTGAACATCAGATTTAGTTTATATAATATGATCTGCATATGGAGCACATTTATTGCTCATTACATAATTTTAATAAATAAGTTATATTTAATGTTATCATTCTTGTAAGATTCACCTCTTAGCACACCTCATAGGAATTGCATAGCATAATCAAGGCATGATTAAAAAATACTAATCAGTAAGAAATGTTAAAGTTTAATGAGTTTTTATAAAAGATGAGAACTTGTATTGAACCAGCTCATCATTATAAAATACCTGTGAGTGTAAATCCTAATATATTTCCATTTTGTATTATTTAACTCTTATATTTTATTAATTAAATACTTTAAAACTTATAAATGTTGGATGTGTTATTTGCAACTCATTTCAAATCTTACCCAAATCTGCTTAAATTTATTGTTAGTTATTAATATATGCATTATCTACTCAGCCATATGTGTGTGTGTTTAGTTAATTTATTAATAATTTATTCATAATTCCCTGAGTTTCATGTTCTACTCTTTGCTAATGCCGGCATGTGAATCAAAAGAGACTGAGTGTAACCTCTGATCTCACATTCATAAGTTAATAAATTACAGAGCATTGGTGAAGTAATTGAGGTGCAATCTGATTCGAGGTCTCAACCCCTCAGCCAGGTCAGCCTTAGGATAATTTGCCAAAATTCTGGATTTTGTTGCATGAATGTACAAATCGTATCATTGCAATATTATTTTCCATGCTCTCAGATTTATTATTATCATTATTTTCATTATTTATCACTATCTAACATTCTAACATATAAATCTTTAAAATCAGGATCAGTTGGATGCTTCTTTTATAAAACTTTATTAAATTAGTTCAATGATTTTTTTTACTTACAAGCAATGTGGATTTCAAGTTTTTAAATAATAAACAAGGGAAATTTAATGGTTATTATTATAACCATTGTATTAAAACTATTATAAGAATTATATTTTTAAAAAGTATTTAAAAAATAAGAAATCAATAAAACAAAGGAGAGAAAATGTTTTTTATACTTTAAAGTTAGTTGACTACATATGACATATCACTAAGCTTCATAAAAGTCACATAAAACCTACACATATTGATTTTTTAAAATTGAGGCATAATTAGGAAACTAATGACAAGAACAGCTGTTCAATTTTAAAAATATTAAATTAGGGCCTATAAATAGTCAAAATAAGAGTCATAGATCACATGACTCTATCTCTTAAGCTTGTAAGTTATAAACAATGAGCATTTCCAATTCCTCAACAAGTTTTGTGATAAATGCTTAGCCAGAGCCAGCACTTAAAATATCTCTTTCAGGAACCCCCCCCAAACCCCTGACCATGGTTTCATGCTTTGGCACTCCTCAGAGAGGTGCCAGGGTAGATCTAGTGTCTGAACCTACCTGGTTTGGGGGGGGGGGTCCTGACAGAGATATTTTAAGTACTGGCTCTGGCTAAGCATTTATCACAAAGCTTGATTGAGGAATTGGCAATCCTCATTGTTTATTAAATGAGGGCATTTGAAAAATACATATCGGTTATCACATACCAATTGCACCTATTAAAGATTGAATCATTGTAATCATTGCTGAATATTTCAGCAATATTACCTACATTTATAAACACAAAAAATACAGGTAGGGTTACAGAATTATTCCAGCAATAGTCATAATGATTAACCCAAATTTCAGCTAGGATTATTTGGTTCATTTTACTAGAATTCAAGCTCATGATGACAAAAAGGATGAAATTACAGTGTGAAAGTAAATGATATATTTTTTGCCATTTATAAGATTTTCAAATTGTCAAGAAACAAAATTATCTGAAATCATTAATTAGATTTTTTTTAACAGAAAGCAGCTTACTATTTTGAAGATAGCCAATCCATTTTATATTTTAACCAAGCCTATTTGTTGCATATATATTGTAACGGATTGCAGCTTTTCTCATTACTACTGAACTATTTTAAACTAACGCTAGATTATGAATCATTTCTTTAATATATTAAAGAATATAACGGTTTTATTATTACCATGACCTAAATATTTATTATTATTTCCCACCCAGAATATTGAAGCAGTAAGATTCGCATTCGAATCTTAAGTTTCACCTTACCTATCGTCTCTCACCCACCACCCTTTCCTACCCAAATTTAAACTTTTTTGGTATCGAATTGTGTGTATAGCAATATTAAAAATGTATCAATATATATAAAATCCACCATGAACACACACACGTTTCGATAACAAATTTAAAAGCAATAAATAAAAATAAATGATATAGTTTGTATTTCTCTTTTAATTATATAAAATATATAATTTTAACAATTTATTTTAAATTATAAAGTTCGTTATTTATTGCTGTGTTTAAATTTCATATTTAATAATAATTTTAGAAATCTGATTGTAAGTTAAGTAAAATTAAATATAATTATATATTCCCTTTTGTCTTTGAAATTTTAAAAGTAATGGTCTGTGAGAGATAATAGATTAATTAAAAAGAAAAATCCCCTAAAATCTTTAATTACAAAATGTAAATGTAAAAATAAACTTGAACAATAGAAATGCAGCTTTCTATATAAATTAAACTTACAAGAATGTATTGATTATCCTCGGGACAAATGAGTGGATCCAAAAATAAAATATAACAAAAGTGAAAAGATAAGATCAAAGAAAGGAGGACATTTTGAATTTTCTCAGAACTTTTAGTTAAACTTTAGCTGTGTTCTCGATCAGTTGAGAGTCTTCAAAAATCATAAAGTAATTTACCTACCACAGTATGTTCGAGTAGAAAGCACCCAGACTATTCTCCTCCTGAAGATGGTCTATCGTATGCCAAACCTTCCCATTGCTCTCCACAAAATCAACCAATAAGATCTGCTACCCAAACAATTAGAAAGCGGCTGCTGCTGTTAAAATAAATGAATAATCTAAATGCTGGAAAGAACTGCTACTTCTGAAATCATAAACAATTTGCTACTGACTACTGAATTTGAAAACTTTGTATAAACAGGTACCTGTACCCAAAGTCTCATAGAGTACTCTAAATAATATCACGCTATAGCTCACTCTCTACTTGTAAACTATAAATTGTAAAATTATAAATTGTAAAACTATAAATTTAATGATTAATTTATTATATAAATTTCATTAATAATCTGGCTTGCCTAATTCTATCTTTCTTGGGTACGTATTTCTAAATTCTACATTTTTATTATCTAATTATAGCATGCTTATAAGATTTCCGACCGGACCTCGCCAAATTTAAATATAGATTTTAATCAAGACGGTTGCCATTTTGTCTAGCAACCTATTAATATGTTTCATTATATACTTCCATTGGCTGGTGAGCTCGAAAATCTCCATAATTTTCTAAATGCAAATCCATGATTGCTTGAAACAGTGGATGCATGTCTTGCAAATCCTCATTAATATTTATTTCTATAAATTACTTAATATTTTCATATAAATTGACACACATTCAATGCTTCATTTATTGTAATGCAAGGGTCTACTACTTAGCAAATGGCTGGCATATTAGTTATTAATACTCACCCAGCTTACCTATTGTTTTATATTTTATTAAGTTTTTAAGTAATAATTCCATAAATTGCATTTCTTTGAGAGTCAAAAACGTCCTTTATTAAGTGTTGATGATGTAGGGCCGAGTTATAAAATATATTAAATCTTAGCAGAATAGTCTGTAAATTATACATGTGTTATGTTTTAGAGATGCAATGACCTATTATAAGCCTTGGATACTCCGGATTCTTTAGGATTTAAAATAATCCCAGTCATCCTACACAAGTGGACATAATAAATGTTCCCATAGAGCTTGACGACCATCATGCAGTTAGGAGGTAATTGTGTCACGAACCACTTGCCCCTGATTATGCTTATGTGACACTTTACCTTTTTGGGCCTATGGCAAATGCCAGCTCGTTTGTTCTAACTTCATTCACGGCTTCGCAGTTTTAATATACTGCCACCTTCATATCACCTTTCTAGACATCCCATGTGTTTCTTCTTATTAGCTTTATTATTCAATGTACAACTCTGTCTCTGCTGTAGCGACATAATTCACTCTCAAATAAATATCTGTCCATAGTAATTTATAAATATCTTATTTAATTAAATATATGCCTGCCGCTACTATTATAAATTCTCATTTAGACTCTTGCATTGCAAAGATATAAATCTCGAAGGCATGCTCTTGAAATACTTGCTTGAGAATTTAGGTAGCTAGATTACATCAGCCAAATAAATGTATCTCATAAAATATAACAGTATTGGAAATACCACTACTGAGGTTTGAAATATAACAAAATATTATTGGTTAAATGATTTTGTATAAAATATTTTAAATAAATAAATGTATATCTTTGTAAAGTATAACAGTATTGGAAATACCACTACTGAGATTTTAAATGTAATAAAATATTATTAATTAGATGATTTAGTATAAAATGTTTTAAATAAATAATTTCAAACTAGACATCTGCCGTTACATTTTTATTTATTCAATATCCATTCAATATAATATTTCCTCGATTCTTTAAAATATAAATGTTTAATATTAGTGTTATTATTGGCTAACTCAAAAATAAATTCTTGAATCTCTTGCATCTCCATGACCACCATGCCTAAAGAAATGTTTACTAATGTAGCATCAGATGCGTTGTTTTGTAGATTGTATTGTGGAACTGATAAACTATGTTCGAACTCAGTACTATTGGTGGCTTCACTACCTAGATGGTGCTGCAGTTCTGTGTGGTGGTCAAATTCTGCACTAGGTTAATGATTCATATGAACCTGACTGTTACAATATTTATGGATGTCAGCCTATTCTGATTCTAAGGGCAAAACCTATGTGTTGATAGGAATTATGCTGGAAGCGATGAGAAAAGCAATCAGGGGTAATTCAGAAATACCCAGTCACTGGCTAACTCACTCAGGGTGGATGGTACTGAGACCGTGGAAAATATATGTCAGTAAGACAGTAAGAATTTAATTAATTAATTAATGAAATGACTATCATGTGCATATATCTTTAATTAAATATATAATACATGAAATAATTTTTTTTAAAGGAATATCTAAATGTGCTCAAATATTCAACAAAACATACATAAAATAATGGAAAGAGAATATTGTATTGCAATGTGCTCAGATATTTAATAAAACTTTCGCATATATGAATGGGTCTCATTTTATGCAGTATCCACAGAAAACCCACATTAAAAAAAATCGCACAAAAATAGACCTAACTTACCTTGAAAAAAAGGGGGATAGGTGCTGTAATTTTCAGAATTTGCATAAAAGCAAAGCAACAAAGAAAAATTACTTTAAAATTCGCATTAAAAAAATAAGGAAATAAAGTATGACTAACAAAAAATTTCAAATATTTGAAAAATATTAATACAAGACAAACTTTTTTTTACTTTTTTTATTACTACAGTATTTAATTTTACATTTTTCATACATATTTCAAACATTACCACTAGTGTTCATTTGTAAACTGGTAAGAAATCAGATTCGATGTGATGTGATGTATTGTGGCTTCTCCTTAAACGAATGCAAGAATCTTTTTGCAATTATGCCCAGAGAAACCTGTTAGCCATTTTATTTTTATTCATGTTGTGATTTACAACTAGTGACCATTTTTAGTGTGTTAATGGTTTTCTGTTTCTATATTTAAAAAAATGAGATTGCAATCAAAACATTATCATTAGAAAGTTTATTTTCAGTTTATAAAATCTTCGTTTTTTATTTTAAAAATCTAAAAGATTATTTATTTCTGTTATATATAACATAATACATTTTAAAAGTTTAAATTTTTTGAATATTTATTGCAATATTTTTATATATAAGTATAAATCTATTATTATTATTGACTCATTAGTATAAATAGGTTATTTACATAGAAACTAACTTCTAAATACAGCTTCCGGCCATATTCACGTTAGCTGCTAATGTAAAGTTATATTTTTGAAAAAAAAAGTATTTCAAGTCAAAATAAGTTATTGATAATTTAAATTTTTTGATATCTAATAAATATAGTGAAATATGAAAGATATTAAGAAAAAATATGAATCGCATAATTTCAAAATCGCATTAAAATGATCCGCATAAAACAAGACCCAAGTGTATACATATATTTTACAGTCAAGCAAATGAAATAACAATAATAAAATAATGTCTAACTATTTCAAGTACCATGAAAGTTTTATGAAGGTGGGAAAGTTGATTGAAATATAGTTACATTAAAGTCTCTAAATATCACTGAAAATATGCATTTAATGTATTTTGGAAAATAAATGTTAGCTTCAGTTTCCCGGGGAAAGTAGTTTATGCAGATTCATGATGAGAATGAATTAATTTGGCACACTATGGCCATAAAAATGGTTCAGCATGGATATTTTGTCATAATTTGTTTCTTGAATCTCCTCTGGTTCGATCACTACTTTGGATATAGGCAGGTAAAGATGCAGGTGACCAATCGTGGCTTCTTTTCAGGTTCTGATGGTGGTTTGATCATGTAGCAGCTTTGGCTTTTTTGTGGAATTGGGGAATATAAATCCTAGCATGTTTAAAGCTATACCCCAGCATATTCATCTTTAGCTAGTGAATATATTTTCTTTGGTTCAAACTAGTCTTCAAAACTTTCTAATGCAAAAAATCTATAACACAAACACACAACAGTATAACAATTTTAAACTTCAAAATTTTAAATCCAAACTTAAAATCACTCCTGATATTTTTCTATTTATATCATTTTGTTCCTTTCCGGAAAGTTTTAACCTCAAGAATCTTAGCTATATCCTAGCACATGGTATCTGAAATCCAGCTTCTCTTCAAAAATTAAAAAAAAAACCTTTAGCACGTTTTCTCTTTTGTCTAAGCAAAAATTTCATTGAGCACCTTCCGAAAATAACATAGAACAATGCCTTCATTAAAATTATTTGCAAATAACAACCTGTTTAGTTTCTCTTTTATATTTATTTTCATTAACATATCTCTTAATTTTCTTAATTTTTTTATTTTTATCAAAATTAAAATATGGCATTTAGACATTAAAAATAACACATATAATACATGTTTTTAAAGGATTCTTCTGTTCACCTGCCTATACAATAATATACCCCCCCCCTATGCCTGTTTTAACTCTTTAATTGTTTTAAGAATACAAAAATCGAATATATACAACATATAGTTAGTACTAATATCTATATATACGCTTTAGTTAATATGTTTTATTATTAGGAATTTGGTGTGTTAATGTTTAATACATGAAAGAGATTTGTATTTAGAGTATTATATAGAGATATGTATTTTTTGTTATAGATCCTTGAAAATGATTGTAATGGTGGGAAAAAACAGTTGAAATTTTGGAAATGCATAATTTGTGATTTTATATATATGTTCATATAGTTAATATATGGAAATAAAGTTTATGAAATGTAGATGCATATCTCTCAGGGTTGATTTTTTTTTTCTAGATCTAAAGTGTATATTAAATATTAATGAATAAATTCTCTTACAATTACATATTTTAATATAGCTAACAAGTTGTGTTGCATCAATTAGAGTGAACAACTATGTCAGTGTTTTAACAACATATAATACATTATTCTTAAATTCAGAATCTCAGAAATTGTAGGAAATAATTTATTATTGATATGACTAAGTAGCAAAAAATTTCTATTGGATCTACTCATATCACAAGTGAATAAAAATTAAGACTGAACAAATGAATGTAATAAAGAATAATATTTTTTAAGCAACCTATAATGACTTATAAGATCATTCCATATATTCTTGTCACTGCAATTATTATTATTACTATGTGATTATTTATATAGTATATGAACATGGATGAGCTGCTCATCAACACACATTAGCCAGCATGGTGAGTTTATTGGCTTTTTGCCTCCGAGTTTAAGATCAAAAAACACCATTATCTTTTTTCTCAGTTGCCTGATAAGGCAGAAAGAATATTTATGTAAATGATATTTTCCCCAATATATATATACAATTATGACAGAGAAAAATAAATCATGGCCCTTATTCCCAGGAGGCTATAAAGTCACCAACCAAGGCAGTGGTTGGTGGCCGAAAGTAGAGGGTGCTAAGAATCCCTTGATTGTGGACCCAGGCTGCCATTTGATGACAACATTCTATTTAGGTACTTACAACTGCAGATCACTTTCAAGTGAAGGAAGATTGCAAGAATTAGAAGAACTGTCTTATATTAAATGAGACATTATTGGACTTCGTGAAGTTAGAAGAAAAGGTGAAGAGACAATTGATTTAAAAAGTGGACATGTACTCTATTACAAAGGCACAAATATTGGAAATACAAGTGGAGTAGGATTCATTATAAATAAAAAGTAGAAGAAAAACATTGTGGAGATTGATGGTGTATCGAACAAAGTGGCAAGTTTAGTTACACAACTTAATAGCAGATACCAAATGCAGATAATTCAGGTTTATATCCCAACAAGTTTTCATAGTGATGAAGTAGTAGAAGATTTTTATATGAATGTACAAAAGGCTTTTGATCAGAGTAAACAACATTTTAAAATTGTTATGGGAGACTTTAATGCTAGAATTGATAAACAAATAAAAGATGAAAGTGCTGCAGGTAATTTTGGTTATGATAATAAAAATGAGAGAGGACATAGACTTTGGGGAGTTTGCAGAAAAAGAAAAACTTTATATTATGAATTCTTTTTTTTAGAAAAATGTTAAATGGAAATGGACATGGAAGCATCCAAATGAAGGTACAGCAGAATTGTATTATATTTTGACTAACAGAAGATACATATTTCAAGATTGTAATGTTCTTAATAAATTTAACACTGGAAATGTTCATTGATTAGTAAGATGTAAGATACGTGTTAATGCAAAAGTAGAGAGACAAAATTATTAAGAAAAATGATATTTACAATTGATATTTTTTATTTTCAGAAACATTCTAATGAATTTAAATTAGAACTTACAAATTGGTTTCAAGTATTAGTAGATTTTGAACATGATTCAGATTTGAATGAAATTAATATGAAAATAGCTGATACACTTTTAAAAACTGCAACAAAGATAGCTGGTAGAAAAAAGCAACAACTGACCAATAACATTACTGAGACTAGAGAACTTATAAAGAAAAGAAGGGAATATGAAAATATACAAAAATGAGGCATTAAAAAGGATTGAATATCTCGAATTTTGTAAAATGGTGTAGAAAAGAGTTGAATATGACATAAGAAAGTATAACTGTGAACTAGCAAGAAAAGCTGTAGAAGAGAATAAAAGTCTCAAGAGTGTGAAACAACATTTTGGTATTGATAGGAAATTTATATCTGCAATAAGAAAAAAGATTGAATTATTACTAAAAAGAGAGATGATATCATGAAATGGGTAGAAGACTTCTATCAAGAATTATATAGTAGTAAAGAATAAATACCACCTATATCTATTATATCTTCTGAATTTCCCAGAATTTTAAATAAAGAAGTGAGACATGCAATTAAATGTATAAAGAAAGCAAAGGCTCCAGGTAATGGTGGAATTATAATTGATATATTAAAAGAAGCAGGTGAAGAAATAGAAAAAACTTTAGCAAAGTTATATACCAAATGTCTAAATGACAAAGATGTATCAGATGGTTGGAAGAGTGTAGTACTAATATTAATATCTAAAAAAGTTGATAAAGATGATATTAGAAATTACAGACCTATCAGCCTTTTATCAGTTTTATATAAAATTTTTACCAAGATAATTACTACTCGTCTATAGAGAACATTGGATTTCCACCAACCAAGAGAACAAGCTGGATTTAAAAGTGGTTTTAGTACAGTAGATCATATCCAGGTATTGAGAGAAGTTATAGAAAGAATAAATGAATATGAGTTGCCATTATGCTTTGGATTTGTAGATTATGAAAAAGCATTTGATTCTATAAACATTTTTTAAGTGATTAAATCATTGGATCATCAAGATATAGATCCAGGATATTATCATATTTTAAAGAATATTTATAAAAATGCAACAGCAACAATTAGATTACATAATGATAGTAGGAAAGTCAACATTGAGAAGGGTGTAAGACAGGGTGACTTCATATCTAAAACTTTTTATAGCAATGCTGGAAGAAGTATTTTGTGGATTAAAATGGGAAGCTAAAGGAGTGAAAATAAATAGAGATTATTTAAGTCATTTAGATTTTGCAGATGATGTAGTTGTTTTTGCAAATAATGCTTTTGAGCTGCAGGAAATGTTGCAGGAGCTATCAGATGAAAGTAGGAAACTAGGACTTAAGATAAATGTTAAAAAGATTAAAGTAATGTTTAATGGATTTTCTCAAAATATGAAAATAAAGATTGATTGTGACAAGTTAGAAGAAGTTAACAGTTACAAATACCTTAGTCAGATGATTAATAAGGTGGAAACATAATGGATGAAATTAATCATAGAATTAAACTTGGTTGGAGTTCTTTTGGTAGAAATAACTTGATACTAAAAGGAAATGTGGCTATGCATTTGAAAAGGAAGGTTTTTAATAAATGTATTTTACCAGTTCTTACTTATGGATCTGAGACTTGGACACTTAATAGAAGAGCAATACAGAGACTTCAGACCACTCAAAGAAATATTGAAAGATGCATGTTCAGAGTAACAAGAAGAGATCAAAAACGCAATATATGGATAAAAGAACAAACAAGTATTACTGACTTCATTGAAAAAATTAAAAGACTGAAGTCAAGTTGAGTTGGACATACTGCTAGAAGAGATGATAATAGATTGGCAAGTGAAATCTTAATTTGGATTCCAAGAGATTGTAGAAGACCCAGAAAGAGATTATATGTGAGATGGATGGATGAAAGAAGAAAGTGTGCAGGGATGATGTGGAAAAGAGAAGCTAAAGATCAGTGAAGATGGATTGAACATGGAGAGACCTTCATCCTGCAGTAGATTAATAATGTTTGATGATTATGATGAAGATCATGTGACCATATTTTTCTTATTTAAATCATATAAATGATAAACCTTAACTAATTAACAACAATAAATGAATTATTAACAAATAAAATTAATTTTATTAACATAAAAAATAATTAAAATATTATTAAAACAAAACATAATAATAACAATGATATTTTCTTTACTAAGGTAACAAATAAGACTGTAATTTTATGATAAATACTTCCTATTAAGTAATAAATACCAGTGTGGTATATTGAAAAATGTGAAGCAGTAACAACAAAAACACTCCATTGGAGATGGATGCATGGCAATTTATTTAGAACCTTAAATAACAACAATTAGCAAAAATATGAGAATGTTTTATTGCATCCTTAATTAAAACAACAGTAATCTGTTTGTATAGATATCAGACTGATAAACTGAATCATTTTATAAAACAGTTGAGTATTAACCCCACTTATATATTTTATTCTTATAAGATTACAACTTTAACTTGAACAGATTATTCCATACAAGTAATAGAGATCACTTAGCTCTAACAGATGCATATTCAAATCAGAATGAAAGTGAGAATAGTGAAAATGATTTTGAATGATATGATGAATGTAAGAGTATAAAAACAAAAAGTAATACAAATGTCAAGCAATATAATTTATGGATAGTTCTTTAAATTTTATTATAAATAATTCAAACCCATTTAAGTTAACAAAAAATTATGAAATTATCTCTTAAGTATTTTAAATAAATAATTAATTTTATAGAAGATATTTAATTTTTTTTATAAAATTTTATGATATTCAAATATCAGAATGATACTTTTTTAAAACAGCAAAGAAAGTCGTTAATTTTTTTTAAAAAATATTTTACTTGTTGAATTTTTAAAAAGTGTATTTTAAATATAAACTTATATTGATGCGTTTACATCATAAGAAACATATTTTATAATAGTATAAGTGTAATATTAAGTTTTCTTAGAAATTGGGAAATTTATTGCAACTGTTCCCAATGCAAATAATAGAATATTATTTTACTGGATGAGGATTATATATTGTCATTATTGGTGTAAGTTTTTATTTTATTTGAAATGGCCGGAGTGAAGACTATTTTTATTTTATTTTTTGTCATTTATTGGTAAAATGTAAACTGTAAATTTTTTTTAATGCTAAATGATGTCAATTCTTATTTTACTTTTGTAAATATTTTTTTTTTATATTATGTTATAAATGTATTGTAAGAGTATAATATTGTTAATTTATAAATAAATGTGTTAACTGTTTTTAAAACCTATATTTTAGTCGAGTTGTGATTTATGGGTGTGTTATTTAATTTTTCATTCTACATTCATGATGCACAGAAAATTAATAATTTGAAATATTACTTATTTGGCACATAATTCTTAAAGATTACTTAGATATTATTTCTATTATATTTGAGTGAGTAGCAAAGTATATTATTATTATTGTAGAAGCTATGATCATTGGTAATTATTTTTAAACTGATACAACACCAATAAACGATATACTTGATATTAAAACAGGCAAGCATAAGAAATGGTGATTATGTGATGTTTACACTTGATATTGCCACAAAATTCAAATACATTGTATTTTTAAGAATGCCACATTAAGTAAAGAGAGATTGTACAATGTTTACTTAAAATCTTATTATATTATTTATGTTTTATTACCAAACTTTAATCATTAAATAGATTTAATTTTGTGAGTCATTAAGTTATTTTAAATGCTTATTGATGTTATTATTTTGTAAAAGTAGTTAGATATTATGTAAAATTCCTCATCATATTAAATTACAGAGTGTTAATTAATTTATTTATTTTATTATTAGTTTGATAGAAATGAACCTGAGATTATTATTATTATTATTTTGGAAGAATTGAAAATTTTCTATTGAAAGATGATTAGTAAGAAATTATTAATTAATGTTAAATATTCAATTAATATTTTATTAAAGGAATATTAAGTAATTTATTATTTCTGTAATAAGTTTATATATCATACTTTAGGATTATATATGTGTGTGTCTAAAAACATGAGAGTTTACATGGTAGTTATGTGAATTCAGTGGGGAAATATTCTTATGCCATTGGGAATGCATCTTTGGGAATATATTCTCAATGTTTAAGCCAGTGTACCTTACTAAACATCTCATGATAAGTTTCATAATTATATTTGTTATTTTGATAGAACCATATTTTATTTATAATCTTGAGTTAGTTATAAATTGAATTTATTATTGAAATAAATAGATTGAATGTTCTAATTAGAACCCTAATTATTTATTAATTAGAACCCTAATTATTTATTATGAACCTAAGTGTTATGATATTTCAACTTAATAAGTTTACTTATATTTTGTTATTGGAAAATATTGTTTTTTTAAATATGATATCTTAATTATGTATCTTGAGTTAGTCATAACAGTATTATTTACATAGACATTGTTTATGTAACCCTATTGCAGTTCAATATAGTTAGATCCTAGTTAGCAGGATTCTTTAGCTCAATAGTTTTTCTTTTTGGTAAAGGTACATTATATATAGATATATAAACCAATATTGTGACTAAGTCACAATCATCATTAACTAGATTATAATTATTATAAAATAATTGTAGACACACTGTAAACCTGATGTATAACAATAATGAATGTTCTATTAACAGAAAACAGAAATACTAATTATAAGAAATTATTTACATTAATGAGTTTTTTAAAAAACTTTCTGAATACAATATAATTTGCATGTGTTATCATGTTTGTTGTTACAATAGGGTCTTTTAAAAATCTCAAATGGCTGCTCTGATCAGGCATTGTTGGAGAGTGTCACACCTGAATAATATTCTTATATTAGAAAAACTAATACTAAGACCAGTATCTATAACATGGATAGATAGTGTTGATAATGATGAGTTTTTTAACTATATTGATATGAACAGCTCTTCTACCAAAGATGTGGCTATTACTCATATGTATATAAGAAGATTTACAAATACTATATGGAATTTCATAAGCTCCATGGGCTTTAAGAGGGATTGAGTTTTTAGGCTTGGTTATAATGCTATTAATTTTTTGATAAGTGATGTATGTTGGCTTTATATTGTACCGTCTACAAATAGATGGTCCAGAGATATTGGCATTTAAAATATTTAAAAGCTAAAAGAAAAAGTAAATTTAAAAATCTTTTAAATTAATGCATTTAAATTTTTTTTTTAGGTAGTGTAATTTATTTTTATTTAGAAATGTACAATGAAAGTTGATTTTTTTTTGGTTTGAATTATTTATATGTAGTTTAATAAAAGTTGAAATTGGAAAGAATAAAAGAAAAGCATGCAGACTACTAATCCAGATAAACAAAAAGAATTCCGAAAGTACAAAGATTATGATCAAGAAAACCTTTAAGATATTTATTAAAGATGGCAGAAATGATTTACTAAAAAAAAAACTTTGTTACAGAAAGTTAAAAATAAATGTATAAGATTATAAACCTAAGTGTCATGATAATAATAACATGTGCAGAAGTTTCAAAATTGGATTGAGGTATAAAAAAAAGAGAACAACTTTGATCTGGGTCTTTCTTTTATTTTCTGGTTATGTGTTTTTAGAGTGAAAGTTTCTGTGAGAGTGATCTATTGCAGTGAAATGTGTCTGCACAGAAACACTAACAAAGTCATCATGCAAGAATGGAGACAAAGCCTTGTGAACACCATCTTTTGCAACAAAGAGATCATCACAATGGAGCTTCTTGCTCCAGCTATGGAACGGATCAGATGCCAGCAGGAGAGATCAATTAAATGTCAAGGAACATGAGATCCCAAAGAAAGACATGTATATTATAAGAACTGATACAAGCTTAACGGTAAATTAAGATTATTTTCTCCTGATTTGTGACTTTAATTATTGGTCAATTAATGTTAACCATGAATGATCATACTGATAGTAACTAATTTTCAATGTTTAAAAGAATTAGTTAAAAGAATTTAAATGAAACAAAAACTTTCATCTGATTAATAATATTTGTTTTTCTTTTCCAATTTTTTTATTAATTCTTGCATAAATATTTTAAATAAATTTTTAAAAAAATATTTAGTATTAATTTAGCACTCTCTTCTTAATTTGAATATTAGATGTTGTGAATGTTCATTAATTAATATTTAATTAAAGAAATTACCTTTTCCATTCTATTTAATAGTTAATGACTAAGCTCCAGGAATAATATACTCAAAAAAAAAAAAATAAAGTTATGGGAAATCTTCCTGATCTGTTAGTTACTTGTGTCAAAATTATGGGATATGAGGAAGTTAGAAGTCTATTGACTATGGTACCCTCTTATAAATTAAAACTAACTTTGTCAGTAATTCTGGTCACAACAATTAGGTCAGTTAATCAGGAAATATAGCTATGTTTTTGAAAATAGGAACAAGATATTTCTTTCTCCATAGCTTGATTAACTTTCACTTTATAGTGTATAAAAGATGGCTACCAGAAAGTAGCAAAATGTGAAAATGTTACAACGTCTTCCCAACATGAGGTTTGGAAACAAACCACTACATGAGATACAACTTTAAACCCTGATTATACAAATATAAAAATGTTTTTTTTTTAAATATAACTTACAGAAAGAAAAATACAAATAGTGGCTGATGTAGATTTTAATTCACAGCATTGACTGGATAGGTGGATACTGGAGAGAGGAAAAAAGCATAGCCCTGAGTCCTTATATATGCAATAGGTGACATAAGACCATCCTTAAATGCCATGAGTCTTATAAGAGCAGGTTCCTGAGAAATGGGAGGGATGACCAAATGCCATGAGCCAATAAGTCTCAAAAAGTGAGCATCACTTGTATGTGCTTAGACTTGGGCTTCTCATTGTTAGTTTTACATTGAGCGTAAAGGACACAGGTGAATGTGAAAATCATTCCCACCATGTTAGACTCTAAAAGTGGGCTTTAAATCTGTATGTCACTTGTGAATGAGTCTACAAAAATATATCAGTATGCTAATACAAAAAAAAGTTATACTTTTAACCTTATTAAGAATAAAATTTCAAATTCATATTTTATTCTTGTTTGTGGGGACAAATAATATTGTACCATCTACAAATAAATGGTCCAAAAATATTGGCATTTAAAATATTTAAAAGCTAAAAGAAAAAGTAAATTTAAAGATCTTTTAAATTAATGCATTTTAAATTTTTTTGTTAGTTGGTGTAATTTATTTTTATTTAGAAACATACAATGAGAATTTATTTTTTCTATTCAAATTATTTATCCATAGTTTAATAAAAATTGAAATTGGAAAGAATAAAAAAAAAGGCATGCAGATTACTAATCCAGATAAACAAAAAGAATTCCAAAAGTATAAAGATTATGATCAAAAAAACCTTTAGGATATTTATTAAAGATGGCAGAAATGATTTACTAAAAAGAAAGAATTTTGTTACAGAAAGTTAAAAATAAATGTATAAGATTATAAACCTAATCATCATGATAATAATAACATGCACAAAAGTTTCAAAACTTGATTGAGGCATAAAAAGAAGAGGACAATTTTGATCTGGGTCTTTCTTTTATTTTCTGGTTATGTGTTCTTAGAGTGGAGACTTCCATGAGCGTGACCTGTTGTAGTGAAATGCATCTGCACAGGAACACTACTCATTTGCTGAACAAAGTCATCATGCAAGAATGGAAACGAAGCCTTGTGAACATTGTCTTTTGCAACAAAGAGACCATCACAAACAAACTTCTTGCTCCAGCTATGAAACAGACCAGATGCCAGCAGGAGAGATCAATTAAATGTCAAGGAACACAGGATTCCAAAGGAAGACATGTATATTATAAGAACCGATACAAGCGTACCGGTAAGTTAACATTATTTACTCCTGATTTGTGACTTTAATTATTGGCCAATTAACATTAACCATAAATGATCATACAGACTAATTTTCAGTGTTTAAAAGAACTAGTTAGAAGAATTTGAATGGATCAAGAACTTTCATCTGCTTAATAATATTTGGATTAGTGAATGTTTTTCTTTTCCAATTTTTTCTTTACTAATTCTTGCATAAATATTTTAAATAGATTTTAATAAAATATTTAGTATTAATTTAGCACTCTCTTTGTATGTTCTTAATTTGAATATTAGATGTTGTGAATGTTCGTTAATTAATATTTAATTAAAGAAATTACCTTTGCCATTCTATTTAATAGTTATTGACTAAGCTCCGGGAATAATATTCTTTAAAAAAATAAATAAAGTTATGGGAAATCATCCCGATCTTTTAGTTACTTGCATCAAAATTATGGGATATGAGGAAGTTAGGAGTCTATTGATTATGGCGCCCTCTTATAAATTAAAACTAACTTTGTCAGCAATTCCAGTCACAATAATTAGCAGGCCAGTTAATCATGAAATATAGCTATGTTTTTGAAAATAGAAACAAGATATTTCTTTCTCTATAGCTTGATTGACTTTCACCTTATAGTGTGTAAAAGATGGCCTACCAGAAACTAGCAAAATGTGAAAATGTTACAATATTATAATGTCTTAGATTACAACCAATACTGTCTGTAGTTTCTTTTATATAAGGAATACAAACTCTAATAGTTGTTTTTTGTTTCTTTTGTTTCTTATTTTGATTGCTATATAATTTCTTATATAAGTATGAGCATTCATCGCATCAATGCTAAAAGAGATCAACATGTTAATGCAATTAAAAAACACTTCTCATCATCAACCCTATCTCTCAATGCTATAGTGATACATCATAGTACAGATTTTTCTAATACGAGAATATTCCAGATGTGTCACTCTCCAACTGTATCAGATCAGAGAAGGCATTGAGATCTTTAAAAGGCCAGACTATATCAATAAGTGTGGTGATACATTCAAATTACCTTCTATTTGGAAAAAAAAAAAATTAAAACTCATTAATCTAAATAATTTCTTATAAATATTATTTCTGTTTTCTATTAATAGAAGAGTCATTATTGTTATGCATGCTTCTACAATTATTTTATAATATTTATTATCTAGTTGATGACCAGTGTAATCTGGTTGAAATGTTGGTTTGTATATTTCAATATATATTTTTTCAATAAATTATACACAGATTTACCCGGATAATATTTCATTTGTATCTATAGTCCATCAAAATTTTTGATTTAATATACATATATATTGCACATTTACTATAACACTTGAATTAATTTTTGCCACTCTTTATCAAAATTATGTTATCATCTTAAATATTGTACTCATCTCATCTGTGTGATGATTGGGGGGCTGATGTTGTCTCTATAGATGCTCAATTGAGTTTCCAGTTGCTGAACAAAATACACTTAGTGTCAGGTTTCAAGAAGTATAATAACTACTCTTTCTTATTGCATTGTCAAAAGTATATCATATAATACTAAATTGTATTACTGTTACACAATTTTTTTGAAAAATTTTAAAATTTGATTGTAACAATTGAGGTTAGGAGATATAAAGTTCTGAAGAGATTGCTGGGCAATCAAAACTGTAAACTATAAGAAAGGGTGGTAAATAAAGCATTGTGTAACAGGAGTAAAGTGCTTGGACAATTTAGTATTATATAGTGTCAGGTTTGTTGTTAGTTCTTTATGTTGCATTTTATACTTGTGATTATTATGAATTTGTATGATTGTTATGTATTTATGTGTAGATTGATTACCATTTTTTATTATATTTATGTAATTAGAATTACTGAATGTATGGAATGTTTGAAATTACTTTTTCGAAACGAATGTTTTATAAATAGATTATCTGCTTTACAAAATGTGAAAGATACTACACACTTGTATTCAAAGCACTGAAAGTATAACAAAACTTATATGCTACTCTGATAAAATAATTTAATTTGCTGCTGCTTGGGAGTCCAACTGATATTTAAGCATTAGAAGTAACACAGTGGAGTAATGAGCCATGATTCTTGAGCTCTAGAGTATGCTATTTTGTCAATGCAGCATATATTTCCACTCTTATTATCAAATAAAAATTTTAGTTGTTTTTTTTTTTAAACGTTATTTTTTACTTGATAAAAGCTATATCCTTAATAAAGAGTGAAACAAGAATGGAAAATCACTCAAATTCTTATACCTAACCATTGGTGACTCTGGTAAGTACTGCCTTGTTTGAGAAAGTTCTTATTCTCCAGTCTAGTTAATTTATTCAAAAATAAGTTCTTTTATGTTTTTATGACCAAATTTTAAATTGCATGAAATTGAAGACTTTTAAGAAAATATATATATATTCTCAGTTGATTTTTATATCAGGAAAGTATAAAATTCTTATAATATTATTTATATTAGGTATAATAAAAAGTGCTACATTTCATCTCTAGAATAAAGAGCTTAAAATAGTACATATACGACGTAATAAAGCTACGAATAAATCTTCCATTTCCTGAAGGCGGAAAATATTCAAAGTCAAGCTTACCTTTGTTTAGTTAATTTTTTTTTTTTAATGATTTTTTTTTTCTGCAGCTAAGAATGAAAAATATTTCTTTGATAAAGAATTTTTCTTTTTTATACAGTTAAAATTCGGAAATTTCTCATTAAATATTGAATAATAAATAATTCTGATTTAAATCGCCATTTGAATGGAAACAAAATTTCCTATTCTTTAATCTTTTATATACAGTACCTGTACAGTTTTTTTTTTTTACAAATTATATATAAAGTCAATAAATTTGACTTCCATTCTAAAGATTATATAAAAATAAGATCTACAGAACACAAAAATCCGTTATGTATATGAGTATATTAAATCAAATGTGCATAACGCTAAAATCTTTAAGAAAGTTTAAACAATGCCCACGTAATATACACATTATGCCATACTAAAATTATCAGCCAATCAGCTACTCTGGAACAATTATTCCAAGCTCTTAATATGGTTTATTAGTAATATCCTAATGTGCAACGATTTTTCAGTTTAAATACTTAACCTAAGCCTGATTAGATTTTAAAGCATAAAATAAATATGGCAATGTCTTTTTAAATGTTGAGATTTTAAATTGTAAGATAAGTTAGTCTATGGCACAACTGAATAAAATTACAAATTATCACATTAAACATTAATCAAATATGCGTAATGCTGAATTGGTAATCTTTAGTAAATTAATTACTTCTTAGCAAAGTTAAAATCGCATTAACCAATAAATTCTCACGTAACAAACTCTTATCTACAGAAATATTACACTTAAATATCCAGCCAATCAATTCCTCATAACTATTGCATGACTCACAACAATTCTGTTTGACTTGCAGCAAGTCCTATTGGCAATATCCCAGTGTAATGTACATCAATGATTCTTTTAAATACCAAACTTCTCTGATTTATTTATCCTTTGAATATTTTATGGCAAATACATAGTCTTTAATTAAAATAGTAATTCATTTTATTTCTTCTACTATAGATTGATATTATATCCAGAATTTAAAATCAAGATGCAGTTGTAGGGCTAATATTTGGTATCCATTAATTATATAAGCTTATAACTGTTGGCTTTGGAAATATAATAAAGCAAAAAAATAATGTGATATTTTGTTTGGTATATTACTCTGATCAAAGAGTAAAAAAGTACTTATAATTATCACAAAACTGAGATGAATAAAAATTACAGTTACTAATCTAGTATTAAAACCATAATTGTACAAGAAAGTTTACTATGTTTCAAAATCTTAAGGTTTCTTTTTTTTTTTTTTAGATTAACTTAAATAGTAAAGAATAAAATAAAGGTACAAAATTACCAGATGTATAAGTGCAAATCCCACTGTCCAATAAAGATAGCCTCAGCCAGATATTAGCCTGACAATGTATGTATACCCTAATGCTTGGCATTGATCTTTATTAAAATAATTGAAAGTTTTACAGTTTTGAAACTTGACTTACACACATACACATCTTCAAATTATATTCTTTTTTGTTACTGTTTTTTTATAAAGACTTTTGATATTTGCCTTTCATTCAAAATATATTCAAGATCATATTCAACAATTTTCATGTTTAAAATATTTTTTTTGATTCATAGATTCTTCACTTTACTAAGGCAGATTTTCTTAACTCATCTAAACATTTTTTACAATTTTTGTGGATCAAATTCACAAAGTCAGTTGTTTTTCTATTCTCCTTTTTTCTAGAGAAATATCTAGCTCAGTTTCAGTTCAGACTTACAATTTTGTCAATGTTTTCAATAAAATCTGTTTGTTCATTACTAGCTTTAACTCAAATATTGAGGTTAATTGAACCCACAAAATATCTTATAAGGCAAAGATCTCATATAATAATTAAGCAATTATAATGATTTTCTATGGCAAAAATTTAATTCATTACATTAAATTCAAAATATATAATTAATATTAAAAATCTAATTGAAAAAATGTTTAAAAAAGTAAAAAAGTTAATCAATAAATAAACATTTTATTAATTATATTATTAATGAAACAATAATGTTCTTTAAATTTCTGTGTATAATAAAAACATTTCAGTTGTTATGATTTTTTTAAAACAATATTAATGATAGCATTTCAAATGTTTTACATAAAACCAGATTCATATTTTATATATCGTGATTTGTTAAATTGAAATTCAATGTAAAAAAACTTAACATAATGTATATTTTTAATTTGATTTTTGATGCACTTTATATTTTGTTACCAATATTCCCTTGTTTTTGTAATTATCTAACCACTAAAACTCTTTTTTTTTTTTTTGCAGTATGAATATTTTTAATCAATGGTTTGCCATTTATTTATTTACATAAAAACAATCTTAATTTAATAAAAATTATATATGAAATGTAACATGCAGTTGATTGCTATAGGGTAGTTTATACAGTATTTGATGTATTTTCACCGATTTCTATATTGTAATTCGAATTTTATAGTATTTTCTTTGGTTTTTTTTTTTTTTTGTACTTTAGATGGATTTTTTTGATTTACTTTGCCTTAGGCATTTTAATTTTTCGATTTCAGTGATTTTTTTTTCATATATCATAGCATCAGCCGGATGTGAACCCACAACCATCTGCAACCAACTACTTACTTGCAAGGTGGCTGTGATGACCTCTCGGCCAATGATTTTTGGATAGAAATTTATCAGTTGCAGGCTTCTTGGGGGTCTTGATGGTACTGCAGTGTGCAGCATCAGCTAGCAGCCACAGTACACCTAATTGTAAACTACTGCTATAGTTTTAATAACATAAGTGATTAAATATTTTTGTCAATATTGATTGTATTTTGTATGACATGGTTTTTGCCAGAGGAAAATTAAAACTTCCATAATTGTGAAAGTATTAATTAAAAATTAGTCAAATAAAAATTGTTTTTGGGGTAATGCATACATTTTAAAAGATATTATTAATCTACTTCTTGTTGCATATAAAGTATGTATGATTTTGTATACTTAAACATCACATGATCACCACTTCTTTAGCTTGCTGTGTGTGGCAATACGTATAGTGAGTTTTGCCTGTTTTAATTTTTATTAAGATGCTGACTAAAAATTATTCAAATAATGAATTGTTTAACTTATATTTATACTTTTTTATATAAAGTTGATTATTGATTTCACAAAGAATGAAATAATTATTTTTGCTTAGCCAAAATAGTATACATTAATAGTGAGTGTTTTTGCTTTGGGTGGAATTATTATAGTATCTACAATAGTAAAAAATATAAGTTTATTGAATACATCTTTAAACTGAAATATGATGAACCTTTATATGAATATTTGCCATAGTGATCATTATCTATTTGTACACATTTCTTTGATTTATAATCTGTTAATTACTACAATCATCTCAGTTTTTTTTTAATATCTGCCTTTTTTTAAATGGAGTCCATTACATTGATATTGTCACAGAATAGTAACTTTATTAAAACTATATTATTCAAGGATAATATGAAGATATTCAAATTAAAAAGTGCATAATACAGAGCTTATTTATTATACACTATACAATGCTATGTTTTGATAAAATACCACTAATATACTTACTTTATTTTCATTCAGTATCCTTGAATGACAATCAATGTTTTCATTTATGACATAAACAAAGTAAAGAAGATGTTCATTGCTAGAAAAGTGCATCTAAAACTGTGATCACAGTACTTGGAAATACAGTCATCATAATGTTCAATGAATTTTCAAAAAGATAAAAGATTGATTACGATGAGTTAGAAGAAGTTAACAACTACAAACGTCTTAGTCAGATTATTACTACAAATGAAAACATAATGTATAAAATTAATCACAGAATTAAACTTGGTTGGAGTGTTTTTGGTAGAAATAACTTAATTTTAGAAGGAAATATTGCTATGCATTTGAAAAAGGTTTTAATAAATGTGTTTTACCAGTTCTTACTTTTGGATCTGAGACTTGGACACTTGATAGAAGAGCAATACAAAGAATTTAAACCACTCAAAGAAGTATGGAGAGATGCATGTTGGGTGTAACAAGAAGAAATCAAACAAACAGGTGTTACTGACATTGTTCTAAGAATTAAATGACTGAAGTGGAGTTGGACTGGACATATTGCTAGAAGAGATGATAGTAGATAAATGATTAAAATCTTAAATTGGATTTCAAGAGATTATAAAAGATCTGGAAAGAGACCATGTGTGAGATAGATGAATGAAATAAGAAAATGTCCAGGGGTGATGTGAAAAGAAAGGCTATAGATCAGAAAAGATAGATTAAACTTGGAGAGACCTTCATCCTGCAGTGAATTAATAATAGTTGATGATGGTGATGATTTTGAGAAAAAGACAAAAAATAATATTTTGTGCATTATGCAGTTAATAATACACTTTATATGATTGAAAATTATTAAACATAAATTTAACGTATCATTTATTTGTTCAAATTTAAATCAGTAATCTTGTAATTTGTTTCTAACGTATTCAAGTTAATGTTGACTTTTATTGTAAACATAAAAAAATACAGTATGAAGAAAAATAATAAAAAAGATTTAATTATCTACATTATTAAAACTATATAATCGTCTTTACATTATATTTTATTTAATTTTGGCTGCATTTGTATAAAATAAATAACTTTGTGATGTGTTGCTTTAAAAAAAAGGTGGAACGGTGCAGCAAAAAATACAGAGATATTACCAAAATAAAAAAACTTTGGTAATAGAACATAAAGCGCAATAAAAATAATTTTTAATATATATATAGTGTTGTAACTATTTTGGTCATTTTTAATTGTTTTTCTACCATTGTGCAACGTTTTTTACAATCTATAGTTTGTATTTGTGCAATTCAACCCAAAGGCACTTTAATTGCTTCAGTTTAAATTTACACTCTTCTAGCTATCTGAAGTGTTTTTTACTAGTTTTGCAATCATTTGATGGTAGAAACTATAACTAAAATATATATTGTTTTATTATTTTTTTATAAATCTGAAAATGTCAGCATCTTCCAGAGTATCTAATATAAATGAGCTTGCAAAAGAGCTGATCGACAGATTTTTGTTCTCAATCCCTGATGGCACTTGTGCTGATTATTAAGAGTGACATTTCTTTGTTTCTCTTAATATACTTTTCATAGTTTTGTTATATATTTATGATTATTTTTCCAAATTATTTGTTGATTTAAGTTAATATTTTAGCAGAGATTAGATAGTAAATAATGAATTAGAAGTAATCAAGACAAGGAAAACGAATAAAACTGTATAATTGGATGAAAACATAAACCTCCATACTGACATTACAAATTATCTTTTGTCATTCTTTAATAATTATAAGTGGAATTTTAAATTTTGGAACAGCATTTTATTGGTTTATGGTGCAACAAGAACTTGTTCAGATTTTAGAAATGGAGAACAAATATTTTGTTCATAATATATTTTTATTGAGGATCACAGCAATTGTCCAATAGGAAAAAGTTATTGTTCTAATTACATATTTTCTCTATTAGTTTTTTTCTATATTGTCAAGTTGAACTATTATTTTTAGGAGTAGTTTTTATTTATAAATTTATATTACTAATAAATGAATTAAAAATTGTATGCTATAATCCAGAATAAAGATTTAACTATTCAAAAAAGTTGGAATTTTAATTAAAATGGCCAATGGAAACTATCAATAAAATACTGGTTAAGATTAAGAGGGAAAAAGTTAAATTAAATATTTGAAATTATGTTGTTGTTTTTTAACTTTTGCATTGCTTTCCAAATAATGCATTTGGTTCAAATGTGAATTTTGTTTATTCTATATGCAAAGCTGTTCTCAGTAAAGCATCTGTTATTGCCTTATTAATCTTATTCAAGATATAGAATTTTTAATGTTTATTGTATTTTAATCCTAACTTAAAAAGTTAAACATATCTAAATTGAAATTCACATTAAATTGTTTAATGTCTCATATATATAGTCTTCAGTTTGAATTGAGTAGTCTAAATATTATTTAAAATATTTTTAGACATAAGGAAAAGAATAAATAAACATTAAATGTAATGAATTTATCTTTTAAAAAAGCTATCTTTCTACATTAGATAGATAATTTTAAAAAAATATCTTGTTTTCTACCATATAAGTATTTTTTTAAAAAAAAAACACTTGTTATAATTATAAAATAGAATTTGCATTATATATATTATTGTAAATATTTTTCAAAATAATAAAAATAAACTTTGAAATATTAAATACCTTTAGAAATAAAAAATATCTATCTCCTTTTTTTTTTTGCTTTACTAACATAACACAAACAAGCATCATCATAATACATAATTCAATCTTTGATTTTACAGTTTTTTTTATTTGCTGATTACTCTTGACATATAAGGACAATAAGTTAAAAAATTACTATCACTTAGCAGTAAATTTACATAACAAATATTTGTATACTAATATTCAAATGCCATTATGCAATTTCAGAACATACAATTCCCACATGGTTGTAATATCAATTGAATGGATTCACTAATTCTTGAAATTTAGATATCAATTATTGACCCTTTCATAATAGTTTTTATCATACTACTTTTAAATCAATAAATATTTTGCTTTTTATTAATCAATAATAATTTAATGAATTAAATCTATTTAGCTTATTATAGTCTTCAAATACATTTTTTTTCTTTTAATTAAAATATAATGCAACTCTACTGGGTATCTTTACCTAAAAAAGAAATTAAACAGGCAAACTCTCCACAAAGTAGTGCCACCCTGTGCTAACCAGAGTAATCAATGGATGTCAGAAGGTTTATGCATAAAATTCCCATCCAGTGCCTATTCATTCAATATCCCCAGAATAGTTTCTGGCTTGTGAATGGGGATTTTATGCATAAGTCTTCTGGCATCCATTGATTACTCTGGTTGGCACAGAATGGCACTACTGTATGGAAAGTTTTGCCTGTTTAATAAGTTATATGCTAGTATAAGAGATGGTGATCATGTGATGTTTAGTGGTAAAAAAGAAATATTAATTTTTTTTTTCACAAATTTAATAGCATTTCTGACTTTCAATGTTTTTCATTTTTTAGCATCAAAATATTTTACTTAAAATATTGTTTAATATACCTAAAAGAAACCTATACATTTATATAAAACCCCTTCAATATTTTTCCAGACTAAAACCTTCTTGTTTTGTGAATTTAAATTATGCTTTGTGCAGTTTAGCTTAGATATCATGGTGGACTTGAGAGCTTCCAGTCATCAGATTGAATACTAAATGATTGAATATCACATAAACCCCTTAAAAACTATTTGTTCAATTGTGAATTATTGATATTATAGAATGCTTTATCTGTCATGTATTTATCTTCAGAATATTAACCTTTTATATTTTATTTATAAGAAGATTTTCATGACTTGTATTTTTAATACTTGTCTTTATGGGAAAAAATGCATGCCAACATTCAATAAACCCCTTAGATCATTTTTAAAACTTCAAAAATTCCAATAGTTCCAATTTTATATTCAGCTGTTGAAATTTGACAATTTTCATTGACTAAATAAAAGAGCAATTATTGAAAATACAAAAAAAAATGATAATGAAAAAACATATTGGTAATTTAAACTAACAATTAATGTGAATTGGGTCCTGTATTGATTGGTTTAGTGATAAAATGGCAGATTTTGGAGATGAAGGTTCGTGGAATGTGATCTGATTGTCACTTTTTGATGCTCAAAATGCTTTTAAAATTCAATTCAATAAACCCAGTTATCATTATTATCATTGTTGTTGTTGTTGTTATTATTATTATTATCATCATTATTATTATTATTATTTATTTATTTTTTTTTTGAAGAATTAACCTTTTTCTCTTTCAAAATTTAGTTTAATTATGGACAACTAATTCAATATCAGAAGCAACATCCAACATACTTCTATATTTCATTGGAAAGGAAAATTTTTTAGATATATTTTAAACTATTAGATAGAAGTCATATATTAATTTTATCAGGCAAAATTCTAGAATTCAAAATTGGGAACACTGAATCTAGTCATAGCTTAAATCCCTAACTTTATACTTTTTATAATTCTTTGTCTTCAATGACCAGCTATTATAATGAATAATGATTTTACAGTTTAAGACAGACTGAGTATCTTAACTCAATTTTAGCTATCGTAAGAGTAATATAAGCCATAAAAAAAGACCGAGTAATTTGACTCTTTAAAGTCATGAAACATCTATCTACATTATGAGCAGCCTCCACTGTAGAGTTATCCATATAAACATAAACATTAATGTTTACTTGAGTGTAGTGCCATCCCAATCTCCTCATTAGTTTCTAGTTATTCATCTTCATCACTGAGGAATTCCATGAACTAATTCAGAAAACATTTTTATTTTTTTGACATTCAAACTAATAACTTTAAACACCTTAAGTTTTTGAATATTAGGGCCAAAATGTGCATTGCAACCTGTGCTAATATAATACTTAGTGCTATCCCTCCTCCAATACCAATGCTTATTCGTTTTTCACAGATTATGCCAATGAGCATGCTGATCTATCAAACCAATATAACAACAAATCTCCTATTGCTACATCATTTAAAGATTTAAATAAGATGATTTATCTATATAAACATCTATGGACATTCCAGCCAGTTTCTAAGACTCTAACAAGTTCCAAAACCTTTGTGTTCCTTGGTCATGGTTGAAATTTCTTTTTAAGGTATTACAGGTGCAGTTTCAAACCTATATGTTTCTTAATCACTGATTCAAGCTAAATTGTGAACCTACATGTGTTATGTGCAATAATTGTTTGGAAGAACTGCTATATCTTTTTTAAACTAGCTATATTTCTCATCTCTACATTTATCTGTGTTTCATAAGTGTGTAATCAACCTCTAGCAATTACTTAAAGGACATACTTTTAGCTCTATATTACATCTGTATTATTCACACCCTAAAACTGTGTAAGTTGCACATTGTTCCATAATATTTGGAAATAAAAATATATTGCACTAAAAAAATAACAAAGATTGGTTCAACTCACATCTATACTCTCAAATTTTTATCCAGGAACATCATGACTAGAACTTTGCAACCAACAATCTATCTCAAGTGTGCTCTCTCATTGTTTAAACCTTTATTTCCATTAACACTCCCAATCAGACATCACTCTTGAAAATGAAAATATCTGGACTCTTCTTCAGTTTAGTCATCATGATTATACAATATTGGAATATATCACTCTTCAAATTTGGATTTCTTTTCACAGGAGTTAAACGTAAACTTTTGCCTACGTAAGATAAATTTATTCTTACTGAAAATATGATAATATTTATATAGAGTATGTTACTAATAAGGATTTTTTTAGTAAAAACAAAGTTTCTGGATTTAAACCAACTTGCTTGTAAAGCTATACTATGATGTCATCAACTAGTCAATGTGTCTATCTGACAGCTAATGCATTTACGTGAATTGGCAATCTTTGACAGTTTTCATATAAATAAAGTCATGATAATAATAGATACAGTATAAAGATAATCTATGGACTTAAAACTTGTAGAAGTGTAATCCCTTCCTTATCTCTTATAAAACCAGCATTATATTAAAACGTTGTTGTTTTTACAGCATCTTAGCACTAATTTTGAGATTTCTAAAATTCAAAATGATCATAACTAAACATTTTTTTGCAAATTGATAATTCGATTGATTATGGATTGGCTAACAAAAAGAACAATCCGAACTCCACTTGTGACCGCCGGCCATTTGTTCATTCAAATATGACAATTCTCACGAATGTTTAAATTAAGTTTGAAAACTGCATTTTAAAAGTTTTTTTATAATAGTCGAGCATTGGTGGTCGAGAGGTCAACGACAGCTGCTTTACAAGCAGTTGTCCCACGTTAGCGGGTTCGCTCCCCGGCTGATGCTATGACACATGGGAAAAAAAAAGATTTTATAATAGAAAAGTCTATTTATGGAAAGAATTTGACATCGAACAAAAAAAAGCAGTTAAACAAAGATTTAAATGAAAACTAGTCTAACAACCCGGGTTTCAGTTTCATATTATGTTTGCTTTCGGTTACATATAAATTGTCTAAAACAATCCTTGACATAAAAATATAAAAAAAAAACAATCCTTGAGTTGCAAATTGAGAAAAGAAATGATTTCTTGTCATTGATATTATAAATTTTTATATGAATACATATTTTTAAAATATTTTAAAATTGGCATTAACAAACCCAAATTGTTACATTGTTTTTTAATAAAAATACAAAAGCTTTGTCACAATAGAATATCACTCCTCCGGCTATAGTTGAAGGTAACGAATATAATTATATATTATTACTGATTTTTTTATCTTTTACTGTCTTAAACTGGATTTCAAAAAATGGTAAGAAACTAAAAATGAGATCATTTATGATATGGATGAATAAGATGAGAAATTTTACTAGAGTAACATGAAGAAGATAAGTTATGGATAGGAGAAACTAACTAGATTAAACGTAGAAAATACCTTAATTTTGTTAGTGGGTTAATCGTGTTTAAAAATGATGATGACGATTATATTGATACTAATTTGATCAACCTAGAATAATTTGGAACCATTTTACTTTTCCTAATTGCAAGCAGATCCAAAATGAGATTTTTTTTTAGATTTTCTTCAGATATTAATTAATCTATTATCGTTTGGTTGTTGAGCTTACCACCTCAGTGTGCTAAATAACTAAAGAAATGTTTAAATAATATAAAAAATTGAAATTATCTGATATTTTATCATGAGTTTTTACTGATTCAAAATTTAAATATTGAGAAATTCATAACAATCGTGGTTCTTAAAGATAATCTGTCTGAAGTGATTTTTTTTATTTTTGACTACATTAGTTTCTTTAAGAAATCCCCTAAAAATTTTTTTGCAAGCTCTGCTATCTACCAGCTAACTATTCTTTTATATTATAGATATGGGTTATAATTTGGTGCACAAATCAACCATTGTATAGTTATATATATATTGCAACGCTTAGATTCAAGCCCTTCTCGTTGCACATTTTAGTTTAACCACCAAATCTATCTGCTGGGTTCAAACCCTATTAAAATGTTCATTTAATAAATAAACATGTAAACTTTCTATCATGGCTGGATGCACAGCATTATATATGCACATATAAATAAATGCTGTACATATATAGGCTAGTAGATGTTACAGCGAATATAATGGTTTAAATTTTATATTTTATAAAGAAATGATTTATGTTATAATTTTAAATAGTAGAAATGTCAATTTATTAAATTTAATAAATATAAATTCGTATGTGGATGTATGATTCACCTTATATAATAATATATATAGAGTGGCATCATTTAATTTTGTAAAAGAGCAAATAGCTTTTAGTTAAATTAGTTAAAAATAAAAAGTTAGCCATAAACAGATTTGCATTTAAGTCCACCGCACTTGTGGTTAAATCAAAGTTTGAAAGTTTGTAATTGCTATACTGAAATTTGTTTGTGGTGATAGTGTATTTGTTAAAATTGCTGAGGCAAAACTATTAACACCTAGAAGAGGATTTGTAGCACCATGAAAACCTAAACAAAAGTATTTTCATCTAATTAGAAAATCTTACAATTTAGTGTGATATTTTAGAGTTAATGGGTTTCCAGGTGAAACAAGTTCTTTTCTAGTTAAGTACTTTAAATAAAAGTATAAATAAGGTATATTTTGAGCTTGAGGGGGAGTCATTAATTTTGGAAGAGTGTCACCATACCTAACCCATGTCAGATTGATCTTTAAAAGGTTTGACTGGAGAATGAGTGATGGCTGATTCTAAACTTCATGGAAGAATGGTGTGCCACTGCCAGCCAATGCTTTAATTACGGAGCTACCACATGAATCCATCCAGCAATAGCCTACTCTAGAAGACCACTGTGATACCTGAAAGCAACACCTGCTTATCCAGTCCAGAAAGTAATCAGTAATGCCAACATATAACCACAGAGCTCTCTGTTAACAAACTATTTCTATATCCAAAATTTCTACTTAAAAGTTTAAAGTTAGCAAACAATAATCTAATGTAATTTTCTAAATCCTATAAATGTTTCATTATAAATTTTCATTAAAGTAAATATTATATCATTTGTACAGCTTGCCTATATCTTTACAAATATCTTAATTAAACTAAATGTAACCTACACTAATTTCTTTGTCTATCACTGCAGTTGTGCCTATATTTCTTTATGGTTATTTTTGTTATTTATATGACAATGCTTTGAAACAGCGAGCATCTAAACATAATAAATATTCCAAGATATAATTGTGAATATCTTCCCCATCACTGTTTCTTAATGACATTCTTCATGCTCACTGGTTCAAATTCCTATAATACTTATTTAATTTAAAATGTAGTGTGGCTTGCTATTAAATTTCCATCTTATTGAGATTTCTAAATAATGTACTAGTCTTAGTAATATGAAAGTATAATCAGTAATTACTTGGCCAGTTGATCAAATATACTTTACCCCCTCATAATAATTTCTATGTATAGATTGAAACTTATAAACCAGAGTTTTAATATACTTTATTTATCCCCTTAATGTTGCTTGATTATATAATGTTGTTAAAATTCGCTCATACTGACCAGCTATTGCCCCATATCTTTGTGATAATTAATATCATACTTTCACTTGGTGGATTAGATGTATTAAATTCACATACAATGTTTAACATTTTGCTGCATCTTTTCCTTAAGATGGGACCTTGGCAAAGACCACCCCATCTTACTTCTTTTGGGGCGCACACTAGTAAGATCTGACATATAATTCCAGGCAGTCATGTTAGCCATATTGACCTTTTAACAGCATGACGCTTGGTCCCAGGGTACCAGTGTTGGTTGCAAAAACCCTTGACTCTAAACTATCTGCAGGGCACTCTGTTATTGTAATTTTCTAATGCTGAAGGGTATCGGTGATCTCATACAGCCAATTATGAGTCCCATAATTTAATTAATTATTTAGTATTAAACTCAAATTTATACCTTTGGTTTCTGGATTCAATATCTACCCTGAGCTGAGGTATATGCTCATATTTTATTAAAGTAATAATGTCACAATAGATATTTTGTTTAAGGCTGGGACAGCATTCTTATAATAGTAGCTACCACTTCCAATAGGTAGGCACCGCATAGTGATTTCTTCAAATACATCAATATTAATAATTAAAGATTTAATGAGGAGACATGCTAAATCCTCATGTTATAAAGCCTGTGTGTTTTTCCCACATTAATTTATGTTTTATTTGTTTAATAAATATATGTTAAATTTATTCTGATTTTGTGCTATTTTTCATTTCTATTTCAATCCAATTCAGTCTTAGTTAATTATATATATATATATATATATATATATATATATATATATATATATATATATATGATATAACCATCTCTGCATTGATTATAATTTCTGAATGTTATCCTTAATTTTGTGCTGGTAGCAAATTAAATTAGTTAATATATATATTTAAACCCCTGAGTTTCATATTTCTCCCTGCCCTTTGCTGTCTGCAAAAGATGAGTATATACTATGTGTAACTTCAAGTGTGGTAATTCATAGGGTCTTGAGTCTTGGAGTATTGGAAAATGAGTTGAAGTGTGGTCGGATTCAGGACATCACACTCTTGGTCTGTCAGTTTTGGTCTCTTTGTCTAGATTCTAGAGTCTGTTACATGAATGTACAAAACTGACCATTACAATATGTAACATCTAACTACTGGTTATGAAGCATCTGAGGCGTTTTATTTGTTTCACTTCATTTTACCGTGATTTACAGATACATTTTTCAAATTTTATTTGCCCTTTATTTTTTTCAGCTTGCAGTTATTATTTGTTAATTTTGATTATTTCATGGGTCTTATTTATTGACCTAGTGATATGCATCTTCAAAACAAAGCAAAACTCTCCATATAGTAGTGCCATCTTGTACTAACAATAGCAATCAATGGATGCCAGAAGGCTTGTGCATAAAATCCCTATCTAGTGCCTACTCATCCAATATCCCCAGACTAGTTTCTGGCTTGTGGTTTTCATCAGTGAGGATCCTTGGATCTGACAGCACTGCACCTAGATCTTAGGATCTAATGCAACCCTCCAGCACCCACCTTTTAACTCTATTTAACTACAAAACTATGAGAATGAAATTGAAAACACAATTAATATTTTCAATCCAAGCTCAATAGCTTATATAGTCATAGGGGTCTGAACTCAATTCAGCACCTATACATTTTGGGGTCTTTGGCTCTTTAACAACCATAGCCACCACTATCCTATTAGTCAGGATTGGTGTTTAACCACTAAACATCACATGATCACTATCTCATACTAGCACATAATTGTTATTAAACAATTTCAAAACAAAGCAAAACTCTCCATATAGTAGTGCCATCTTGTACTAACAAGAGCAATCAATGGATGCCAGAAGGCTTGTGCATAAAATCCCTATCTAGTGCCTACTCATCCAATATCCCCAGACTAGTTGGCTTGTGCATAAAATCCCTATCTAGTGCCTACTCATCCAATATCCCCAGACTAGTTTCTGGCTTGTGGTAGAAACTAGTCTGGGGATATTGGATGAGTAGGTACTAGATAGGGATTTTATGCACAAGCCTTCTGGAATCCATTGATTGCTCTTGTTAGTACAAGATGGCATTACTATATGGAGAGTTTTGCTTTGTTTTGAATTGTTTAATAACAATTATGTGCTAATATGAGATAGTGATCGTGTGATGTTTAGTGAAATGCATATTGTTTTATTATTTTTTAATAGCTGAAATCTTTTTTATGTTATCTAGTATTGTTATCTGGTTTTAATTAGGGAAAATCAAAAACTATATATACTACCATAAATTTATTTATTTATTTATTTTCACATATGGACTTTTTTATTTAACTTAATTAGTACTAAAATATAAAGAAACTCTTCCACATAGATACAAAGTTGTTAACTATGTGATTCATTGTTTGTTTTTATCTTCATCAATGGTCTTCTAAATTATTGTCAAAAATTTGTTGATAAAACTCCAACTCCATCTAGAAAGATTTAATCAAGTTGATTTTATTGTTGGATTGGGAAAATAAATTTATTTGGAATCTTATATAAATCCCTTTTTTATATGGAAATTTTTTGGTTGTAGATTCTTAATTGAACATCCATAAAGGAATCTTGATATGAGAAGTGTCTTTACTTGAGAAACTATACACTTGAGTTATTGAAAAGGCCAATCTGTTACATTTTCCACAATGCACTAGTATACTCTGCTGCTTCATGTTCTGTCCTGTTTGGAGAAAAAATTAATACATTAAATTTCTGAGTACTTAATATTACAATGAGAAATATTACATATATAAACATTTATATACCAAGTATTCCAAAAACTTTTAACACTTTTTCTGTTTGATGACTATATAAATAAATCAAATTTTCAAAAACATTTTAAAACACAGTCATAAAAATTTCTAAAACAGAAAATGACATACTTATAAAACTATAGTCCAAACATTATCATGCATTATACATTTTGTTCAAGTTAATTTGTGGATTCTGCAAAGACAAAACTTAGTTAGTAATTGCATAATTTGTTTTGTAGCCTTAACTTCAATTTTCCAAAAATAATCTTATGTGCTCAATGCCCACAGGATTATAATAGATCTTCCACCAATGATGAAGCCCGCATTACATTATAATCATAATTTTGAAGTGAAAAGGCAGTGCATCAATATTCCTAAGATTAACCCATATTAAATGTAAGCATCAATTATTATCTACGAATTGTTAATTACATATCCAACAATTACTAGTAAATAACTAGCTGTGATATCTAGTGACCAGATACATAATAAACAAAGGCCTAAAGTAGTTTGATATTTGAAGAAAAATTCAGACCTGGACTTACACCAACCACAAAATTTTCCAAAAACAGATTTTAGTAAATAAAAATCTGCTTTGATAAGTATGTATTTATGTTAAGTTTGTATCTTAAAGAAGATAAAGTAGTTAGATAATGAAACATTACAACAAAGTGATTTATGATTGATTACTGCCAATGATAATTTAACATTGATTAATATTTTTATACAAATTGTTTTAGCATCTTAATGTTTACAACTATATCTTAAACTTTTATATCTCAAAAATTGTAAAAACATAGAAAAAACCATATATGAAATGGGTAATGGTTTTTTTCAGAAAAATAACATAAGAAACAAAAGATATAGATTAGAAAAAGCATATTAAACCCAATGAGATTCATTTTACAATGAATTAATAGCAATAATTGTAAATATTAATTTTGCAGAATTACAATGTTCTTATAAAATATTTCTTGATATTAAATATTATTAAGATAATTTAAAAAACAAAAGATTTTATTCTGCATTCCTACTAGTTGAGATATGTAAATAACTTGAACATAAAGAAACCTTTTTTTACATTATTTACAGAGCAAATTGGGCAGGTAAATGCACTAATTAATTTTTTCACCTGCTATGACTATTATCTGGGATGCAAATCAATGCAAAACATTTTTTTTTTTTTTTTGGTAGCTGAAAATTTTTGATGACTTTAAATCTATTCATGTAGTTAGTCAATAACCAATTTAATTATCCACCTTAGTATTAATCAGTTATATACAACTCATTAATTAAGGGGATAAAGATCCTGAAATAATCTCAGCTAGTCAGATGAGTCTGTTTTTTTCTTCAATTTCACGTTAATCAGAATTATTTTGTATCATTCATTTTTGCAATACAGACTTCAATGCTTTTTAAAAATTCATATATATAAATAATTTGTTTTGCAGATGTTATTTACCGGTACATTATTTGCAAGAGCTTAATTGTTTTTCTTTTTGAAACAGAATATTTAAGTGCCGATCTGCAAACATTTTTACTTTTCGGAAAATATAAAGAAAAATTCATTGTATCCTTTCTGCCAAACAACTAAAAATCTGTCGTTTCTAATTTATCTCACGGCAATCGACATGTAACCAAGAGAGATTGTTGATCGTTTCCCGTTGTTCCAAGGAAATGAAATAATCTAATTTCTTCTTACTGTCATTTTAATATCTTAAGGAGAGGTAATAAGAAATCTTTTTTTAGACGACTATAAAACTAACTTAGATTAAAAGAAAGTTTATTAAAGGCAGGACTAAAATAGCCTAATGTAGCGTTTCATACTGCTGTAAATAGAATTCAATAATAAGTAAAAATAGCTCTTTAGCGAGAAAAAGAAACGCATGAACATTTAATAAAAAAAAAGCCAAATTATTTATCTCTATTTGTTTAGATTGTGTGAAATTGTTATTATAATAATTTCGCAATTTTGCTTTATTCCATAGTGCTATTAAAATAACGTTGATATATTTGACAACTTAATTATCTTTGAATATCCTTTTTTGTTGCAATGATACAGATTAGAAAGCATTAAATTTCAATCAATGTGGGAAATGTTTTGAATGTCCAAGGACGAAAACTACATAAATATTTATGCTGCATTTGAAAACAAACAAAAACTTTATCGTCTCGCGGAGCTGCCATTTTTAAAGAACTGCGTTAGCATTATTTTATAATTACTTTGCAATTATATAAGTACTATATGAGATAAAATGTATTCATGAATAAATATTATAAAAGTCTCATGGCTTATTTGTTAGTCTATTTACCAATGATTTAAGATTTAAATCCGGGTCAAGTAAAAGTTGAAAGATAAAAATGATCTAGACAATCTTAGGATGTTTTTTTTTTTTTTTGGTAACTGTCCCAAAGCCATTTAATAAGCCATTTACTTATTAGATTATGAATCGTTACTGAATTATTCTGTGGTTGTGAATAAAACAAAAATTGTCAATCCCAGCTGAATATTGGCTTTTCTTCATTGTTTTCTTTTATCGAAATGTTGGAAAAGCATTATTTATTTACTTTGCAGCATATTATTTAAAGATGTATTATCTCTACATATCAATATCATCATTTTCAATTATTATCAATTCACTGCAAGAATGGAGATCTCTCCAAGTTAATCCACCTTTTCCAATCTCTAGCCTCTTTTCTTCACATCATCCCTGCACACTTCCTTATTTCATTCATCTATTTCATGGGATCTCTTTCTACATCTTTTATTATCTCTTGGAATCCAGTTTAAAACTTCAACTATCCATCTATTACCATCTCTTCTAGCAATATGTCCAGCCCAACTTTAGTTCAATCTCTTAATTCTTTCAATGATGTCAGCAACAGCTGTTTGTTTAAGGTTGAAAATTCCACTTGCTGCCTAATTGTAATGCTACCTTGGCAACAGATTGCTGATATTCTATTGGTTTATTTTAAGTAATATCTAGGTTGATGTGAATTTCTGATTGTTGTCTTGACAAGAGATTGTTGATATTCTATTGATTTATTTAAGCACTAGAATCTGCCCATTTTCTATTTAATTTTAGTGTTGCTATGACAATATATTATTAATATTCTATTGGTTTATTTATAAAGAGGACTGTAGCAATGTAATTTATATGTACATGTATAAAATGCTTTCTAACTTTCAACTCACAACCCATGGTTTTACCTATTAGAAAAATAGAACTTTTGGAATAAAAGTAAAAAACAAATATATATAGGATTCAAAGGTAATTTGTAATTATCCTTAGCATTAAAGAGTGTTCTCTTAACATTGGTGGTCTCAAATTGAAAATGTTTAATCAAAAAATGCACTCTGATCTTTCATATTATTTTACTACATTCATAAAAGACAACCCTTGCATCAATGAACTATAGTTTATGTCCAGTATCACATTCATTAATATATAAGAATTAAGTTAAATTACCTAGCTCTATAAAGTCTCTAAAGATAAAATAAGTTATTTTGTCTCTGATTCATTCAATTTTATGGAAACATTTTTTTAATAAGAAGAATAACTGGCAAATGGCATTAAATTGTGGATAATATTGTATGTATATATGTGTGTATATTTATAAGTATATACACTTGTTGAGATCTATTTGTTTAATAGGAAAATCATGGTTATGAGTTGAACAAAAATTTGTAAATTTAAATTTTACTAATACTTTTATTAAGAGTTTAGATACCTAAGCACTTTTAAAGCTTGTGCTTTCATATTCATAGCTGAGATAAAACGACTTTTATTGATATTCGGTTTTGCATATATATATATATATAAAGTCATGTATCATGTGACTAAACTTAATAAGCTTGTACTACAAATGTAATATAATGAGCATGTTAATAGCTCATAACAAGCTTTTCTGAATATCCTATCCCCAAACTCTTTACTCTTTTCAAGCTGTGGCTATCATCAGTGAGGTGCAACATATTCAGATATTATAACTAATGTCTGGATATCCAAGCACCTCACTGGCTGATGAGCCACAGCTTGAATTAGTAAAGAGTATAGGGATATTCAGAAAAACTGGTTATGAGTTACTAGCATGATCATTATATATATATATAGAACCGTGTCCATTTAATAGAATCTGTTTCATTGGGTTTTAACATATTTTTATATTTTTATATTTTATATTATAAATATTACATGAACAGATCAGCCATTCAAGCAGAGGGGAGAATACCATCGATAGCTGAGCTACCAACAATATCCATGGTCAGACCTAGCAATGCAAAACATAATGTGATCACATTTCCAAACAGTGGCCCCCCTTGACTGCTAAATTCAAACCCTTACCATTTCAAAGCATTTTATTTGTTTAGAGATAACCTTGGGTACCAGCTACTTACAAAAAGTAACTAAAATGCATGGATGGATGGCCATAATCTAGTGCATGAAATATCTCATGACTAGCTCAATTGAAAAAGTTTTATAATAAGCTGTTTTAATTAGTGGTATTAGTAAAAGAATCGACTGATAAATACTAATTTACAAAATAATTTATTTTAAATATTTTAAAATTAACTGAGAACTAATTTATGAATTCATTCATCATTTCTTTTCTAAATAAAATAATAATACATAATCTCATATATCATGCACACATATTATAAATTAACATACAATATTAAATAAACATAAGCATTAAAATATATATCATGCACACACATTTTATCATATGAGCTGTTTGTTTGTATGATTTGGAAAAGTTCTGGGAATGTTTGCTGCTACACTAACTACACATACATAGTTCTTTTTATGCTAGTTATAGAGTTCATTTATTACATTGACTTTGGAGGTTTCAAAGATTGCAATGGCTACTTACAGATTAATATAAAAAATTTATGAATGGACATAAGAAAATGTTACCTATAGGATTTTAAACATTGTGACTTTTTGTTCTTTGCTGCTGCATGTGTGATTTACCAACCAGTTCAATTTTAGGCTTCTGATGTGGTCCTGATGATTGTGGTTCCAAGCTACATCTATTTCAGGCAGATAGACATTCTTGGAGGCTTCAAATTATTAGATGGGCATTGCTTCTATCAGAAAGACTGCTGATATTCTGTCAGACAGGCTGGAATCTGGCCACATGCTCTGACGATTGCTCAGCGTGACATTGTATTCATTGAAAAATAAGTGTAATAAGTGATTGACTCTAGATTTGTGAATGACTGGCTGATGAAATTTTCAGCCCTATTTATGTGATGATCTTGTGATCTTTTAATTAAATTTTTTTGAATCTGCTGCTTATGTAGATCAAATTTTGGATAAGATGCATTTTTAATTAGCCCTGTTGTTTATGGATTTTAATTAATTAATTAGTAGCCATTGCTAATCTCATTTCTATGCAGCTTATCTATTATGCAATCTTTGAGCTTGATTTCATTTTTATATTACAAACTTTATTTTTCATTTTTTAATTTAACTTCTTTTTATACGTACATATATATATATTAATGTATTTAAAAATCAACACACACATTTTCTTATTTTCTTATAAATGATAAGAGAGAAATATAGTTTTAAAATCCTTTTTTATCTAGTTAAATTTATCCCCCCTCACCTTGTTTTATTATTATTTTAAACTAGTAAGACTTATACTAATAATCTGCACTACATCTTTTCAACAAAATTACACAAAACTGCTTTTTAAACTTTATTATTGACATCGGATTTCTAACACTAATTATTTTTCCCTCTTAAATATTTTTGGAAAAAAATTTTAATCTTAAATCTTTTATTATGAAATTTGTAATGCTTAATAGCGGTACATTACACCGCTCCCTCGACAAGAGTAAAATGTGTCATTTTGACTATTTTATCTCTGGAAACTTCCTTAACATATTTTGAACTATTTACATTAATTATTATTTTCCTAAGTTTACTTTCTTTATTCACGATCTGGAACTACATATGCTGAGGGCAATCTTCTTTGATTATACTTTTCTCTTTTCAATGCTGACAACATTGCTTACAATGATCTTGTGCTGAATGATGACCATGAGGATAATACTCCTTTCTAGTGAGACAGGGATTTTAAGATGAGGCAGGTGCAGAGTTTTCTGGATTATATCAACTTACATGCATGTGAAGCTTTGTATGCCGGTTTTTCCTACTGGACATTAGGAAAAGAAAAGATTGCTGCAAATGGCAGTATTCCTTACCTGACCAATTCGGCTTACACATTGGAAATAATATATAAAATATGGAGACTCTCCCCCAAAGAAGGGATCCGTGGCTTATTCTGGTTGTTCCCAGTGTGCACATTTTATATAAGAATAATGGATGGGCTCAGAAATTTCTGATAGTCCATTTCAGGTACTATTTTCATCCAGCCTACAGCTTTACATTTTTACTCCTTCCCTAAAACTCAGTACTATACTTCCTACTCTCCTTTCAATTAATTACAGTTTCTTATACACTCCTAACATAACTTAGATTTATTTCATTTATATTATTTATTTATTTATTAACCCTTACGGATATTATTTCAACCCATTTATTTAATTTTTTTTATTAACCTGTGTGGATTCAAAAAACTATTTTATTTTATTATGCTACTTTCTTTATTATTTTGCTACAGATATTTTATTTTTATTTATTTATTTAACTTGATTTTATTCTATGTATTTCCATTATTTTATTCACTTACTTATTCCTACTAATGTTACTTTAAACCATTAGTTTGACCCATTTATTTACGAACATTTTCCCTTATTAATATTCATGTGCCAGAAGAAAACAAATCTTTTATCCAGTGATGCCTTCATTATTATTTTCCAAAAACAATTCATCATTTTTTTATTTATTATTTTAGTTTCAATTAAATAACAAAATCTCTGATTCAGGTTTGTCACCTATGTCAAAATAATTATATTCAACTCATTATCCATTTCCAGTCCTTTGTTTCTTTCCTTTACTTTAACATTCCTTCCATTTATTAACCCCTAAACTCAGTCAAGTGGTTTTTTTCTTTTACTACCTACTAACTCTTTAATATAAATTACGTTTCCCCTTTTGTCTATCCCTCGCTTATAATTTGTTGCCTTATCTCTGTCCCATTCTGTTCTATTTTTTATTTCATATAACTAAAAATATGTTTTTTGAGCAAAACTCCACAGTCCTTCAAACTCTCCTAGTTTCTTACTGATCGCATTGATAACAGCCAACAGAAAGAATTCATTTTTTATAGTCCTTTTGAATGTGCTAACTAAAATTGCTCTGTAGTTGGCTTCTATTTCTGCTTTAAAATCATATTGCCTAATCTACTTATTTTTAATCTTTTGATCTGCCTTTTGCAACTTCTCTACCCCACCGTCTATCTGTATCCAAACTCTATTTTTATATTTTTTCCACTTTATCTGCTTCAACACTATTTAGTTCTAATTTAAGTTTCATGTCTTTTTTGACCTCAGCTTCTTTTTCTACTTCCTGACTTTCTTTAGTCAAAACTATCTCTACTTTCCCTGCTATTTCCTAACTCATTTTCCTCACTTTTGCTTTGAATTCCCTAATCTCTTTCTCTATTTCTGCTTTGAACTCTTGCAAACTTTGCTTGAATTCTTGACACATTTCTTTCATTTTGGCTTTTATCATATCCATCATCATTTTGATCATCATCTGGGTCTCTGATATCTCTTTTTTCTCTATTTGCAGATTTTTCAAAAATATCAGGCTTTCTTCCAGCTCCATTTTTTTATCCATTGTTACACTGTACTTTTTTTTAACCATAAATAAAATTAAGCACAATATTTATTTATATCTGTATGCATTCAACAAATCACGAAATATTATTACTGTTTATTTATTCTCTTAAAACAAAGTATATGACTGACTCCAACCTCTTGTCCTTTTTTCTCTACCCATTCTCAATGCCCTAAATCCATCTAAAATATCTAACTGTCTTTACTTTCTCTCTTTTCATTTAAAAAAAAAATTGTTTCAGTCAATTATTTAATTTAAATCACACCACTTTCTTACTTACAATTATGCAGCTTAGCATTTCTTTAAATTTTTATTCTTTAATTCTATTTGATATATGAATAATTACTGTTATATGTGATGGTTCTGCTCCCATGTTGGGAAAGCCAAATGAACCGTGTGGGAGAAGATCGAATAAAAAATATATATAATAATTTTTACTTTTTAATAAAAGAAAATACAAAAAAAAACTTACTCTTTAATAAAAACAAATTGTGAAAACATTATAAACAAATTGATTTATTTTATATAGAAAAATAACAATATTATAAAATTATTTATTATAAATTTGATCCACTCCAGCTACAATTTAAATATTACAACACCTGATTCCTCAGACAGAAAAGCATAATATCCAGAGGATACCTGCAGCCAGACTGAGGTTACACAAAATATAACAGCCATATTTCCAGGTTATAGAACTTCTCAACTGCTGAATTCAAACCCTGTCATTCAAAGTACTTTATTTGTATTGAAGTAATCTTAGGCACCAACTAATTACAAGAAGTAACTAACATGCCTGGACAGTATCCCATAATCCAGCACTCGAAATATCCCATGACTAGCTCAATTGAAAAAGTAGTATAATAAACTGCTCTAATTAGTGGTATTAGTAAAGGAATCGACTGACCAATTCTAATTTTCAAAGTAATTTATTTTAAATATTTTAAAATTAACTGAGAACTAATTTATGAATTCATTCATCATTTTTTCTCTGAATAAAATAATAATACATAACATCATATATCATGCACACATATCATAAATTGACATACAATATTAAATAAACAAGCATTAAAACATATATCATGCACACACATTTTTTCATATGAGCTGTTCGTTTGTATGATTTGGAACAGTTCTGGTAATGTTTGCTGCTACACTAATTGCACATAAATAGTTCTTTTTATGCTAGTTATAGAGTTTATTTATTTTAAAATCCACTGCTTTTGTAGATCAAATTTTGGATGATGCATTTTTAATTAGACCTATTGTTTATTGATTTTAATTAGTTAATTAGTAGCCATTGCTAATCCCATTCCTATACATATAATCTATTATGAGGATATTGTAATGTGGTCTGGGTAAAAGAACTATGCCATAGGAGGCAGAATGCCAGCTCTTCATGCCCATAGAAATGTTATGGCAAGCAAGATGCCTATCGTATTTAACATTGATCAAGAATGATGCTCTTCAGTGATCTTCTTCATCTTCTTCCTATGAAACAATCAGAGAGTGCTGATGATCTACAATCCTGGAATGAAGGTGTGTTAACTAAATCTATAAAAAGTACACCACCTAAGGACATCTATCACCAAGAGTAAGAGACTTTTAACATAATGGACAGTACTTACCAGACTCAGGAATTTATTTTATTAATCCAATTGATTTGTATTTTTTTTAATTTGTTATTTATCATCTTATTTTTATTTTATTTTTTTTCTTTTCATTTTCATGTTTGGATGTTTGTGCTTCTGAAAATGGAAGAGTTTATTTTAAGCATGAGTAAATGTTTTATGGTTTTAAATAAAATTTAGATCTACATATCTCTCCAGTAGCTTGACATCACATACATGAATGAGGAATAAGGTAAAATTTTGATGATGTTCTACATTAAAAGTATGTCATAGCAACACAATAAAGTTCCCCTTATTTATTAAATGTTTTACTAATATTTGTTATATAATTGTTTTTCTGTGTATCTGACTAACTCTCTCTAGTGGACGATCTTTTCTATCAACATTAAGGAATTGCACATAGATATAGGGTGGTCCCCTCCTCCAAAAAGGATGATCATAATGATCGTGAATCAGATAGCAAGTGTTACTCTATGATACAAATGTAAATAAATTAATTAGTAAGTCAGATTTGTGAACTTCTGAAATATTTTTTATATATATTATTTTAAATTTTGTAAATAAAGATTGCCAGGGTATGGATTTCTATCAAGAGATTTCAAACCCTTAAGGTGATAGAAAGCCATCCCTAACTCTTGCAATTATATATATATATATATATATTCTAACCTCCCCCCGCGCATCCTCTCCCCAAAACATACTGTTTATAACGAATATTCCGGGTTCTAGCTCAGTTAACAAATAAATAAATGAAATATTCAGCATTGATTAAAATGATTACTAGCTCTAATTTCTAAATACAAATACGGTTCAATTTTAAAATGAATTAGCAAATATTTACTATTTTCATGAGACATGGAGTGACAATACGGGGAATGAAATAGACTACATTGAGACACTATCCACACGATACTACCTCAATGGCATAAGAACACTATTCCCCCTTTTTACTATACCAAATAACTAACTCATAGTATTCTTACGACTTTCCGAGCTCTCTTCACTACGATTAAAATAATAATCATATCTTAATCTTCTTTATAACAAGAATCTAGCTTAATTAAATAAATGAAGTAAAATAAAACAAAATAAAATCTCAGGTTCATAAATTGTATTCTAACTGATTTAAAATTACGGTAGTAAAATATGAAAAGGGAATTTTATGTCATAATCTACTACACAGCAACTAATAATAATAAAAATAATAATAACAATAATAATATAATATACTCTTATTTCTTCTTAAATGAAATAAATAAATACGTACGTGGTAGTATTTTTAATAATCTGACAACAGAATACGTGTGGCAACATTAGCATATAATTTAATGTAATATTGTGGCAACCGACTTATGACCAATAAATAATATAAAATTATGATCTTTTAATTTTAACATACCAATAAATTCTCAAAATTATTATAACACTTTTATGTTTACCTTTTGTGCAAAACCCATATGTCTGTTTCAATTATAAGTGTATCGTGATTTCATGCATCCATGTGGAGAAATAACAACGCGGACACAAAACTTTAAAATAAATTTAAAACAAAGTTTATTAACAACATAAATAAATTAACAATATTTTACATTATATACATTGGATATCCCTTACTCTCCTATCTCATCTTAGTTTACTAGTTTATAAAATGAAATCCAAATACTATTTATTTTTCCTAGTTAAATCTTATCTTTTTAACACTTAAGAAAATACAGTATTATTACTTGATTTATTATCATGGTTAGCTTGTTACAAAATGCATTTTTTTATATGCTTATCACAAACACTTTGCATCCCTAATATTATTAAAATTATATTTTTAATTACAAAATTTACATTCGTAGTAAAATTCTACAAAATAACAAATTTTAGTTTTATATTGGTTGTATGGAATCTTACAAAGTCAAAACATTGTTCTACATTTGGTATTAGGTTTTTATTGTTTATTATCCGATGTTTATTAATCCTAATATTCTCATTCAAGCCTTACTTCGGATGATATAATTACAACTATTAATATACCATGCACAAGTATATGTTTATTATACCTTATTGAACTATTTTCTTAATAAATATGCAATACTTATTTTCTAAATATTATAAAAAAAAATTCATTCAAATTTTATTATCACTTTTAAAATACTTAGTTTAGATTTCTTTTCAAAATCTTATATTCATTTCTGAATTAATTTTACAATGTATTATATGATTCTTTCTCTCTTTATGATATTTTGGACTTTCAATTTTAAAGTTACACAATTATATACATTCCAGCAAATAAACTATTCTTACACAAACGATAACCTATCTTCAGTTCTATTTTATTCATTATTTCTCTGAAAATATCTTTCTGACCAATGCAGATTCATGAAATAAGGATAGCGAAGATAGATGCATAGGATCAAAATATAACTAGAATATTACTCGTCATAAACCTTGACAATCATGGCACAGTGAATTAAAAGACACTATAGAGGAGTGACCTTTACCTGTCTACCAACCTCTATTATAGGAACGATGCTAAAGCTATTTCTTCAGCTTTATTATAACATCAAAAAGTTTAAAAATATGCAAAACACTGTCCAAACTATATGTGTTCAGTCATAGGGCTTAGTTAACTATACTGAAATCACACAAAACTAAATATGATCCATATCCTTTATTTTCCTATTTTTTAAAAAGAAACATCATCTTGGTTTCCTCTCCACTAGTACTTCCAAGTCACTATCCAATCTTATTTCTCAAGATTTTTCTATACTGTACATCGACAAATACATATCTGCATTTCTAACAATAATAAAATTCATTTATTTTAAAACTATTCCACTGTTCTATAAGAAAATCTTTTACTACTTTCCTCTGTATATTTAATCATATACAAACTATTTTAAAATATCTGAATACTTTATCACATGAAAGTTCAAAAGAATCACACAATTGTTTTGTTAAATTATATTATTAATATACTTTAAATAAATTATTGCATGCATATTCCGAATTACTCCTATCTCATTATATGTTAAAATGTTGTATAAAATGTGTACATATAATTTAAACTTTCACACTTCATTCTTAATCAATAGATGATCTAAAAAAAATACATTATGCATTATAAATAAATATCAAAATTACCAAAACGATCTTTATCTTCTCGATCGCGTTCCATAGGCTTCACCATCCCATTGATCCTTGTAGATATAATATTCACATCCATACACTTTATTTTAAACAATATTTCTATAATTTTATCAAGCTATTATATTTAAATTTTAATATTACTAAATTTATGTTTATATGTTTTCCCTAATCTCACATAACATTTTATATTTAAAATAAATTAGTAAAAATATTTAAACTATATTTACTGTACTTCTTTATCAACTTTTCTTGAAAACCGTTCATATTAAAGCTAAAAAAAAAATGTTTATTATTTCTTCGTCAGTCACTTAATGTTCTATTTTAAGGCAAAACAATTATTGCTCTGTTTAATAAATATTCATAGACGACAATCCTTGGTTTTTCCTAATATTTAATACCATTATTAATTATGATATCAATTAATCCCGTAAAGAAAACTTCTAAATATTTTCTTCTAATCTTTTCTGCTAATATTTTCCCGTGCGACTTTTATGATGCATCTTCTAGGTACTTTTATTTAAATATTCCATAAAATTTTTCTGTTTCCATGGATCCATTTTCATTAATTAACTTAAATTTATATTTTCTAAATCAAGCATTTCTCCAATGAACACTTTATAACATTTTTAATTTTTCTTAGAGAAAGTTTTTCTGTTCCTTTTTTTTATAAAAAAACACAATAGCTCTTTCATATCATTCTTCGGTAATTTTCCCTTTCTTTTAAAGTTCGGGTACTATATACTTTGTAATATTTCCTTTAAAAAGGACAAACATTTTTTTCTCATTATAACTTTTACATAATTCTTTATAATATACAGCATCTTAATTTTCCCATAGAGAAGAATAAAAAAAACTTTAGAGTAGCCTTATAAATTTGTGCGTCATAATTTTTCCTGACGGCAAATAACTTCTCTTTTAAGTTTTCGTATAGCGTCCTAATTATATTCCTCTGAGTTACAATAATAAGTTTTTGGTTGAGCATAAATAAAGCTGTATCAAGGCACTTTCCAAATATTTTTCCTTTAACAATATTTTTATATACTGTTTTCTATAGTATTTCCATTTTCACTGTAAGGTTTTGGCTAAACTTGAATAAAATTACTGGCAAGAAAACTTTTAAAATTAGCCCTTCATGTAAAGGCAGTCAAAATATTATATGTTAAAGAAAACTTTTAAAATAAATACAAAATTTTAAAATTATATCACTTTTCTAGCTTACGGTCTTATCCAGCTAAAAAAATATGTTACTTCCTCCTTCACTTACACATTACATTCTCCCGCTTCGTCTAATTCTTATATTTTGTCTGCTGAATTACCTCTGTTGATTGGTTAATGACTTTTAGCGCGAACAAATTTACACATTTTAGTTTTATAATATATTAAACCCTTTAAAATAAAGAATTTATGACGTCATGTCTTGAATATTACTTAGAATAGTATTTTTAAATTCAATTATAGTTTTATCTAAATCATTTAAACTTTAAAAACAATTATTAAAACAATATTTAATATTTCAACTTTTACTTTAACGATCGATAGCAATTATATTTAGTTTCATAATTCACAAACTTTATTATTATTCTAACAAGCATGTGTGTGAAGGTATATAATATACAGTCACATGATTACTAACTTTATCAGATGATTTTTTTTAATTTACGTCTCGGTCTAAATTACCAAAACTGATATATTTTATAAAAAATTTGGAAAATAATTTAAACTTGTAGAACTAAATATAACTCTCACCATCCCAAAGTTTATTTTTAAAATATATTAGATTAATTTTGACTATTAAATATAATTATAATATTACATATCGTTTTTATTTAATTTATTAGTTTTAAAATATTATACTCGAATTATTAATATACTTTTAACTATTTATAGCTGTGTTATTTTATATGGCCAGCTTTTACAACCATAAGCAAGGATATCTTTAATCTTTATTTAACTGTTTTCTTTTAAAATAATCCATTACACTTTTATACCAGGTATTTTCAGCCTTAAATTGTACTATAAAATCTAATTATCCTACTATTATTTATATATCATACAAACATATCTTAAAATTTAAAATTTTTTAGTAATTGACCATTCTACCTTATTATGACCTATAGATAAGGGCACAATATATATATTAGTAAAAATCAGTCATATGTCACATGATCTATATAGCATGTATTACCAATACGTAATATATAAAGAGCCTGCTAATAGCTCTAAACAAGCTTATATACTCTATTTTTTATGATAAATGCTACAAGAAAAAATATCTGAAGCCTTTATCTATGATGGTCCCCATTTCCAGACCGGTTTCGAGCTATGGCTCTCATCAGTGAGGAGCTAGGCCATTAGATTCAAAATGTTAACTCAAGCCAAGTATTTATCTAATTATATATATATTAAAAATGTTAAATTAGATTTGTTATTTAATAAACATTGATAAGTTACTTTAATCAACTTGATCTCTGCCTTGTCATCATCATTATGCATTCACACCATTAAATATAGATATGGTAAACATTAATTACCAAACATCTCTTCTTATTTGTATACTGATATTAGAAATATTCTGGGAAAGTGCATTAATTTATCCTCATTTATATAGAGGTGTAGTAGTTGTTAATCTGAATAAATCCATCTCTGAAAAGAGTTGAGTGTGAATTCTCACAGTGTGAATTCTCACTGAGGTTGAATACTGACGCATAATGAAACCAGAAAGGGAGTGAGATGTGAATGAACTAGTCCAAATTACATCTAGATTTAATGAGTAAGCATTGAGCTAGCCCATTGGAAGTAGATGTGATCATAGGCTGAGCATTTCATTGCACCACCACCAGCAGCTTACCCAAAGACCCCAAGTTCGACCATAGTTAGACATGATCCCCCTTTCTTGTGACAATGACCGACCCCTTACAATATATATATATATATAATGGTAATTAACTATCATATAGTCTTACAATCTGCATTTTGAGTTTTGAAAATTGTAAGACTATATAATATATTTTTAATTACTGTTATATTTATTATTATTTTTGTTACTACATAGTTTTTAATTAAGGACAGTTTATTTATATTATGTACATATAAAAAAGAAATTCATATAACATTACAATACTAGTAAAAAAACAAAATTTCACTAAAATTCTTCCACAATCATGGTTTTATCTATTAACAAATAGATCTTGTCAAGTAAACATATATATATATATGCCTTCCCACTATTCACTTCAAAAACCAACTACCTTTAAAATCAAAGGATGTCTTCATGAGATTGATAGTCTCAGAATCAAAGAAATTTTATCATCAAAGTTTTTTTTACTCTTTTTTTTAATTCACTTTTTTCATAATTTGTTTGGATCTGAGGCCATCAATCTCATGAAGACATCCTTTGATGTTAAAGGAAATTGTTTTTTTTAATTAAATGATGGAAAGGCTATTTTGTTTTGTATATATATATATGTTATATGTTTAGTTGAATATCACTTGATGAGGTCTATTTCTTAATAGATAAAACCATAGTTGTGGAAGAAATGGCTTGTATAGTAATGTTATATTTATTTGTATTTTATTTATAATTACTAGTATAACATTAGGTAGTATTTAATATATATATATTAAAATATATTATTTTTACTACATATACATGTGATGAATATCATATATACCCAAATATTAAAAATAAAATTAATGAAAAAATATATTTCCCTCTTTTCTTCCAATGTGTAAACTTGTGGGTAAGACCTGTAGAGGTTCCTATCTTCGCATTTTTAACCGCACAAGCTTTAGGTTTATTGCCTTAATAAATATTACCTCAGTAAATATCTATAAATTAATAAAACCCAACTGTAATAATCTGCTTCCTTTATTTTTTCTATTTTATTTCAATAACTCCATATAATTTATATTGAGTTTTGTAAGTAATTTACCTGAAATGACTGGGAAAAGACAACAATTTTTTAATTATTATGAAAATACTTTAGTTTAAATTGTTTTCAGCAAGACCAGTTGTTTTTAATGAAAAAGTTTGATAATACAAAAAATGTAATAAATAAAAGTTCTTTTTGTTTAGGGGTTTCCATATCATGTTTACTATGTCATAATCGGACTTTTTCATGTAGCTCAATAATAATTAGCCTTAAAACAGTTCGTCAGTTAATTTAACTTTAAAGGATAAAATAGTAGTTTGTCATAGTAATTGTTTTCAATTCTGCTTTAGTATAATTTGCCATAACATTAAAATATTCATTATGTTAAGAATGCATTATAATTATTGCAAGCTTACATTACATAAAGAAGCTAGTAATAACTCATTGATGAAAGAAAGTTATTCTAAAAAACAATTATATTATGAGAGCTTATTGGTTGGTTATGTAATATCATAGGTGGTAAATGTAAGTTATTAGTAAATTGTTTATTTATTAAATCTAATAGTAGTTCATTAGTAATATATCTAATACCATTTGCAGCAGCAGCAGCAATCCACTGCAAGATGAAAGTCTCTCCAAATTTACTTTAATTTTTCTGATATATAACTTCTTTCCATGTCACCAACAAACTTTGTTACTTCATTTACCCATTCCATGTAAAGTCTGTTTCTAGATTTTCATGATATCTTGGAATCTTGTTTTCTGTTATAATATTACACATATTTAAATCATATATATATGTGTGTGTGTGTGTTTGTGTATGTTTGTGTGAAAAAATAAGATAGAGTGGATGGTTGTTGAGAGTTTGAAATCTGAGTTCAAGTCCCTTCTAATTACATTAAGTTTAATATAGACAAGTATACATGTAATTGAATATTATATATTCAGCCTGTATTCTGCCTATCCCTCTTCTGCCTATTTAAATCGACATATTAAGATTCCCAGTGTGAGGCGTCATAGTTACATAAATTCAACATGGGTATGACAATAATATTGGCACCAACAAAAGCTTTGAGCATTCCATCCTTGGAGATATGGATAGCTGAAGAGTTAATTTATGGAGTGGATTGAAGCCTGCCCATTAAAGTTTGAAGATATCTTAATATAAACTGAGCACTGATTGTACATGTGTGTAGGAAATGGTGATCTGGACCAACTGATGAATGCTGGTTCAGCATGAAATATGTATATTAGAGATCATTTATCTTTTTCACATATATGTGATCATGTGTATAGTTTGTATACGATGGAGTGGATAGCTGTGATGAGTTTGAAGATCTCAATTCAAGTCCCTTTTAATTACACTAAGTTTTGTATAGACAATGTACATGTATTTGAATATTATATATATATAATAATAATTTTAATGGTAACAAACTATTATAAACAATCATTAAATCTGCAGAAGTACTTTCGGTTAATTTCTTAAACCTGTTTCAACTCCCATTAAATTAAAAAAACAAAACAAAGCAGAAGCAAACATCATCAATTCAAATTCCATGAATCTAGTATTTTAATGTTAGCAGCTTGTCTATTTATTAAATGCATTTTATTCCTATTTATAAAAATTGCCTTCTTAATTTTTCTTTTATTACGGTTTCTCTCTTCATGAAGAATTTTCACATTTTGAAAATCAAATTTAAATTTATATTTACATGTTTTTTTCATAATCAAAGAAAACTGAAGGAGACATTAAATCACCATTATTTTTACTTTTTACATGCTTATATAACAATTCATGCTCCCTCAATCTCTTCTCAATACTGCATCTAGATTCACCTACATATGATAGCATACAATCACAAAAAATTTGATATATGACATTACTTTTCTGCTTGATAGATATGACATCCTTAGAATTATTGACTAATTTATTAATATTGTTTGATATAATAAATTAGTCAATAATTCTAAGGATGTCATATCTATCAAGCAGAAAAGTAATGTCATATATCAAATTTTTTGTGATTGTATGCTATCATATATAGGTAAATCTAGATGCAATATCCTTCGGTTTTCTTTGATCATGAAAAAACATGTAAATATAAATTTAAATTTGATTTTGAAAATGTGAAAATTCTCCATGAAGAGAAAAACCATAATAAGAGAAAAATTAAGGAGGCATTTTTTATAAATAGGAATAAAATGCTTTTAATAAATAGACAAGCTGCTAACATTAAAATATGAGATTTGTGGAATTTGAATTGATGATGTTTGCTTCTGCTTTGTTTTTTAATTTAATGGCAGTTGAGGAGGTTTAAGAAATTAACCAAAAGTACTTCTGCAGATTTAATGATTGTTTATAATAGTTTGTTACCATTAAAATTATTATTTTTATTATAATTACAATTTTATTTTAATTAATGAACATTATATATATATATATATACATACACTTTATTTCCTCAAATGTGCAACATTTGGTTCCAAAACTCATCATAGATCTAAAATTTATGAATACTAGAAAATTTTATAAAATATGTTTATGTGATAATATGTTTGACTATTTACATGATCTATTAATAAATGTTGAATAATTAGGAAATTTTAAACTTTATTTAAATTTTCAATTATAAACAACTGTTGGTACTAACATGCAAATAGACAACACAGATTAATAGATATATTACATTTTAAGTGGTACTATTCTCTAATCATCTTCAGGTGTTGCTGGTTTGACCAGTAACAATTCTAGCATAGGAATCAAACTCATTTTAGATTCTTGAATATCAAATTTTAAAGTAACACTTTAAACAACTGGGTTATTTATAAAAGGAAACAGTCAATAGAATTTTTATACCTATGAGTCTTGGTTCAAATTTTTCTAATTCATCCACCACTTTTTTAAATACTTTTTCTAAGAGCAAGGTTACTTAGAGGGATCTATACAGCTGTATACTTCTACATATATTCATTAATACATACATAATCACTACTTTAGACACATCTTTTCCTCTTTTAACCATTAATTTGTGTTCTTTCAATCATTGTTCAACAAGATGACTTGTCTCACCAATATACATCCACATTTACATGGTATTTCATAAATGTAATTTTTTGTTTTTTTGGCATTTTAAGTTTACGCTTTGTAGAAACAAAGCATGGTATGGTATTTGAAAATTGTTCTAATGTTATGCTGATTGCAGATTTTTTAAAATTTGTCTACCATTCCTGATATATATGGATACACTATAATACCAATAATTGTTATCCTTTTGTTGTCTTATTTTATTGTCTATTAATGGTTTTATTGATAACAGCTTATAGATAACTATATGTGGATCTTTTCATTTTCTAAATCGGGTTTCAAAAAAAAATGTCCTTTTTCTCTGCCCCATAGTGACATACAATTCCATGTTTTCTGCTTTTTGTGTGATTGGATGCATATGCCAAGTACTTATTAGTATGTGTTAGATTCCTATAAACTGTTGTTTTGAGGAAATCTTCTTACAAGAATATCTAATAATGCCAATTTTTTTTATTATGATTCCATTGTGAAATTTAATGAAAAGAGATATGTTATCAATGTGCAAACAGAATGATTACAGTCATGCTCCATTGTGCAGCCACACAACAAATGTATTATGAACATAGAAAAGCCACAATTTAGGTAGAAATGAAATAGTATTTGTGGCTGTGGTTTCAAGTTTTTCCACTTAAATGTTACTAAGCAAGAATGACCGTGATGATCCGAAGAGCATTCCTTGATTTTGTTGGAAGAATGTGTTGTATCGTATAGTATTGTTATGCAAACAGTTAATAGTTCCATTATACTGTCAATAATTACAGTTGTTTTTGCTTGTAGACTATTGTAGATTATTATCATCACCTAACCTTTTTCTTAAACAATACTTCATCATAGAGTACATTTGTAAATAAACTTTCTAAATCAAAGCTTGTCAATACATCAGTTCTTTCAATTTCCATGTTGCACACATAGATAAACATATGTTTATATAAACCCAAACTTTCAAGCACTTTACAGTTATTCACTCCATCTTATACCAACTGATACACATGCCACATACATGTGAAAAAGATAAATGTTCTCCAATATGCATATTTCATGCAAAACCATTACTCATCAGCTGGTCCTGATCACCATCTCCCACATATATATACAATCAGTGTTCAGTTTATATTAAGATAGCAAATCTTCAAACTTTAATGGACAAACTTCAATCTTCTTCATTCTCCAACTCTTCAACCATCCATATCATTGAAAATCTGAGGATGAAATGCTCTAAGTCCTGTTGATGCCAATATTATTGTTATACCCATGTTGACTTTAATGCTCTGTCCCTCACATATAAGACCTAATATGTCCATTTAAATATCCAGAAGAGGGATAGGCAGAATACAGGCTGAATATCTAAAATTTAAACACATGTATATTGTCTATATTAAACTTAATGTAATTAATATAATCTGAAAACTGATTGTATATGTGTCTGAGATGGTGATCTGGATTATTCGATGAGTGTTGGGTCAGCATAAAATATGTATATTGAAGATCATTTTTCACATGTATGGGGTCATATGTGTCAGTTGGATATGATAGAGTGAATAGTTGCCGAGAGTGTGAATTTGAGTTCAACTCCTTTCTAATTACATTAAGTTTAGAATAGACATTATACATGTATTCAAATATTACATATTCAGTCTGTATTTTGCTTATCGTCTTCTGTATATTTAAATGGGCATATTAAGGTCCTATATGTGAGGGGACAGAATGATTAAAAGTTAGCATGGGTATGACAATAATATTGGCATCAAGGGCTTTGAATATTCCAGCTCTGATTTTCAATGATATGGATGGCTCAAATGTTGGAGAGTGGAGAAGATTGAAGCTTGTCCATTAAAGTTTGAAGATTTGCTATCTTAATATAAACTTAACACTGTTTGGATATGTGTGCGAAAGATTGTGATCTAGACAAACTGATGAGTGCTGATTCAGCATGAAATATGAATATTGGAGATCATTTATCTTTTTCATATGTGTGTGGTCATGAGTATTAGTTGGAGAAGATAGAGTCAATAGTTGAAGGGAGCTTGAAAGTTTGAGTTCCAGGTCTTTCTAATTACATTAACTTAAGTACAGACAATATAGTGTAATATATATATATATATATATAATTCCATGAAATACAATAATTAATACAATAAACAATTTTTTTTAAAAAAATATCAACTATAATTTAAATAGAAGTACTTTCAACAATCTAAGTTGTCGTTATCAACTATATTCAAATTCTATGTATACAAAAACAATTATGTCATAAATCATTTTTCTCACAATTTATTAATTTTTATATTAGCAGCTTATCTATTTATTAAATTCTGCTTTCCATATTTTATTAACATAGCTTCCTTAATTTTACTCAAAATTCGGGAAGCTATGTTAATAAAATATGGAACGCAGCATTTAATAAATATAAAAATTAATGAATTGTGGAAAAATGTATTCATGACATAATTGTTTTTATATACATTTATAATGGTTTTTTGTAATAGAATTTTAATATAATTGATAACGACAACTTAGATTGTTGAAAGTACTTCTATTTAAATTATAGTTGATATTTTTTTTTAAAAAAAACTGTTTATTGTATTAATTATTGTATTGTTTCATGGGAATTATATATTTTTTTATTATAACTGGAATACAGATATTGATTTATAAGTTATATATATATAATAGAAATTCATATAACATTACAATACTAAACAAATGCAAAACTCTCCATACGGTAGTGCCACCCTGTGCCAACCAGAGTAATCAATGGATGCCAGAAGGCTTGTGCATAAAACCAATCCTGCCTAATAGGATAGTGGTGGCTATGGTTAATTAAGAGCCAAAGACACCAAAATGTATGGGTGCTGAATTGAGGTCAGACTCATATGACTATATAAGCTATTGAGCTTAGATTGAAAATATTATTATTTTTTCAATTTCATTCTTATAGTTTTATAGTAAAGTAGAGTTAAAAGGTGGTTGCTGGAGGGTTGCATTATATCCTAAGATCTAGGTGCAGTGCTCTCAGATCCAACGCTCCTCGCTGATGATGGCCACAAGCCAGAAACTAGTCTGGGGATATTGGATGAGTAGGCACTAGATAGGGATTTTATGCACAAGCCTTCTGGCATCCATTGATTACTCTGGTTGGCACAGAGTGGCACTACTGTATGGAGAGTTTTGCCTTTGTTTACAACAATTATGTGCTAGTATGAGATGTTGATCATGTGATTACAATACTAGTCAAAAACAAAATTACACTAAAATTCTTCCACAACCATGATTTTATCTTTTAATAAATAGATGTAGTCAAGTGATATTCAACTAAATATAACTTATATATACAAAACAAAATAGCCTTCCCATCATTTAATTCAAAATCCAATTTCCTTTACCAGTAATATATGTCTTCATGAGATAGATGACCTCAGATTCAAAAAATTTTATCAAATTTTCTTTTACTCTTCTTTTTATTCCATTTTTTTTTTCATAATTTTTTTGAATCTGAGGCCATCAATCTCATGGAGACTTCCTTTGATGTTAAAGGAAAGTGGTTTTCGAATTAAACGGTGGGAAGGTTATTTTGTTTTGTATATATATGTTATATGTTTAGTTGAATATCACTTGACGAGTTCTATTTAGATAAAATTATGGTTGTGGAAGAATTTTAGTGAAATTTTGTTTTTGGCTAGTATTGTAATGTTATATGAATTTCTATTTTATTTATAATTACTAGTGTAGCATTAGGCAGTATTTAATATATATATTTATATATATATTATTTTTACTGGATATACATGTGATGTATATTATTTATACACAAATATTAAAAATAAAATTAATAAAATATATTCTGTAAATATCTATACGTTAATAAAACTTAACTGTAATAACCTGTTTGCTTTATTTTTTCTATTTTATTTCAATAGCTCCATATAATTTATATTGAGTTTTGTAAGTAATTTAGCTGAAATAATTGGGGGGAAAATATAAAAATGTAGTTTTCAGCAAAGCCAAGGCAGCCACTGTAATGCAACAATCACCATCCAAAGCAAATAGATACTTGATACTATGAGTACCAAATATAGTGGCAATTTTTTTTTTTGGAATTTATAATGATGAATTAATGTTAAAAAAACATGATGCAAAGTAAATATTTTACATATTGGAAAATTTCTAATATAAATACAAATCTTGCATTATTTTTACGAGCCATCTATATTTTGAGAAGCTATATAACAACTTTTCATTTTTCTAAAGTAAGTTACAAACAACTGTTAGAGGATGCATGCTAACTATAAGAAGAACATGATACTGAAGCTACATTTCCAAGTATTAATCAAATTTATCACAAAAGAAAAACAAGCCACTTAGCTATGACAATGTGAATGTCGAATAGCATTTCTAAAATAATAAATATTGTATAGAGATTTTCTACATGAATTTGAACTCAACTTTGATACCCATAAACAAAATATCTAAGTCAAAAAAGTTCATAGTAATCATTTTCAATTTCTGTACAACTTGTAATCATTCTAAATTGCCAGAACTTAAAAATAATTTTAATTCGTGAAAACAATAAAGACATAAATAGAAATAATATTATGATAAAATAAATATCTTTACAAATCTATTGAAATTTGAAATAACTCAAAAATTCTTATGATACTTTACAATTAATTTGTATAAATAATACTTTAATCTTTCCAAATCTAATAAAAATTTTATAAATTTTACTAAATATTTCCATAGGTGTCACTAGTGGAGAATTGAATGTAAATGCTTGAAAATACAAAGGATACAAATAATCAAGTTATGGAAGAATAAATATGAAAAAAGTGATTATACAGAAAGTCAGTTATTGGTTTTTATGCTCAGTTTGGGAAAAGATAAGGGGGAATTAGATATAAAGGCCATAGAGTTGACAAAGATTATGTTGTGGAAATGGGATGGAGCAGAATATGGAAAAATTTAGAGTGGGGAATGGAAGGTAAAGTGGCTAACAGTTTTCTCTGGGCATAGTTTCTGAGAGATTCCTGACTTTGTTTAAGGAGAAGTCACAGTGTATCATAACACATCACATAAAACTTATTAAAAATTATTTGAGATCAATTACAGAAAAAGAGAGATTTGCAAATTTATTGACTAATTTATCAAAACATAATTTAATATTGAAGAATTTATATGCGATTTTGCTAATTTGAAAGCAGAACATATTTTTGTAAGAATTATAGAAATAATAACTGCATTTAAATATTTCTGTGTTTTGTTTATTTAAATTATATTTATTTTAAATGCTTTTATATTAACTTTGTCTGTGTGTGTATGTTTCTGTCTGTATGCCAACATTTTTGAATTTTTAACAATAAAAAGAAATCCATTTCCATTCATAACTTGAATTTACATTCTTATGCTTCCCGAAAATACTTTTTAACAACTGAGCCAATAGAAATATTATACTTGTAAAATAAAATTTTGTTAATATTGATTTAACTTATACTTAATTGATTAAATTAATTTAAAAGCCAATACATAAATATTTTATGTAGTAGATGATCACATGATATTTAAATTTAGAATTTGTTTATTAGAGGGTATATTTTTATTTTCATGCATTATTACTAAATTATAATTTTTGCCAGTTGTTTTGTAGTTTTAACCATTTTTGAAAATAATATGTAAATATAAATAAAAATAAAAAATATGTAAAAAGAAAATTTTTAAAATAATTCTTATATGTAAATAACCAACTAAAAAAATAAATCCACTTTTCAGTTAATTTGCCATTCTTGGGAAATATCACAGATCTTAAGAATCTAGATTTGTTATAAAACAATTGGAAATTGCAGGAATATTATCATTTCATAAAAGCATTTGAGACTCAATTAAATCATAAAAATTCAAAAAAGCCTCCAATGCTTTTATGAAATGACAATATTCCTGCAATTTCAAATTGTTTTATAAAAAGTCTACATTCTTAAGATCTCCGATATGTTTTTAAAATGAAAAATTAACTAAGAAGTTTGATTATTTTGTTATTTTTGTATATTTTAATCGGCCATTTACATAAAAGCATTATTTTAATTTATATATGTATATTAGTTTTTAATTACAATTACAAATAGAAAAATAATTCTAAACATTATAATAACAATAATTTTAAGAAACCATATTACTTTTATATAAGGATATCAAATACTCTAGCACTTAATCTGGTATTCAGAATTTGTTTTTAGATTGTAGATTTTTTTAAATTAAAAGTAAAATTGATATGAGTAATAGCTAATCAAAGCTAACTACTGACAATTCAAAGGTAAGATAATTTTTGTCATTTTAATAAATGTAAATTGTTTAATTTAATGTTTTATTTACTGGTTTTAAAAAATGTTGCATGTGTATATATATAGTAACCATTAGAAACCAATCAACACTTAGACAATCTTAATATAAAAAATAATCAACAATCTCAAACTGTTGTCAGGGTAACCTCCTTTTAACAATAAAAATGAAATTTTGTTCCAGTTCTTTTTTTTTTACTTTTAACCATTTTTTGTTAAAAAAATTTCCCAAAAGGCAAATTAAACAAGATTCAGTTTTTTCCTACTGTTTAATCAGATTATTTTATTTTTCTACTTTTTAGTTGGATAGTATTGCTTACATAACTTTTTTTACATATTATTTTATTTAGATTTGTATTTATATATTTTAATTCATTGAAAAGTGAAACCATTGTTATAGATTTTATGTATATAGAAAAATTACTGCAGATATGTAATATTTTTATGGGCCTAATATAAATATCATATTTAAAGAGGGCAATTACAAATAAGTCCATGTTGAATCATGTGATCTAGTTAAGATAACCAAACATTCAATTTTTGGGGATTTTCCCCTATTTTGGATTAGATGTCCCAGGGGACCTTTGTATGTTCTGATTTTCAGATATTATAATTATTTGTATTTTTATATTGGACTATTTTCATCATCTAATATGCGTATTGAATGTCTTTAGAAAAATTTATTTTATTTAAATATTCCAAATACATCCAACTCTCAATAATAGCACATGAAACTGATTAGTATATGCACAATGTTTTGAGAGGTAAGATTCTTCCCTCTTCTGCAGGTGTAGTTGGCCAGACCAGTGACAGTACTAGCAGGGGATTCACACATGGGTCCTTAGATTCTTGATTATTGAATTTTAAGGTAATGCTCTAACCAACTGAGCCAACCTGCCAAAGACAACAGTCTGTAAAATTTTCATATACTTATCTATGGGGTTCTGCTGATTTCTCCACTTTTTCCTAAGAGCAAAATTGATTAGTGATTTCCATACATTATATATATAGTTACACTAGGTTAGCTTGTGGGATTTCTTGCCATTGTCATGTGAGCTACTTCTTTAAATTTTCTTCTTTGTACCCATACCCATCTGTTTTCTCTCATCTAATTATCAGTTTATTTTGCAAGTGCTTTTCCATGAGACAACTGGTCTCACCAATATATGTTCTTCCTCATTCACATGGTATTTCATAGAAGCCATTTTTTTTCTTTTCAGTATTTCAAGTTTAGACTTTGTAGATGTTAAAATTCCACATAGCATTGGTATGGCTCTGAAAAGCTGTTCTGATGTTATACTGATTGCAGATTTTCCTTAATTTGTCTGCTATTTTTGGAATATATGAGTACACTACAATATCAATAATTGTCTTTTCTCTTGATGGTTCTTTTTGTTGTCTATTTAACATTTTCTTAATATCAGCTGATGGATAACCATTTTTTATAAAAGTTCATTCTATATAGATCTTTTTTTTTCTAAATCACTGGTTTCTAAACAAACTTCTTTTTTTCTGTCTCGTGGTGATAGTTTTGTGTTTTTGATGTGATTGGGTGTAAATTCTAGGTATTTTCCTGTATGTGTAAGAGAAAAAATAATTATTGGTACTGTAGGGTACCCATATATTCCAGAAATAGCAGACAAATTAAAGAAAATCTGCAATCAGTATAACATCAGAACAGCTTTCCAGAACCATACCACATTATGATGAATTCTAATATCTACAAAGCCTAAACTTGAAATAAAAAGAAAAAACTGTGTCTATGAAATACCATGTGAATGTGGAAGGACATATATTGGTGAGATCAGTCATCCCATTGAAAGGTGCTTGCAAGAATATAAACTGATGATTAAAAGAAAGAAAACAGATATGCCTAAGGTAGGAGACCATATATGTTCCAATGAACATATGGTCAATTGGGAAAATACAAAAATATTGAATAGAGAAGAGAAGGTACAAAGAAAAAAATTTAAAGAAGCTGCTCACATGATAATGGTGAACAATCCTATAAGCCAACCTAGTATGATTATGCATAATGTTTGGAAACCACTAATCAACTTTACTCTTGGAAAAAAGTGGAGAAATCTGGAGAAACCTCATAGATAAGTATATGTAATTTCTATTGACTGTTGCCTTTGGCAGAAAGGCTCAGTTGGTTAGAGTGTTAACTTAACATTCAATAATCAAAAATCTAAGGACCCAGGTTAAAGTCCCATGCTAGTACTGTCACTGATCAGGCCAGCAACACTTGAAGAAGGGAGAATCATACCTCTTGATATTTAAATAAAGTTAAATTTTTCTAAAAGACATTCAATATGCATATTAGATGATGGAAATTGTCCAATATAAAAATACAACTAGAACACCATCATCACAAACCTTCAGGAAAACATGCATAATTATTATTTGTCATACATAAATAATTCATTGCAAAAATGATAATTTCTTGACCCCCTCTTCCATCACTACAGTAATATTATAAAAGCTTCAGAAAATTCTAAAACCAAAACAAAGATTGCTATTGCATTGTATGGCCAGGTTCTTGAGCTAGATGTGCTCTCAAGTCCAACCTCACCTTGGAGCATGCACAGTTGAATTTTTGTACTAAAATTTTAATTGCACCTGCACCTGCTTTCATTGACAGTGTGGTTTTGTTAGTTCTGTGTTGATATTAATATTCTGCAGTGATAAAATTAGTAGGAATTTTAATAATGCTAAACAATAGACAACATACTGGGCCATAAAAATGATTGTTCATCATATCCCAATTCTAGATTGAACTGGTCTGGTCACTCTAGATCTAGCAATTAATGGTGTCATTCCTCTCATTTATTGCTTAATGATAACCACTTTTAGCCTAAAACTCGATTATATATGAGCAGTAAATTGGATTAGAATATTGATTATTAATAAATTCCAACTTTCTGAATCTCCACTATTATATATATAATCAAAAGAGACTTTGGAAAACCCTATATAGAAGTAACAAATAGTGGAAATGATTTTTACAGTATGAATAAAATAAATCTGATCTACAAAAATATTAAAAAAGTCCACAGAAGTGAGAAGCCAATATTTTGATGAAGTCACTCAGGTTTCTTAAGTTCATATACCTTTGAGAATTGGTGAAATTACTTTTAAAAGAATAGTTTTAATCTTTATAAACTTTTAGTTGATAGTTCTTTTGTCATCACAATTTGTTTTGGCAATCAAGAATTCTCTCCATATTTGAGCTTTTTTTGCATCGAGCTACTCAAAACTTTTTCAGTTACAAAATATATAAATTGACCATTGCTAATCAAATTTAATAAGCCAGACAATTATTTTTTCAGTAACTTATACTGATCTTATTTCAATATTTCAAAATCCAATAATACTTTTTAAAAACAAAATTTGATAAAGTATTATAATCATTATTTATTTTCTAAATCTTTCTTAAAGAATCAGTGATTCACTAGTCAAGGACAATTCTTTTGCAGAATAACTGTCAGACTTTCAATGCAATATACAAAGCCCTTTCCTTATGTGTATCAACATGATATCATAATTGGTGGATTTATTTAAATTTAGTTCAAAGTCCTTAATTTAACTTATTATTGCTTAGACTTGTGCACACTTTTTTTATATGTAAAACTGGTTTTCAAGTTAATATTAATTTCTGTTTAAGACATGTAATTGTTTTCAATTCTGCCTAATATAATTTTAAAATATTCATTATGTTAAGAATGCATTATAATTATTGCAAGCTGTCTTTAGAATGATTTTTGTAAATAAAAAGCGTCTTACATTACATAAAAAAGCTAATAATAACTCATTGATGAAAGAGGGCTTATTCTAAAAAACAATTATATTATGAGAGCTTATTGGTTGGTTATGTAATATCATAGGTGGTAAATGTAAGTTATTAGTAAATTGTTTATTTATTAAATCTAATAGTAGTTCATTAGTAATATATCTAATATCATTAGCAGCAGCATCAATCCACTGCAAGATGAAAGTCTCTCCAAATTTACTTTAATTTCTTTGATATCTTCTTTCCATGTCACCAACAAACTTTGTTACTTCATTTACCCATCTTATGTAAAGTCTGTTTCTAGATTGATTTTCATGCTGTTTTGGAATTCTATTTTCTGCTATAATATTACACATATTTGGGATTATATATATATGTGTGTGTGTGTGTATGAAAAAGAGAAGATGGAATGGCTGGTTGTTGAGAGCTTGAAATCTGAGTTCAAGTCCTTTCTAATTACATTAAGTTTAATATAGACAATTATACGTGTAATTGAATATTATATATTTAGCTTGCATTCTGTTCATCCCCCTCTGCCTATTTAAATGGACATATTAAAATTCTATTCAACATGTTTTTATATGTATATGAAAACGCTATAACAGAACAAAATAATTAAATAGACCAAATACACTTTTGACACATAAACATCATATCATGATCGTCTATATGTTTGAAATTTAAATGTTAATGATTTCCCATTTTGTGCTAATTTGAATGCTATTGGCTCTTTGATTTATTACGTATTCATTTTGCATAATAAACTATATCTCTTTGATTTTCCATTTTCTGTTATTCTTTTTTTCACACATTATCTCCTTTTCATGGTTATAAAAGAGCAATACATTTGTTACATCAGTCTTAGCTTTCTTATACATTAATGCTTGATGTATCATTCTTGTCTTTAAATTTGCCTTTGTTTCATTGGAGTTTGTGGCGGAACAATCTGCTTGGCTTCATCCTACTGCATACATAACATTATATCTGTCTAATTTATATATTTTATCTTTATTATTATTGTTTAATCTATTTAGGTTAATAGGTGTTTTAAATGTGATATTGAATTTGATTGCTCAGATCTTTCCAATTTTATTTTCAATGTTTGGTAAATATGGTAGTACTATCTATTTTTTTATCATATTTTTCCAAGTAAAAGATGGCCGTTTATGGTTACTTTTGAGAAATTTCATGTGCATTATGTAATGTTTTTTTGATTAGGTTGTTTAAAAAAAACATTTATCATTCTATTCCTTTGCTGTGCCTTGTGAGCTTAATTACTTTTCCATCAAGGAATATATTGGCAATCAAGTAAAACAGTTCTAAAAGCAAAAGTATTGGAGCTAATATTTTCTTGTAATTATAAAGCATCTTCTTCACTTTTAAAATATATGATTGTGGTTTTCCAATTTGCACTTACATAATATTCTGCACTCGGAGAGTTTTCAATTGAAAACTAGAATAAACATAAAACAAAAAACTTAAAAATGACAAAATAGACCAAAAATTTTAAAAAATGGATGAGTTATTTTTAATGAAAGGAAAAAATATTACTTGAAATTATTTAAAAAAATTTCATGATAAAAAGAGCAAAAAAAAATGCTCTAATATAAGCAAAACACAAGGAGACTATGTAGAACCATTAAGCATCACGTGATCAATATCTCTTATACTAGCACCTAATTGTTTATAAACAAGGCAAATTCTCCATATAGTAGTGCCACCTTGTGCCAACCAGAGTAATCAATGGATTCCAGAAGGCTTGTGCACAAAATCCCTATCTAATGCCTACTCATCCAATATCCCTCAGACCACAAGCCAGAAACTAGTCTGGGGATATTGGATGAGTAGGCATTAGATAGGGATTTTATGCACAAGCCTTTTGGCATCCATTGATTACTCTGGTTGGCACAGAGTAGCACTACTGTATGGAGAGTTTGCCTTGTTTAGAGACTATGTAGACAAACACCATGGCTGTATAAAAGATAATGATAATTTAAAATGGTTTCAAAAATGATTATATGATTAAATACTGATTGTTTACTCACTTGAAGGATCACATGACACAAGCTTCAGAAGTGACAAGTTAGATCTTTGATTCAAAAACCTTTAGTTCTTCAGTCTGTTATTTTATCCTTACAATAAAATGTTCAGAGAAAATAGAAAAATGATTTTTAAAACAATTAATTCCAATGCTTTTATCATAGAGATAGATGATAAAAAAAATATGAATTTTAAATTTTAAATTGCTTTAAGATAATAATAAAAGCTAAAAAGAAATTAAATAAAGTCTTTGAATCTCAGCACATTATATTCCCAGTATAGTTTTAAAAATGTTCGCAGTGTTAAATACAAATCTTAAAACAAAAACCCATAGCTTCAGAAGAAATTTCATAAAATAGTAAGTATAGTAAAAAGCTTAATGTTAAATAGTAGAATTTAGATCTCACTTTAATATTTAAAAAATTAATAATCTAATGGCTTTATTGCTCAAAAGTTCATCAGAAGTTTGAGCTTTGAAAACTCTAGGTCTCGAATCAATCTGAGAACCTCATACTCCAGAGATTGACATTATATATTGCATTACCCCATGCAGGAGGCAATTCAATATTAACTCTAAATATATTAATAAAACTCCGCCAAAATTTTTTAACATGATATGAAAATAAATGTAATCCCAAACAAAAATACCACAGGAAGTGTACAATCAACATGTGTATTGAGATAAACAAAAATTAAAACAAATTCAATCAATATTTTATCTTTCCCCCAATTTTTATCAGTGCATCCCTGATCTCAAATTTCAATATATGGCAACTATATGTTAGTGTAAAAATCGTAGACCCCTTTCTATGGTGCAATGAAAAAATATTTGTCTTTCAATATAATCATATAGTCCAGATTCTTAATACCTCAAATAAAGGTTGTTTGCAAATGAGTATAGTGAGAGTGGGTCTGAAAGTTTTATACTAATAAATAATTGTGATATAATGAAATTTGAAAAAAGTGATTTGATAAAAACACTTTTTTTAAAAATTGAAAAACTTATTAAAATATTATTCAGAATGATAACTGTTTATATATATATATTATAACGATCGAAATGAAAGTGAAGATCGAATCTAACTGCAAACTACGATATCTGCTCTACAGGGCGCCATCTAGGCATTTAAACCTAGAAAAATTTATAGAGTAGGCAGATACGCACTGTTAAGATTCCACTTTATTTAAATATTCAGATCGTTAGCCCAAGTCACTAGCTCAGTGGAGACGCAGAGATAAAAATCTATATCTTAATTTATATCTTAAATATAAATAAATAAAAGCCACTGCCAGAAATTAACACATAAAAATATTTATTTACGCACATATAAAATCATTCTAATTTGAGGAATAAGTTTAACATTTTAGATTTTTATATTAACTTTTAATTTAACATTTAACTAAGTTTCAATGAGTTTAATATTTTATTTAGATAGTCGAGTATGAATAGACTACATAGACCTGCATTTGAAAAGAAAATATTCTATCCCTTATTTAACCTTAGGCCAAAAAAATTTGCAATCAAACCGGCGCCAATCCATCTGATACATTTATGTATTCAATGTAGCATGAAAATACGACAACACAAAATACTATACTGTCAGGAATGTACATCTGATCAGTAAGTAGAATTAGAGAAGACATTGTCTCTCCACCAACAAAAATGTCACATCTGTTGGCAATTAGAACAATAAACATAAAACTCCATAGGAATGGATCGCGGTCCTTTGCCATCTTACAAACCCATCCATAGGCAAACAGAAGGTGTGTGGTGTATATACACAATCCTGCATGTAGCGGATCTCATACTACATCTACTAATTACACAAATATATCCAATCCATTGAGCCAATTCAATTACGAAATGAATAGCCTAAGATTACCCACCCTTAATATAACTTTACAAAACTATATAGCCATTCACGCCCGACTTAAATTTAACATTTAGATACGTTCGCACAGATAAATTTTATAAAATTTGTTTTAAAATGTTGAGTATAGATCGACTGTACAGATTCCGCGGTCAAAAACATTCAAATTAAACACAACCAATCAAAATACAAAGTCATCGATAACGTCAATTGTTGAGGGAATACAGAAGACCCATTGGTATTCATCATAAGATACCACAGTGACATCATTGACTTATATATTCTAATCAACTGTGAAAACCACAACATAATCAACCGCTAACGAATCCATGCAACGTCTATAACCAACTTAAATTTCATGCATTTCAATAATTTATACAATATATTAATACAAATAAAAATAATAAAATGGAAATGATTTTAGCAAACTTAACTATATAATTTTAAACAATAAATTATTAATTTGAAAATCAAATAAGAGTTCATTTTAAAATTTAGATTAGCTGAATCTTTAGAAAAAACAATCACGAAAGTTCTTAATTACTTTTTTTGTTGTTGTTAATTTTTAAAGTTCATAGCTCACGGTAGAAGAGTCCAGGTTCCTGTTTTAAATTTCCGTGATGCCTCCATTGGAAGATAATGTTCTGGAGATGGAAATAGCTGGTTCAAGGTATCACAGTCTTTCATTTTTTTTTAAATAGAGAGCGTGGTATGTGTCCTATCACATCTCTCAAACACAAAAAGCTGGAACTGTCCAAAAAAACTATTTCTCTTTTTATATTATCCACACAGATTCAATCAACAAAATGTCACTAATCCATCACTTTCATTAGGGTCTGAGCCAAGGCTTGGTGCTCCATTGGTCAAGCTAATTTCTCTTTATTTTCTTATCTATCTTTCATCAGATCATTTTAATTATACAAGAGCCCAAGGCTAGCTTGCTTTTCAAACAATTTATAAACAATCATTTCCATTTACAGATTACAAGAATTAATTAATACCTGTTTTTATTTTTAAATCTTGTACTTTTTTTTTTATAAAAAAGTACGTTCAAATACTTATTTATTTGTTTTTTAAAAAAAAAATATTTTTAAAGTTTGGCATCTGTGCGAATGTATATACGTTTAACAAACATTTTAATTTTAGCGTTTAGTTTTTTACTTTTATTTGCGAACTTTTAAGTTTTTATTTTAAATTAATGTAACGACATATTTATATATCGTTACAATATATATATATATTGTAATAACAATAAAAATAATAAATATAACAGTAATTAACTATTATATACAGTCTTTCAATCTGCAGAAGTACTTTCAGTTAATTCTTTAAACCCGCCTCAAAAAAAAATACTAATTAATTATTATATAAGTATGGCAGTTAAGGTTAAGGAATTAACCAAAAGTACTTCTAGGTATTGAAAGATTGTATATAATAGTTAATTACAATTATATTTATTATTTTTATGGTTATTACAATAGTTTTTTAATTAGTTGACAATTTAGTTCTATTATATATATAAATTATAGTATATGGTAAGCTCTTGTCTTTTAATCCAATGAGATTAATTTACATGTGCAAATATGCAAATCTATTATAATCAGTGATTAGTTTAATGTACATTTATAGGCATGTGGATATGCTAATGTGTTTACTAATATTCACTTTAGTCATGCTTTGACAAAGATACACCATATTGAAAGCCTCGCAAATTTAATACTGCAAAAGTTGATATTAATCTACATACTCTTGTAGAATTTATATAGTGCTGAAAAGTATGAAGTATTTACAGAAATTAATTTTAAACCCTAATTATATAATTACTCTCCTTTCTCAGAGTAATAGGTTTTTTACTCAAAGTTTTTACAACTATGGTTTAAGAGAAATAAATCTAGAATCCCCAGTTAAGTTTGGGAGAGAGGCTTGCAAAATACTTACATTTCCTGTAACTTTTTCTACAGTATTACAATATCTATTATTTATTTCATCTTGCTATCATGATGAGTAAAACATTTCCTCTTCTGAATTATTCCTATTTTCTGTATGATTTAAGGAGCTTGATTTGGGATCTCCTTGTGAAATTTGTTCTATTCTTTCTTTTCACTGTGAGATTATTCAACTGATTTATAATCTTTTTTAGCTTAAAATTTTTTAGCATGTCATCATTATCAGCATTTGTAAGTGAATATGACCATTCCAATTCCAAGAGAAAAAGATAATAGTAGCAGCAACAACAATACTTTAGAGAAGAAGTTTGAGATAGCTATAAAAACTAATTTGTGAATAAAAATCTGCCCACATAATAAATATGGTGGTCTATTAATCTGTTTATTTAACATTTTCTGGTATTATTTTTTAATTTATTCTGCAGAAAACTTTTCCTCCTGAGATACTTCAACATTGGGTCTAATTTTAATTTTCCAATAGATCCAGTTCTTCAACATATCTTCCAAATAAAAACAGTGATCATTGCACTTACTTTACAATATATTTGAGATACTCTTTATAATGTAAGCTATACTTAAGGCTTACTTTCTCTAAGCATTGCTATTTCTCAACACTTCTGTCATTACTTATTTGATATTGGCTACTTTATTTATAAAAAAGAATGCTCCTCAGTAAATATAAATTTTAATCACTTTAATTAAAAACTCCTATAAACATTTTGAGTGATTAAAAATTTACTTCTTATTCAGATAAAGTTCACTTTTTGTTCACAAATACTGATAAAAAAAATTATGATGAAAAGAGAAATAATTATATAATTAGAGTTTAAAATTAATCTCTGTAAATTCTTCATTGTTTCAGCACTATATATATATTGTACCCTCACTTCCTGATATATAATATAAGTTAAAATATGACTAGCTCAATTAAATCGTTATGCTCGGCTAAAATATGTATAACTATCATTAATATATTTTATAATACTATATCTTATTAGATTAATTATAACTTACCAAAATTAATATAGTTCAATATCATGTACTAATTAAATAAGTATTTATTAAAATCATGAGACTATGAAGTGAAGTTACAAGTGGTAATTGAATTTACATTGAGCTAATGTCTTCCCAAGACACTATCTCAATGGCATAAGAATACTATTACCTCTTTACAGCACTCTTGTGTCTTTTATAAAAATTAACTAACTTCAATAATAATAATAAATAAATCTCAATCTTTTATTAAGGAAATATAATTAAATAATCTCAGGTTCTTTTAATTATTTTAAAGTAATAATATTTCTTGCAGATAGGCATGATAAGGGATTTAATATCAAACCTAACTATACCTAACTTATCATAATAATAATAACTAACAATAATAATTTCTAGTGTATAAATTAATCTTATCTATTTTATTATACTATTAATCATTAAAGAAATAAGTGAATCATCTACACGTCTTTCATTTTCATATAGTATCTTAATTTAAAAATTATACTAAAATCTTATAATTTAATAATATGTGGCAATAAATAATATTATACTCTTATATTGTGCATTATAATTACCTTGTGACCATTATAATATTATATGTTAATGTCAATCAATTTCTATAAATTATATTAAGAAAATACTGTGTTTCTTTTTAAAATAATAATAATAAATTCATGTTGTGCAAATAATATGTTTATTCAAATTATCTGTTGTCAAATGCTGTGGTGCAAAATAATGAATTCGACACACTTTTAAACAACTTAAACAAATTTATTTACATCAACTCTAATAAACAACTTATGTGCATTATTTACATTACAAGTGGAAACTAAAGAAAATAAAAAATAAGAAAAATAATAATACAAGATTTTTACACTGTTACTATTTCCATAAACATAAATAGATAATCCATACATTTCTTAAATGTTTTATCAGTAACATTTAATTAAGTTTATGAACTTAAATCTTAATAGATATCATTTGTCATTAGTTAGTACAAAAGAAGACTTTTATGTAAAATATCACTTATGTAGCATATGTAAAATAAACAAACTTTAACAATTAAAAAATGCTACTTCACTTAAGTATTATTGCTATTTCTATTATAATGTACTAGTATGTATTACATTTACTATTAGCATTAATCACATATCAACTAATGTATAGACTGATATAACTTTATAATATAATGACATTTATTGATTATATAATTATTTACTTCATTCTGATGTAATTCCACACTGTATGTCTTACCAAAATATGCAATACATATATGTTCTTTTCTTAAAATAATATTTAAAATTATTCAACATTTTCAAATTTTATAAAGTATTATATTAAAATAAATTCTATGATTCTTTTCTATTTAAACTACTAATCTTCTCTACTCGTAATTCCTATTCCTTCCTAATAAAATTCTATCTACAAATATCATTTTGACCTTATTTAACTTCAGTAACAGCTTACCAATTTTTAAAAAAAATAATGACTATCCAAACTATCTTATACCTCATCATCGATATACGATAAACCCTTCAAACAAAATAAATTTCTATATAAAATTAATTTAACTTATCTAATAAAAAAAAAATATATATATAGATATTTTTACCTCTTACTAACTTGAAAGGTAATATAAATAACTCATACTAATATAATAAATCAAATTCCTAATATTGTAACAGAAACATTAAAACTTATTCACGAAAGAATCATATAATTATTTATGGATTTCTCTTATTACGTTATAATAAATTTATATCATAAATTTAAAGTATGCATATTAAAATAAAACTGTTATTACTAATATTATGCGTGTATATTCTTTAAATATTTATACATTTATTCAACAATCAAATAACATTTAGTTGATCTAAAGAAAACAAAGCAAAATACATCAAATTATTACTATTATATAATTTTTACCATAAATGATACTCCAATTTATTATCCGCCACACGATGTCCTCCAGGATTACAGTTTTACAAAATAATTTCACATTTATACTCAACAATTATTCTTTAAAATATTACGTGTTGTATAATTATATAAAAATAAACTTTATGAAATTAAGTGTTATATTAATATTTAGTTACTTTTTAAAAAATGTACCTCTCTTATCTTTAATAGATCAATAAATAATTAAATATCTATGTTAGTTAAGAAAACAAAATATGTTACATAAAATCCAACGGTGTCTTCTTTCCACCCATAATTGTTCTTTTTTTCCTAGGCATAAACTTTTACCAACATTACTTCCTTTTCCGGTACATCACGTGTTTAAACAGTTTTTACGAAATAAATGAAAACATTTTTTTTTTAAAATAAAAAATGAAATAAGTTCCACCATATGAAACAAAATAATAATTAAAATAGTTTATAGGATCCGGATTCCTTTCTTTAAAGAAAAATTATTTAAAAGTTATTATTTCTAGGATTAATCAATAGTTTATAATGTTCTTATTTAATTATTATAAATTGACTTGGATATCCACGTATACTTATTTGCGCATTCCTTAATAAATATTTAGGTAAGATTAATTTCTAAAATTCTTCTGTACGACCAGCATCCAGATTTTACTATATAATATTTTATTTACAGGTATTTCTTTACCAATTAAATTTCCGATTTATTTGCCTTTTAAAACTATTGAAATCTAGTCTTTTAAACCACAAAGACTTAACAAGGCAAGTACTTCTGCAATTATTATTAATTATCATATCTTTACCAAGATATATACTTAAATTTGTATTTTAAAAATACTTTCTTCATAAAGAAGTATTTATCTTTCTTTAAAATATTTGTTTATAAAAATTAATTATAATCAACTTTTAAATTCATATAATGTCCAATATATTACTTTTGTCCAACTAGTAATTCTCCTAGTTAATCCAGCGTTTGTTATATTTTTAGTATAAAGTCTCCAATACATTTTATCCTTATACGATGCCTTCATGATTATTTGACAGTAAATTGAGCTTCGATAGAGACAATTAATAGGGAATTATAAATAAATTAGCACTGCATATTTAACGGTAAAACTTTTATAATTTTTTTAAAACTACTCTCTTATAATTTTAAAACGATTACGAGAGCGTCTATAATTTTACTTAGCTATATCTAATAGCACACTTCACTTAAAAGAAATCATAATCATAATCCCCCCTGAACAATTGAACCTTGGTTTTATACCGGAATACATTCCCCACTTGATTGGTAAATTAAACAATCACCTTGATAGCCTATTTACATATTTTACCAACAATACAGAATTAAAAATAAATAATGACTTATTTAATATTTATTATTTATTACATTATTAAATTCTTAAATGGATCTTTATCATTTATTTAAATCCATTAAACATTTTTTTAAAATATATTTTTTACTTTATTTCACTTTTAACTTTTATAAGACTATTTTTTAAACAAACTAAGTCTATTTTTATACGTTACGTTTTTTTAAACAGTATTTTAAAAATCAGATTTAATATTTCACATTAATTATCTTCATTTTTATCTCGTGATAGCCAATATAATATTTATAAATTTTATAATAGAATTTTAGAACAGTTTTGCAACTTTACTATAAAACTTACAAGCATGTGTGTACATATGTCTATCTATCATCTGTTTTACAACACAGATACAAACGCTTGTAATATCTAAAAATAAACTAACAATTTAATTTTTTAAAATAAATGTTTTTAAAATAAATAATATATTATAGCAACTTTAAAATAATAATTCGATATTATTAAAATCAAATATTAATCTTCTATTATATACTATTAACAATTAAAATATTTACATTCACTTATTAAATATTAATCTTTATCAACAATAAATATATGCATTTAATTTTAACTTGTCTTTTTTAAACTTTTAGCTTTAAACATTTATTTACAAAACTTATTAATGCAGTATTAATCATGGCCAGTTTTTCCAACCATATAATATTATCACCTCCTATTGAAACATCTCCCTCAAACATTAGCACAATTTCACATATCAAATATTCATAGATTACTTTAATTAAACTTTTTGAAAGATTATCATAATAAAATCAACATCATATAGCTAAATATATCTTAAATTTAAAATTTTTAATAAATTGATACAACAATTCATGGCGACCCATACAAAAGGGCACAATATATAATAAAATAAATTCTACAAGAATATGTAGATTAATATCAACTTTTGCTGTATTAAATTTTCCAGATTTACAATATGGCGCATCTTTATCAAAACATGACTAAAGTGAATATTAGTAAATACATTAGCATATCCACATGCATATAAATGTACATTAAACTAGTCACTGATTATAATAGATTTTCAGATTTGCATATGTAAATTAACGTCATTGGATTAAAAGACCAGTGCTTGCCATATATTATAATTTATTCTTATATATAAATAAAATGTCCATTAATTAAAAAACTATTGTAATAACAATAAAAATTATAAATATAATGGCAATTAACTATTATATACAATCTTTCTATACACAGAAGTACTTTTGGCTAATTCCTTAATTCTCCTCAACTGCCATACTTCTGTGGATTGAAAGACTGTATATAATAGTTAATTATCATTACATTTTATTATTTTTTGAGGATGGTTTAAAGAATTAACTCCAAATATTTCTGCAGATTGGTGTTACTAAGAAATTATCAATTACTACTGATTGAGAATTCCTGAGGCAAAGCAAAAGAGCTATTATGACAAAAACTTGCTTTGTCTCAGGAATTGTCAATTAGTAGCAATTGAAAGTTTCTTAGTAACATCAAAAGTTAAAGTGTTTCCATATTTAATGGATATTATCTCTTCATATCTATATAATAAAATCCATATGAACATTTAATTCAACATAAACAACTATCTGGAGAAGTTAAAAATATTATTTGCAGATTATCAAGAAAGATGCTATTCTTACACTTTCTCACACTTATAACAAATAGTTTTGTGGGTTTAAATCCATGTAAAAACTTGGGTTTAAAGTGAAAGAGGACCTCTTTTGCTTTAAAGCAGTGTTCTTCAACCCTTGGTCCACGGCCCGGTGCCGGGCCGTGGAACTTTTCTGCACCGCATGCTAGACAGGCAGTAAAAAGTTTGTAATAATAAGAGTTTAAACTTTTAATTAATATAGCCAATTTTTTTTTATTTTTTCATCTCATTTTTGCCCAATTAAAAAAAAAAGAAAGCAGAACGAAAACAAAATCTAATCAATCATTCATAAATTAATTTGTTTTTCTAGTTATCACAGATGTTTAGGGGGTGTAGAATTAAATTTTTTATTACTTTTCTAAAAAAATTAAAAAAAAGTTTTTTATTATATAAACTTTATCTTATATATTTAACATTGTTGTTTTGATCAGTTATAACAATTATGCTTATCTTTAAGAAAATTTATTTATAGACTTCTGCCAGTCTGCTAAATCTTATCCTTATTTTTGCTGGTCTGCAGAACCTTATCCTTATTTTTACCAGTCTGCAGGTGTGAAAAGGTTGAAGTCCACTGCATTAAAGAGCCCAAACAAAAGAGCTATTATGAGAAAACTTACTCTGCCTCAGGATTTGTCAATTAGTAGTAATTGATAGTTTCTTAGTAATATCAAAAGTTAAAGTGTTTCTCCATTTAATGAATATTATCTCCTCATATATATATAAGACCTTCTGATGACAGCTATTTTCACCAAGATATTTATGCTACTAAAAACATGCTACTTCATAATGGTTTTGATCACAGGATTATTAATAGGGTTTTTTTTATATAATAAGAAAAAAGATTTAATACTTCAAACATTAAGACCATTCTGCCATATATAATGAGAGTAATTGATAAAATTGGTAGTGTTTTAAATAAAAATAATATCCACACAATTTATACTACGTTTAATGAAGAATTTCCTTACCTAAAGATAAAATTCCTTTGGAGAGTCATGGTGTATATAAAATTCCATGTGGAATTTTTTACATTCATCCATTAGACCAAGCATGTCAAACTGATGGCCCGCGGGCCGCATGTGGCCCTCGAAAGTATTTTTCATGGCCCACGACTAAGATGCTATGCAATAAAATAAAAACAGAACAACATGTTGCAAACAATAAATTAATTTTTTTAAAAAAGCTCTTATATTTAATTACATGAACTAAAATATATACAGTAATTGTTGTCTACATACATAGCTAATTTATAATTCTCGGTTACACGCATAGCTAAATATTTTTGATGACATGCCTTTATGATGATGAAGCATTTGAGATATGTGAATACCAAAGATGGCAATGTTAATAATGTGCTACTGTGCTTCCGAGAACATAAATACATTAGTCAGCTATTCGTGCCACCAACGTAGCAATCCTATCTGCAGAGATGTTGGGTTTTTCTTAGAATTGTAACAAAAGGCAGTTGTGCTAGTTTCTTTATCCCGATTGGTGTGTTAAAAATTTGTGGGTTATTTCCTTTTATAACTCATTCAAAAAATATAAGTAAACTGCTATATCCGAGAGTTTCTACCTTTCGGAAACTAGTCAGACAGCATAAGAAATAACGAGCATGCATTTAACATTTTGTTATATAATATTTTAATTATAATCAAACATGAGAAACAATAATATTTTACATATAAGTTAGTAATGATTGCAATTCAGTTTGGAAAACACTAAAAGTTCTACAATTTTACCAGTCTAGGTTCAGCCTTGGGGAACTTTAGTGGCTTCGACCATTTCTAATCTACGGCCTTATGCACAGCTTTCTTCTTTGTCATATCTCTATCTTAATTGCTCTGAGCTGGGAAGTCTGGACTGAGAGAGAGAGAAAACATAATCTGTACCTTTTATAGCTACCTCCATTTATCGAGCATAATTCCAGGAGCGAGAATCGATAGCAGCGCTCTCTTTATACTTTAATACTAGAGTAGCGTTAAATTTTTAAGAAGCGTATTTAGCATAAATGTAGTTGCAATTTTTTAAATTTTAAAAATTTAAATCTAAAGCTCTATTTTTATTACAGAAAATGCTACTTCCAATGCTAAATAAAAAGTGAAAGATTGATGATGAGGGAAGAAAATTTCAAGAAAGGTGGGAACTGAATTATTTTTGTGTGGAAGTGAACAATAAGATTATGTGCTTAATTTGCAAAGAAACTATTAGTGTTGTAAAGAATACAATATTAAGCGACATTATAGCACTAATCACGAAAAACAATTTTCGTGTTTTGAAGCTAAAATAAGAGAAGAAAAATTAAAAACAATGAAAAATTCATTAAGTAGCCAGCAAGAAGTGCTTACAAAATTTATAAAAGTAATGAATCAGTAACAAGAGCTAGTTATGAAATAAGCTATTTATTAGCAAAACATTCAAAATCATTCACCGATAGTTCTTTAATCAAGGAATGTATGATAAAAGTTGTCGAATTTGTCTGTCCAGAAAACGTACAAGCATTTTGAGACATCTCATTATCAAGAAATACGGTGGCAGATAGAATTAATAAAATGGAAGATGACATCACATCGCAACTACAGGAAATATCTACCAAAATCCAGTTCTTTTCAATTGCGATTGATGAAAGTATGGATATAAGAGATGTTGCACAAGTTTCTGGTTTTTTTTTTTTTGTGGTTACGATAATAACATGAGGAGCACCAAAGAATTGTTGGAATTCATCCCTTTTCATGGAACAACATCTGGTGAAGATATTTTTGATGCCGTATGGAGCATTTTAGAAAAACTTAACTTGCCTCTTGACAAGCTTGTTTCTGTTACAACTGATGGTGCTAAATCGATGACAGGTGAAACTAAAGGTTTTGCATCATGACTAGCAAGGAAATTACAAGATGAATATCCAGATAAAAAAAAAATCAAAGCTTTTCATTGCCTCATTCACCAATAAGTTCTCTGTTTAAAATTATTAAAAATGGACCAACTACTTAAAACAGTTACAAAGATAGTCAACTTTATTCGATCAAGAGCGCTTAACCATCGCCAATTTACTTCGTTCCTTAAAGATTTAGAATCCGAATTCGAAGATCTTCCTTATTACACAGAAGATCATTGGTTGTGCTGCCACAATGTCTTAAAGCGCTTCTATCTGCTTTTGGAGGAAATAATATTATTTTTTGAAATGAAAGATGAAAACAACGAAAATATATCAATTATAAAAGATCCATTGTGGGTACAAGACCTAGCATTTTTAATAGATATTACAGGCCATCTGAATAATCTTAATATTACATTGCAAGGCAAAGATCAATTGATAATGAATATGTACGATGTAGTTGCAAGCTTTGTACAAAAACTGAATTTGTTTAAAAATCATCTGCAAAAGAATGTTTTGATGTATTTTCCTACATGTGAGCAGTTAAAAGCACAAAATCAAAGTTGCTCGTTTTCACGACACTCTGCAAAAATTGCAAAAATAAAAGACGAATTCGATAAACGTTTTCATGATTTCAAAGGAGTTCGAAGAAATTTTCTCTTTTCACAGGCCATTTGCCTTTGAAGTTGAAAAAGCTCCGACTTCGATACAACTGGAATTAATTAATTTCAGAATGATTCGATTTTAAAAACCAAATATCGAGATGTAGGAACTCCCAAAATATATTCCTATTTAGGTGAAAGATACTCAGAAATTAAAAAAATTTGCTGCACAAATTTTAAGCTTTTTGGAAGTACATACTTATGTGAGCAATTATTTTCATGCATGAAATTAAATAAAACAGCTTGTAGATCAAGATTAACTGATAAACATCTATCTGCCATAATGAAAATTGCTTGTTCTCAGTCTTTGAATCCAGATATTGAAAAACTAGTAAGAGGAAAACGCTGGCAAGTTTCCAGTAAAAACAATAAATTGTAGTTTTATAAAAATGTAATCAGATAAAATAAATGTTTAAATAAAAGCAATACTATATCAATTGTATATTATTGAACTGAATTCATTAAACTACATAATATGCTTTAATACCCTATCTATATTCCTGCATTCTCACTTCAAAATACAATTTTAAGAAAATTTGTGTGATGTGGCCCACGAGAATCTTACCAGAGCATAAAATGGCCCATTGTTTGAATGAGTTTGACACGCCTGCATTAGACAGACCAATAATAGAATAAACATAAGAAAGGAAGAACACATTTTGGTAATTAGAGAACAAACTAATTTCTCAGCCACTTATTCACACATTAAGTTAACTAACCATGACATAAATTTTAATAAAATGCATATTTGGGCAAAATTGAACAATATGACCAGAGACTGCTAAGGGAAAGTATAGATATTTAAAAGGCATAAGAGCATAAATGAAAAGTATGAATTAAATAAAATTAACAATATTTGGAAAAAACTATTAGAGAATAAAATATTTTTTAAAACTTTTTAACCAATAGAATTTAAAAATGAGAAAATAACAAAGGAAAAAAATAACAATTTTAAATCTCACTACACACATTATTTTGATTTGAAGCTCTGAGAAAAGTAATTGCTTGTTATTATATTGAAATGTCAGTTATTTAGCTATTATATTATTATTAGACAGAAGCTCCCAGAAATAATACTATGAATTTACCATTTATCCATGAGAATATTAAAATTAATATATATAAAATGCAGAAGATTAAACCCATAGAAAATATCCAATAGAGAAATAAATAATAAATATGGCCAAAGTAAAGTTAAAATAAATTTGTTTATTAATCTGCTGAGTTAACTTTTGACAAAGAGTGTCTGCTTCAAAGCATAACTGGTAGATAATTAAGAGAGGGTGATAGTAATTCTGATTATAAAAGATTAAACTTGGCAGTGTTCAAGAGATTTGCATAATTGCATGTGATGTGATGCACTATGACTTCTCCTTATATGGAATCAGGAATCTCTCAGCAACTATGCCCAGAGAAACCTGTTAGCCACTTTGACTTCTCTTTCCATTCCCCACCCCAAGTTTTCCCATATTCTTCAATTTCCACAACATAATCTTTGTCAACTCCATGGCCTTTATATCTAAAACCTGCTTATCTTTTCCCAAATCCAGCATCAAAACTAATAGAACACTTTCTGTATAATCACTTTGTTCATATTTATTATTTCACAACTTCATTATTTGTACCTTTTTGCTTTCAGACATTTACATTCAATTAATAGATGCCTAATATTTTCCAGACTAATCCACCCATATTCTTCCATTTATGTGTATATTTCCTTGTTACTACAGATCCTGTTAGAGCCTTAAACAGTAAACTAATTTCCTTGCTATTATTATAAATTAACTCACATCCAATATTCTGTTTACTTCTAAAAATAGTTAAACTCTTTTTATTCTCCATCTCTCCAATTCCCTATTTTTTATTAATTCTTTTATCCCATTTCTGAACACTATAACACTCAACAATTCTAACACAATCATCCCACCTTTTGTATAAGTATACTGACATATATTCTTTATCTAAATCTTCTGCATATTGCATTACCTTTTTCACCCACCTTGTTACCTTCCCTTTATTCATAATCCAATTAAATACTATTTTGGCTACTCTTTTATTATTCATAAACTGCAATCTACTGAACATTTTCATTTTGCTTTTCGCATCTCTCATATAAAACTTGATTATTCCATTTCTCCTCGAATTGCCTCCTTTGCCATCCAAACTTCTGCATCTAATGCAAGTTTTTCTACTTCTCTTTGTACTTTTTCTAAGTAATCTAATAGCCCTTTACTAACACATAATGTATCATTACCATATGTTAACCCTGCTACTGCCACTCCCATGCAATTCAAGCTACATCATATTTATTATATGAGAACAGTTAATTTCTTTATCAATCCCTTTCTTTTCTTTGCTTCATTTATCGTATAATAGATAACTGTGAAATGCCACCTATGTTTTCAGATTAAATAACCAATGTCTAACAAGGGAGACATGATTAGATCATCTTTATTGCATGTGTGGAATTAATTATGTGCCATGCCTCTTTTATTTTGCATATTGATGGTTATTCTCAAGGTATACAATCATGACAGATGTGGGTTTAAAAGGATGGCCAGCAAGTTTCTTGTGCTCCAAAAACACTGATCTGTATGATGAATTTGTTTTTGCTCTATAATACAAATATTCATATTGAGAAACTCTTGATTTTAAGTTGTCATGGGTCTTCCCATAGTATTTGCTATTGCAAGACAGGCAGTCTATGGCAGTGTTCTTCAACCCTTGGTCCATGGACTGGTGCCATGCTGGGGAACTTTTCTGCCTGTCCACATGCTAGACTGGTAATAAAGTTTGTAATAATGAATAATAAGAGTTTAAACTTTTTATTAATATAACCAATTTTTATTTATTTTTTCATCTCATTTTTACCCAATTAAAAAAAAAAAGAAAACAGAACGAAAACAAAATCTAATCAATCATTCATAAATTAATTTGTTTTTCTAGTTATCACAGATGTTTATGGGGGGAGGGTGGTAGAATTAAATTTTTTATTACTTTTCTAAAAAAATTTAAAAAAAAGTTTTTTATTATATAAACTCCATATATATATATATATATAACTTTATCTTATATATTTAACATTGTTGTTTTGATCAGTTATAACAATTATGCTTATCTTTAAGAAAATTTATCTATAGACTTCTGCCGGTCTGCGAAACCTTATCCTTATTTTTGCTGGTCCATGGAATCTTATCCTTATTTTTACTGGCCCACAGGTGTGAAAAGGTTGAAGACCACTGGTCTATGGTATATACTAATTCTATTTTGTTTGTAATGATGACTAGGCATAATTAATATATGCCATAGATTTCCCATTCTGCAATAGCAAATACTTTGAAGAGACATGCACCAACATGAAATCAAGAGTTTCTCAACATGCCTATTTGTATAATAGAGCAAAATTGAATTCATCATACAACTCAGTGTTTTGGAGCATGAGAGAGTTGCTTGACGACCATTCTTTTAACCCCAAATCTGCCAGGATTGTTTACCTTGAGAATAACAATAAAAATTACAGAATAAAAGAGACTTTGCACATAATTAATTCCATGCACACAATAAATAAATGAGCCAATAGTGTTCACCTCTTGATAGACATTGATTATTTAATCTGACAATAAGGCGGCACTTCGCAGTAGTTATACAGAAAGTGGATTTTTGTTTTTTATCCTGGTTTTGGAAAAAAATAAGGGGGACTTAGCTATCTAGGCCATGGAGTTGACAAAGATTATGTTGAAGAAATGTGATGGAGGAGGATAGAGAAGAATATGGAGAAAACTTAGAGTGGGAAATGGAAAGAGAGGGGGTAAAGTGGCTAACAGGTTTCTCTGGGCGTAGTGGCTGAGAGATTGCTATTTTGAATAAGGAGAAGTCACGGTGTGTCACATCACATTGCACATACAATTATGCAAATCTCTCAAACCCCACCAAATTTAATCTTTTATAATCGGAATTACTATTACACTTTGCTAATTATCAACTAATTATGCTTTGAAACAGACTCTCTGTGACAAAAGTTAACTCAGCAGATTAATAAACAAATTTATTTTAACCTTACTTTGGCTGCATTTATGATTTATTTCTTTATATATATGATGTATGAATGAATAATTTTTTTGATTATAAACCGACTATTTGAAAGAAAAAAATTCGGAGAATTCTTGAAAAAAAATTATCAAAAATGTCTTCATTCTAATACGAATTTGAACCTCTGTTCATGCAAATGGCAGGATAGCACACTCTTTACTACTCTATGTTGGACTTCATGATAATTAAAGTTGCATTTTTATATATAGTTTAATTGAAATAAGTTTATGTTGTATCAGCGTTTACAATATTGGTAATTATTTTTCATATTTTCCTTGTTGATTATGATATCAACCGGTAAATAATAATAATAATAATAATTTAAATCGATTTAAAATAAACTCTGACATTTACTTTTTTTAATAATATCTTTATGAAAAAGTTAGAACAATTTAAAAAAAAAAAAAAAATTCATTAGTTAGATGAATAAAGTAACATATAAATATCCGCAGTGGATTCATAGCCGCAAGCAAGACTTTATTTTCATAATTTAAAAATTTGCAGCATCTTCAAAATAATGGAATAAAATCAGATTAGAAATGATTCTGGAGTAAGCAATTTCCAATAATTTACTAGTAAACGAGAAAATCAGAAAAAAAAAAAATACTAGACGTATATTTAATAAAATTTAGATATAAAATTATAAAGGAGTATCTTTTCAATTTACCAATAATTACATTGGAGCAGATTTAGTTAGAAATATATTACCTAATTAAAATCTTTTTTGCATCATTTAATCTATAAAAAATAATTAATATTTACGCGTATGTATGATATTATCTCTCTGTGTGTATATATATATTATAGCTAATAAACGTGAACTCAGCAATTTACTTTATCATAAAATTATTTCTGTGTTTTCAATAAACCACTATTTTTTTTTTTATGGAAGTACTAAGTCATTAACTCTACTATGGTAGTCACTTTTTCTTCCTCTCTTACGCACACGCATACAAATATATTTCTTATAAATTTCAAATCAAACATAGCTCAAAGAATATGTAAACAAAGAGGGTAAATCACTCTTCTCCAGGCTATGACTTATAAGCATGTAAGTAATAAGAATGCATTATTATCTATTAAAGATGTGAGTTAATTAAAATAACAAAACAGTTAAACTGACTGTATTTAGAAATATGTTACATTAAATTCTAAATTTACAATATGAAACTCTTGTCAAGCATTGGTGGCCGAGTGGTTAGCACAGCCGCCTTACACACAGTTGTTCCGGATTCGCTTACCTGACACATAAAAAAATATGAAACGCTTTTTCACAAATGATTAGAGCTTGAATCTCTGCTTTTATCTTTTATCTTAATATTTCAAGATCTTGTTGGATTAAGGTTTTAAGTTTGACTTGTAATATATATATATTGAATTATACTTAATCAAATCTAACTAATTCATAAATATACCAGTAGCTACACTTAATAAATAATGCAATAGCCATTCAAACATTGCTCACATTACAATTCCCTGGACTCAACCCTAATCCTTATCTGTCGTGTAAGCCTACTGCTAGTAGTTCGTTATAAAATCCCTTTCAATATTAACAGATTATTTAGAATTTAAAGCAGTAAATATTCAAAAATAGATCAGTTACTTTCTCAAATCTCTTTGAAAATATGCTGGGGGCTTATCTTTTTAAATTTAAATATAGCAAATATATATTTTGATTGACAACATTTAAATATAAACGAAATTATTTTCCATTTAAAGTTATTTGCAGTTCCAGATAATTTCTTTCCTAAACAGATCCAATTAATTTGGTTTAAAGCTGTTATAAGATTTTTTTTAATTTATTTTTTTAACATCATTGATTAATTTGAACATATTTACCCTATCTTAAAAATAATTAAGTGGTGAATTAAAAAACAAACAGTTTCCAGAATTTTTTATTTACTTTCTTTTACAAATTTTGAGAGTAAATGAAAAATATATTTAATTAAAGAATTAAACAATTTTTGATTAAAAAGAAAGTAGAAAGGGATAATTCTTTCCATTAAAAATGTTTCCAAAGTTTTTTTATTAATATAATATATCACTTAAGTTCATTTAGACTATTAATTAAATAAAAATTTGCCTTTGTGTCTCACCTGTGGGACTATCTATAATAAAATGTTACATTGCCAGATAAAAATTCATTAAGATGAAAAAAGCACATATATAAAGCTTTAAAATTAATATTCTCTTATTGTTTTTTAAAAAATCTGAAGATGTCAGGATTGTGCAGAAAACCTAATACAACAAAGTCAGTGATTGGTACAGTCTTTGTTCTTAGTTTGCAAGAGTGCTTGCAGGAGTACTTACAATTAAGCTATTTTTGTATGACTTTGGAAAGAAAAAAATTTATTTTCCATACTCTATTTATATATTTACAATTATTTTTGTAAAATATTTGTACAATATTAATTTTAAGACAAAAATATGTATGATTATACTTTCATTTTATTTGAAAATTTTTATTTTAATGAAGAGAAGTCAAACAAAATATAGCAATATGTAAAATAGCTATGATTGGGTGTAGAAGGACTATATAATGGAGGTAGAAGATAGCATTTTAATTTTTTTAATAATTCTAAGTACAATTTTAAATTTCAAACTTGTAATTTTATTGCTAATTCATTTAAGTTTTAAAAATGGAGTTTAAATAAATCTAATATTTTCAATAAATATTTTTATTACCAACTATGAAAGCTCAAAAACTATTTATTATTCTGATTACACATTTTAGGGGTTTTTTTGTATTTGTAAAATTGAAATATTATTTTTAAAATGTTTTTTACTTATAAACTTATATTTTTAATGAATAAAATAAAAAATTATTAAAATACAATTCTGAATAAATGTTCAATCATTAACCCAGTCACTAAGAGTTGTCAAAAAAAATGGCCAATGCAAGAAAAAATCAATAAAATAATCTTACAATAAAATTGCAATATGTGCTGCATCCAATATGTACTATTTTATATATGTTATATATAGAGCTCACAAAATAAGCTCTTAACATGGTTTACAGAATATCCCCAACCCCAGACCAGTTTCTGCTACTGGCATCGTCAGTGAAGTGCTATGATATTCAAGCATTAAATTAAAAATATGAGGACAAGCCAGCATTTTATTTAAAGTATAACTATTAAGTAGAAAATCTGAAATTTCCAGATATCCATATGTCTTCCAATCCAGCTATCTAATTTAAATAGCCATATGGGACTGAACTAAGTTCAGATACACCATATATTAATAGCTTTAGCAATATAAAATCACCAAAACCTTAGTAGCAAAAAATAAAATTACAAAAATATCAAGTCAGATGTCACATGACCTAATTTATTAAGCTTGTATTTACAAATAAGCTCTTAACAAGCTTTGTAGAATATCCCCAACCCCAGACTGGTTTCTGTTACTGGCATCATCAGTGAGATGCTAGGATATTCAAGCATTAGATTAAGAATATCACAAGCCCAGCACTTTATCTAATGTATAACTATTAAGTAGAAAATCTGAAATTTTCAGACATCCATATGTCTTCCAATCTAGCTATCTAACTTAAATAGCCATATGGGACTGAACTAAGTTTAGACACACCATATACTAATAGCTTTAGCAATATAAAATCACCAAAGCCTTAATAGAAAAAAATAAAATTACAAAATATATATACATGCTATTCAAAAAAATGTAAATAAACAAAAAATAAAAGCATTAATGTTTTTTAACCTTTTGCATATTACCTTCATTTGGAAATGAAAATTCTACAAATTACTATGAAGAAAGCATAAAAAAAAAATTGCCATGTCCTATATATCCAAATATTTTTCACATTGTAAATAATTTCCAAAATAACAATACAACCTACAGAAACCTGGTAATTCATATACAAGATATTTAAAATGAACTAATCGTTGCTTCCAATTATGTCCAATTTTAATCATTATATTTGTTATTAAATCAGTATAATTTCTGATATAAAATTACTTTTGATAATTATTTCAAAATAAATAAATTTACTGTATACTATTAATTAAATATTTTTTCTATTACTAGTTTGGAAAAGAAGTGGACATATAATATTTGCAATATATATCTTTTGCATATAATGTATATTTAGTATATACAGATTCATATATGTATAAAGAGTCCAAATTTAATAGTAATTTATTTTTATACTCTATCTTTATTTGTGTTGTTATTAAATAAATATAAAACAAACTAATATATTATTAATATTTATTTTTAGAAAAGAATGATCTCCAACACAGATATCTTCTACCAAAAACTTAGATCATGTCAGAGCACTCCCAATGCTAATTTTTTTTAAAATCTACTATTAATATGGATTAAATATTACTATTATTATTATCATCAACATCCTCATCATTATTATTATTTTATTATTATACACTGATAAATGAGAATATAATAAAAGGTATTTTACAATGTACAGAATGTGATATTAATGTAAAATTTTAATTATTTATCAAACACACAGGCAGTATGTAATTAGAAAGAGAAAGCTTTAACTTTTTCCACATGTGCCATAAACATTTGTATAATGGCCAAATGATGTAGGTTTTGACTATAGAGAGATCTCTCACATGTCAATGCAAGACAGAATCTTTATAAAGATAAGGGTGACAGTCTCATCTTTAACCTAAATTCTTAATATATAGGCCAATCTGAAGCATCTTGATTTGAAAGATTAAAGATATTACTCTCTTCACATTTAAAATCCACTATTTCCTTTCACAAATTAATTTATCTGAAATATTGTGATTTACAACAAGTTAATATTAAAATCTTTTTCATGCAAATATATAAATTAATGTAACATTCTAATTATTTATTGAGCACACAGGCAGTATGCAATTAGAAAGAGATAGGCATTAACCTTTTTCCACATGCATTTCAAACATTTGTATAATAGCCAAATGATAAGTTTTTGATAATAGAAGGCCTCTTAAACCTCAACATATCTTAATATTAACTCATTGTAACTCATAAGATTTTGCATAAGTTAATTTGTGAAATGAAATAGTGGATTTTAAATGTGAAGAGAGTAATATCTTCATTCTCTCAAATCAAGATGCTTCGGATTGGCTATATAAGTAAGAATTTAGGTTAAAAGTAATACAGCTGCTCTCATCTTTATAAAGTCCCTATCTTATGTTAAGGTTTTGAGAAGTCCCTCTATAGTCAAAAACTATATCATTTGACTATTACACAAATGTTTCAGGTGCATGTAAAAAAAGATTAAAGTCTTTCACTTTCTATTTATATACTGCCTGTGTGCTCAATAAATATTACAATGGTACATTTGTTTCTATATTTTCATTAAAAATATCTTAATATTAACTTGTAAATTTCAAGATTTTGTGTCAGTTAATTTGTAAAAGGAAATAGTGGATTTTAAATGTGAAGAGATTATTTTCACACTCTCAAATCAAGATGCTTAAGATTAGCCTATATATGTAAGAATTTAGCACAAAGAGAAGATGGGTGCTCTTATTTTTATAAAGTGCTTATGTGATGTTGAGGTTTGAGAGTTCCCTGTACAGACAAAGATCACATTGTTTGGCTATTATACAAATGTTTAAGATGCATGTGGAAAAAGGTTAATGCCTATCTCTTTCTAATTACATACTGCATGGGTGCTCAATAAATAATTAGAATGTTACATTAATTTATGTATTTACATTAAAAAGATGTTAATATTAACTTGTTGTAAATCACAACATTTCACATAAGTTAATTTGTAAAATGAAATAGTGGATTTTAAATGTGAACAGAGTAATATCTTCATTCTCTCAAATCAAGATGCTTCAGATTGGCCTATATAAGTAAGAATTTAGGTTAAAAGCAATACAGCTGCTCTCATCTTTATAAAGTTCCTATCTTGTGTTGAGGTTTGAGAGGTCCCTCTATACTCGAAACTACATAATTTGACAATTATATACATGTTTGAGGTGCATGTGGAATGTAATATTGTAAGAGCCATTAAACAACAAGTTTAATTCCAGTCTGGGTCCAGATAGTATCCTCATTTTTATTTATAAAGGTTGGTCTGAATATATCTCTTCACCACTTTGTCACATTCTCAATTGTTCTACAAAAAACTCTACTTTCTCCACATCTCTAAAAATTTCTAAAGTCAATCCTATCTTTAAATGTAGAGATAAAGTTAAGATCAATAATTATAGACTCATTTCAGTCTTGCACATCATTGCAATGACATTTGTAAGATGCATTTATAATAAAGTAGTGTATAATATTAGTAAATTATTGGAATCAGAGCAACATGATTTTGTGCCAAATAAATCAATAGATACAAATTTTATTACTATATATGACCACATTTCCCATGTAATTGAAGAACAGAGTAGAATGAATGTTATCTATTTAGACATGTCTAAAGCCTATGATAAGATTGATCATAACATTCATCTTACTAAATTATATAACCTTTGTTTAACAAATAATTTAGTTATTTTGGTTTGAATCTTTTTTAAAAGGTAGAGCAGCTTTTGTTAAGTTTAATGATCAAATTTCTACACAATTTTATTATATTGGATTGCCTCAAGGCAGTGTTTTGGCTTTATTACTTTTTAATATATATATTAATGACTTCAAAACTTGCCTAAAATATTCTCATCTCCTGTATTATGCTGATGATTAAAAGATTTTGACACATTTATTCTATTCATTATTGTTTTTATTGCTTTGAGATAATATTAATAGTTTTTCTAAATGTGTCTGAAAAAAATAAAATGATAGTCAATATAGACAAATGCTTACTCTTCTGTATTTTACTCCAATAAATCTGAAATTCTAAGATTTAAATATTGTATTAATAGTTTTAAAATAAAATCTACTGACACTGCTTGGGATCTTGGAATTATATTTTCCAGTAATGGCTTCTTTCATCATCATATAAAATCAATAATGAATAAAGCTCTCAAGATGGTGGGAAATATTTACAGACATGCTAATGTTTTTGAATACTCTATCAAATATAAACATTTTTCATCTTGGGTTCTTCCTATTTTGAAATTTGTATCAGTTTTATGAAATCCACATTTACAAAGAGAATGTAGATTACAGATGGTTCTGGTGTGTAGATCTGTTTTTCTGTGCTTTTCTAGCATTACAAAATATAAAATTGATAGTTCTTTTTATTTACATTTTTAAAATTGTAATTATATGCCTAAGTAATTAATATACATCATCCTAAGCATTGATTCAGCACTGAATTGGTAGGATATAATTGGTATTAAGGTATACTCATTGTTGAACAATATTATAGTGTGTTTGGTATGCAAAAATGTTTAACTTTTTTAATAATGCTTAGGTTAATAAAAGATTTCATCAGTCAGGAAAAATGCGCAGGTTATTGTAATAATACCCATATTATAATGGTTAGATCAGTCAGACAAATTCAAATAGTCAATTACAATTTAATTCATAAATTTATTTGCATATTATCAATTTATTTAATGCATATTGATTACGTAAGTAATATTTACTGAGGCAATATATACCTAAAGCATATGCAGTTGAAAATGCAAAGGTAGGGACCTCTACAGGTCTTAACCACAAGCTTTTTCTTCCAATGTGTAAGCTTGTTGTTAAGACCTGTAGAGGTCCCTACCTTCGCATTTTCAACCGCACATGCTTTAGGTTTATTGCCTCAGTAAATATTGTTTATTATCATAAACTGCAAACTTGAGAAATTGTATTTCTTCAGTGCAATATTACACTTATTATATACATAGAAATACAATTTTTTAATAAATGTTTAGATGAAAATCTTGAATATATATATAAAGAGAGAGGGGGGAGTGAATTGGCTATGTTCATGTATGCAGATTAGTCATTACTGGAAACTATGGGTAAAAAAGAAGTACGATTTTAAATAACTGATAGACAAAAAACTAGTCTGACTAAACTGGAATATGTTGATATGCCATGTTAAAGTTGTTTGTTTATATAAATTTTAATCGAGTATTATTTAAACTTTCAGTTTTCTAACTGCAACCTAATAAAAAAATAACATTAGCTGCTTATATTAAGTTAATCATAAACTAGAACAGATTTAAAAATCATTTCTTTATTAATTACCATTCAATACAGAAGAAAAAAGCTATAACTCAAAATCAATTAGTACTGGATATAAAAATGTAGTTAAACATTAAAAGTTAGATGGGGATATAAAAAATTTTCAAACACATAAAATATAACATCGTTAAAATTTAAAATAACTATAAAATTAATTAATAGACGATTTTAAATTAGCAATAAATTTCAAACTTTCGAGTAAAAAATTGCTAGTGTTTTTAAAATTAATAAACAGATAACAATTATTATATCTACCCTATAAAAAATTCGAGACTCAAAAGTTTTATCATAATTAGATTATCATCTTTTTTTCTTTTCAAGAACTTTATTGTCTTGGTTTAAATCTTTAAATTTACATGCTTACATCTTGGATTATACAAAGTTTATCTCATGATTTAACTTATGATTCATGTGTATGTTAATACATCTATGGTAACAGAGAGAGAGATTAACACTGCCCTGGACAGCGACATACCCGCTTCCCAGGGAAGAGAAATACCAGTACAGGCACAGATCCCCTCATACCCTCAGCTCTGGACACCCCTCCCAACACCCTGGGACTTAGACCCCAGAGACCACCTGACCACTTGACCTTCCCTCCAGGGAGCAAAGACTGACAGTTAATTTACATCATGTACTATAAGACTTCATCAAACTGCCACAACCAATGTCATCTCCACTGCCCAGAGAAAAGAAGATCCATGTTAGTAACAATCCCAGATCAGCCCCTTCCCAGACCTAGTGCACAGAAGACTAGGACTCAGGCAGTGGAACTCTCCCTACTATTAGACTCCCACCTCCATCCAGGCAGCAAAGATGAGGAAACCAGTAGCAGCCTGAATCAACCAACAACTTACTGCAGCTGTCTCTAGATCTTCAATGGCTGGCATATGGTTTTATCCTTCTTTCTCAAATAATTTTTTTTAGCACATATCCCAGTAATTTCATGCTTGCATTATGTTCTATATACAGATTATTGCTTAGTTCTAGAAGATGAATGTTATGTGCTATATATCCATCGATTCATAGTTTCATAGAGCAATTGTTGATATATATATAATATGATGTAGAGATCAAAATGTCAGATTTTATTTTGACCATAATATTCTGTTGCATTAATCGATGAGATGATCAAGTGTTGTAAATGTTCCAAAGTATAGAGCTTAAAATGTCAGATTTTGTTTTGTTCTTAATATTCTGTTGCATTAATCCATGAGATGATCAAGTGTTGAAATGTTAAGGATGATTAATAAAGTCTAGAAATTCAATATGAATAGCATTTTACAGGTATAATATGAAATCTCCAATTTAGGATTGGTGAGTGAAAACTAAAAAAAACATCTGAATAAAGCATCTGAACAATTCACTTTTAATAAAATTAAGTAAAGTGAGTCTCCTGGATTAAATCATCTTAGTTTCACCTGCACTAAGCAAAGTTTTCATTTTTTAAATAAAATCTCTGATTTATAACATAAGCACTTAAATCACAATGAATAACTTTATTATTTCTTTTTAATGTGTGAGACTGTCAGCATTAGAAATGATCCCCAAGCACCTCCCCAGCCCCCTTTCTCTTTCAAGCTGGAAATTAGGTCTCTAGGAACCCTCCCTTCAACTAGACCCTCTCACCCAATCAGCAAAGTTGTTTAAAACTACAATCTCTATGGAAATCTTTAGTAATTTTTATGGCTACCATTTAATTTTCATAGCGTTTTTAAGAAAAGTTGTAATTATTATTACTTGTGATAAACTGATGACATACTTTGTATCTGGAAAGATAGCTAAGAAGCTACTCTTCTAAATAGGACTACTTTCAGGGAGATTTAACTCCCTAAACTAGGGAATTTGGAACTAAAATGGGGAGCCACTAACAGAGTTAACTGGAGACCTTGGCTCCCTCTAGTGGACTCTTATCGTCTTTATACTAAATGATTATTTGCATGCAATGAGGCTGTTTTCTATGCAAATCTTTTAAAACTGTATACAAATCCATAGGAAAATGGGATTGTGATTATCAAGTGAAGTTTTTTTTTTTTTTTGCTAATTTTGATATCCAAGAGATTCTTTACAGCCAATTATAAAACCTGCTTTCCAGCTCATATTGTTATTTATGAAAATACTTTGATAATATCACTTGCCACATAAAAATGCACATGCATATATATATATAAATCATTATATTAGTAAAAAAAATCAAGTCATACATCATGTGACTTAACTTAATAAACTTGTACTACAAATGTAATATAATGAACATGTTAATAGATCTAGACAAGCTTTTCCAAAAAATGCCACAAGAGAAACCACTTAAAAATGTCTATCTAGAATTATCTCTATCCCCAAACTGGTTTCAAGCTATTGGCTCATCTCAGTTTTAGATAAATGCTGAGCTTCAGCTGATATTTTAGATCTAGTATCTGAATATATTAATGCCTTACTGAGGATAGCCAGTAGCTTGAAACCTGTTTGGGGATAGAGATAATTCTGTAAAGAGATTTTTAAGTGCTTTCTCTTGAGGCGGGTATCAGAAAAGCTTGTTTAGACCTATTAGCACATTCATTATATTACATTATAATATATTAAACTAATATTTGTGTATACCGTAGATAATATATAATAAAATATATTCAACTATTTACTAATTTTTTTTTTCTGAGCCACGCAGACCGAATATTAAAAAACTACCTTTTCTTTGAGTATATTCATTAATTACCAAATAAAATATATCTACCAGAGTATATAGATAATTCTGAACTATTATAATGATAAATCGTTTGAACAAAATAATATCTGTTACTTTGCTGAGTCAAAGTTTTGATATTGTGCATCTTTATCAAAGCATTCAATGCTGTCCAGAATATGTAGACAGTTATCAACTAATATGATGGTATTTGTTACTTTTCTGAGCCAGGCTTTTGATACAGGATATCTTTGTCAAAGCACATCAGCTTTGATGTGCTTTGACAAACATATGCTATATCAAAAGCCTGGCTCAGCAAAATAATAAAATATTGTTTTGTACCAAAGATTTATTGCTATAACAGTTGATAATTGTCTACATTCTCTGGAAAAATATATTTTATTATATATACAGTATATATTATTAATTCTATGTTTTTCACAGATAAATGACGATTTTATACTACTACTTTCAGGAAAGCCATATAGTAAAAATAAAATAACTAAATAGCTAACATTTTAGTATAGTAACAAATACTTTCATCAGAGCTTCTGCTTTTCAAATCATATATATATATATATCATAACAAAACAATCAACACTTAGACAATTCCAATATCAATCAACAATTTCACTGTTGTCAAGGAAACCTCCTCATATATATATAAATGAAATTAACCCATGTCCATGTTTTCATATAACAATTGGGAGTGATATCAAAATGTCAAAGTGCCATATCCAAATAAGATGTTTATCTGAAATTACATTGATGAAAATAATGCCTTATACACAAGATACTTGCATTTTGGACCCATTCTTGATCAACTGCCATTACCTAAAGTTAATAATGAATTGATATAACCTTAATGTACCGAGTCATTGTTTGTGATTCTGACTTCAAGTCATCTGTAGTGTCACATCTTAATCAATGCATGTGTAATGTTTAACTATACACCACAAAAATTTTAAGGTAGCATCATGTTTGAATCATGAATAATGACATGAATGGTGATAGTGAATTTTGCACTTTCATAGATTTGCTTTAATGCTATCTCTGCTATTATGAAATACTGCAAACCATTCTCAAATGTAATTCATGAGTTCTTTCATATATAGAATGAATTATTTCAAATATTTCAATTCTAATTTTTCCCAATGTAAAACAAAATGTTAGCTTGTTGTCCCTCTTAAATTAAGATATGAAACACTTAGTCATATTTTATGTTAAAACTCATGATCTAGATATGTTAGTATCTTATCATATCTATGGTTAATAGCTAAAGTATATAGCTATATAAAACATGTATTGATTCAAAGATGGAACTTTGGATAACTTAAAGAGTCATATTTTCCCTGAAACACATTGTATTTATTTGTAAAGGAAATGCACATATTTTGAAAAATAAATAATGGCATTGATATTACAAACAGTTTCTGTATAAATAAATTAACTTTCCAACTGCTTCTCAAGAACACATTTACAATTTTTAATTTGTCTTCTACACTACAGTTTAAATCATATATATATTTTATTTAAAATATAAAAATATTAGGTCACTTTAATACTGTATATAAGAGGTGTTATACAATAATATTTTTTATAAAATGGTAAAGGAGCTAGAGAAATGTCTTCTGCATAGCACATTCTCTTTTTGGATATAAAATACTCTAATAATTTTATAATATATTATTAATATTCAGGATTACAAATAGTGGTTTATCGTTTTCTATTATATAGTTGGTCCTATATTTGCATTAATATATATGGATAAATAGATAGATAGTTAGATAAATGAGTAATTAGATAGGTAGACAGACAGACAGACAGACAGACAGACAGACAGATAGATAGATAGATAGATAGATAGATAGATAGATAGATAGATAGATAGATAGATAGATAGATAGATAGATAGATAGATAGATAGATAGATAGATAGATAGATAGATAGATAGATAGATAGATAGATAGATAGATAGATAGATAGATAGAAAGATAGATAGATAGATAGATAGATAGATAGATAGATAGATAGATAGATAGATAGATAGATAGATAGATAGATAGATAGATAGATAGATAGATAGATAGATAGATAGATAGATAGATAGATAGATACAGGGCCGGCGGAAGCGGGCATGCACGGCGCTGGCAGAAGGAGGCGCCATCACTGAGAGATTAGCATCTGAAAAAGAAGGCACCATCCCTGAGAAATTAAAACTCTACTAACAAAAATACTCACATTTGAAGAATATTATTCTCAAATGTTTATTTACAAAAATTATTGAGAGTAGATTATTGAAAATCATATGAAGTCATATTATATCTTATTAAATGACACACACAAGCAGGCCTGCACACAAGCTCTGCTTAATATTAAAAATATAAAACAATCAAATCTATTATTTATCATGAACAATAAACTAAACATAAAGTTTATTATATTACAAATTTCATATTGTAATGTTTATATATATATATAGTACTGCTTATAGTAAACTATAAGTAACTTTCTGCTAGCAAATATATAAATAAACACACACTAAAAGTATTATAAATTAGAACTTATGTATGTATATGCGTATATATATATTAGATCATGTACATAATTTTGAAATCGTAAGAAACGATTATAATATTGCAAAATAAAACATTTTCTAATTTTTTATTTAAATAATAATTTGATATAAATATTCGAACGTGTATGTAATATATATTATAGGTATAATTCCAGTAAACTTAATATAATTTTCAGTTTACTTTTTATTTTATATATTTTAATCGTTGTCAAAAGTCTATTTTTTCTGCATACTAATTAGGTTTGCAAATTAATTACATACGTTTGCTTATGATGTTTATCGCAAATTTTAAAATCTTAGTAAGAACTTGTAAACAATAATTATAATCCCAGGAAATTTTCTATTGAAATCGCAAATCAGGCCTGGCAGGCCACCTGTGTTAATTAGAAAAATATATGATAACAAAAGAAAATCTTGCCAATGGTAAAACTAAAATGTTCAATCAAGCGTAAAAAACTGGACACTTGAGTTATTTTAAAACCTGACCATTTTTAATGTCAATGGCTGAATATTTCCAATTTATTAGCTGCCTTTTTTAGGTAAACAAGTTAAATAACTTCTTCCTCTCCGCGTATAGAGTTTTGTATTTTGGCGCAAGAAGTAATTTGTGTTGGACATCTAAATTAGCGATATATAATCTTAAGTATTAAGATACATAATGTAAATATATAAATTAGAGTCCGTATTTATTTATTTATTACATTTGAAAATTATTTTAAAGTGGCGTTCATGAGTAAAAGTAATATGGAATCAAAAACTAAGAAATAACTATCCGGTGCACAAAATCGTAAACGCCAAGCTGAAAAAATAGCAAACATTAAAAAACAAAGTGGATCACTTAATAAATATCTTAAAATATCAACTGCTTCTGAAATAGCTTATACTCAACAAGAACCAGAACCGTGCACATCATCTAGATCACAGGGAACTGTTGAAAATATTGAACAAGATTTTAGTAAGAAACAGTTAAGTGACAACAAAGTCATTGTGCCAATATCATATCAAATGTGTACAAATTTAGAAGATCCAGCTGAATGGAATAAAATCGATGACAAACTACGTGTTATTTTAGTAGAAATGGGGCCTGTTCAAAAGAAAGATATTATATATCCGAACGATGTACATGGCCGTAAATTTTCGGATGTATATTATAATAGAAAAATGGAAAACGGAGGAGTAGTTTTTCGAAAATGGCTTATTTATTCCGAAATTTTGAACTCTGTGTTTTGCTTTTGTTGCAAAGTTTTTGGATCTACTGAATCTAGCCTCATAGAAGGATATAATAATTGGAGAAATTTAAGTACAACTTTACACAGACATGAAACTAGTATGGCTCACATGAAAAGTTTATTGAATTGGAATGAACTTGAGAAAAGATTAAAAAACAAAATTACTATTGATTGTCAATCTCAAAATTTATATGAAATGGAAAAGAAACATTGGAGGAGTGTTTTGGAACGGCTGATTGAAATTATCAAATTCCTTGGTAGTCAAAATTTAGCATTTCGCGGATCATCTGATAAATTATACGAAAAAAATAACGGAAATTTTTTAAAATTAATTGAATTATTTGCGAAGTTTGATCCCGTTATGGAAAATCATGTTGAGAGGGCCCTAGATCAAAACAATAGAGTACATTATTTGAGCAAAGATAGCCAAAATGAATTATTGGAAATTTTAAGAACAGCAATTAGGGAAACAATTTTATTATCGATAAAGAAATCCAAATATTATTCTATTATTTTAGATTGTACACCAGATGCAAGTAAAACTGAACAAATGACCATAATTATTCGCTTCATTTTTTGTAATAATGGAACGGTTAAAATTAGAGAAAACTTTTTAGGTTTCATAGATATAACAGATTCCACTGGACGAGGTTTATGTACAACAATAATTGAACAACTGGAAAAATGGAAGATTCCCATTGAAGACATGCGTGGTCAAGGGTATGATAATGGGGCCAACATGAAAGGCAAAAAGGCTGGACTTCAAAATTTGATTTTAACCAAAAACCCTCGTGCATTTTACGTACCATGTGCTGCTCATTCTTTAAACTTAATCATAAACGATGCCGCCAAGTCAATGTAGATACAATTGGTTTTTTTGCAATTGTTCAAAAAATATACAATTTTTTTTCATCATCTTATAAACGGTGGTCAATCCTTTTAAAATTTATTAAAACTTTAACTCTAAAACAACCATCAGAAACACGATGGGAAAGCAGAATTGATGCAATCCGGCCTCTACGGTATCAGTTGGGTGAAATTTATGATGCACTCTATGAAATAATGAACAACGAATCTTTTAATAGAGAAATTCAACATGAAGCTCAATCACTCTGCACTAACCTTAAGGATTACAAATTTATTTGTTCTTTAATAATTTGGCATGATATATTAAATAGAATAAATCCTGTCAGTAAAATGCTCCAAAATGTAAATATGAATGCTTCACTTGCTTTAGAATCGATCGCAAATCTAAATAAATTTTTACGAGAATATCGATCAGATTCAAATTTCAAAAACATTCTCAAAATTGCAGATGAACTTAGCGAAGAGGTTGATGGAGAGAAAGAATTTAAAACTGCCAAAGAAGTTCGACAACGGAAAAAAACTCGTCAATTTGATTACGAGCATCAGGACTAAACACCTCAAATACCTGAAGAAAAATTTAAAATAAACATGTTTTTTACACTTTTAGATGTAGCGATTAATTCTTTAACAGAACGCTTTGAACTCCTCGAAGCATGTTATAATAATTTCAATTTTCTATATAAAATATCAGAAATTAATAAGAGCGAGTTACAAGCAAAATGCAAAGATTTAGAAAATATTTTGAAATTTGATAACAGTAAAGATATTAATGCTACAGATTTATTCGAGATCGGAATTATGTGCTTTTTGAGATATTTTTCAAAAGGATTTTTTAAATTCTCAAAACCCTTTCGAAACACTTAATTTTATAGTTTCTAATAATTTATCTATGCCAAACTTATCAATAGCTTTAAGAATATTATTAACATTACCTGTTAGTGTTGCAAGTGGTGAACGCTCTTTTTCTAAGTTAAAATTAATTAAAACTTACTTGAGAACAACTATGTCACAAAAACGGCTTGTTAATTTGGCATTAATTGCTATTGAAAATGATATTTGTGCAGAACTGGAAATAAATACAATCATATCAAGGTTTATTAATATGAAGTCAAGGAGTATAAAATTATTATAATTATAACATGTTTTGTAATGCATTTACTTTTTTTAACTGTATTTTCTTTTTTTTTAATATTAAAAATTATTTATTTACATTGCCTTGTTTGTTTCCCTTAGAAAGATTTTGTACACTAATATTTATAACATGTAGGTGGTATATATTAAAGTGACCAGATTTTAACATTGGTAAAACGGGACACCATTGACCGGGGGGGGGGGGCTGATTAAAAATTTGGTTTATATGGAGCGTTTATATAGATATAGCGTACATTAATAATAATAAATTAAATATGTATGTTTGTAATATTATCTTTTTTTAAAATTATTTCATTTATAAATTGTAAATTTATTATTAAATTTGCTAATATTTGCATAAATTTAGAGGTTAGAAAAATTAGCAAAAATTTTAAAAATAATGGGTTTGTTAAAAACAGACAGTGACGCAAATAATAAATATGAAATTTTAAAAAAAAAAATATTTGAGATTAAAATATGTAAATGTTTTTCGAAAATTATTTTAAACATTTAAATATTTTAATCTCAAACATTATTTTTTTTTAATTTATTATATATATATATTTGAATCACTCTGTCTATTTTTAACAAACACATTATTTTTAAAATTTCTGCAAATTTTTCTAACATCTAAATTTGCCGTGTTAAATTATATATTATTTCATACAAACCGTTTGTATGAAATAATATATAATTTAACAATCAATTTTATGCTATTTTTGATATCAAAAATAGCATTACATCGTGCATTCTTTCTAAAAATCATGACTTTTTTAAAACGCCATGGGACACGGTCGGGTCACCTTAGTAAACATACATATTGACAGGGGCGCCAAAATCAAATTTGCATGCGGGCGCCTAGTACCCAGCGCCGGCCCTGGATAGATAGATAGATAGACGGACAGATAGTCAGATAGATAGATGGATAGATAGATAGATAGATAGATAGATAGATAGATAGATAGATAGATAGATAGATAGATAGATAGATAGATAGATAGATAGATAGATAGATAGATAGATAGATAGATAGATAGATAGATAGATAGATAGATAGATAGATAGATAGATAAGCAGTTCATAAATAGAATTACAAAAATAAATATCTTTATAGTTCATTACACAGAAGAGGTCTCTATATTATCCATCTGTAAAAATGAAGGAAGCAACAAGCCATTAATTTTCTGCAGCTGGCATGAAATATCAATTGGATTCGTGAAAAAAAAATTTCTTAAAAAATTTTCAACTTCTAAAACAAATTTCAAATTCAATCAGATTCTATTATTATATATTGGACATGGTAGGTGGATGTGTTAATTACGATGCTTTTTCTTATTAATGTGAGTATAAAAATTGATATCAACTTGAAAGAATATCTGTAATATGTTTGACTGAATTTTTTTTATTATTGAGCTCTAAAGTTTATTATTACTCTGATCATTTATACATTTATTAAGGTTTGATATTGCATGTACAATCGTATGATTAATATTGAGTGTCACTATTTCGTGAAGAATTTTCTACTGCTTTTAGAGTTTGTGTAAGCATAGGAAATGATCATATGATGTTTTAGTGGTTTAATTAGTTATATAAGTTGGCCACTGGTGATATTTTTTATATTGGACTGATTGATTTCCAAGGTAAGTCATAGGAATGATTATATTCTAAATATGTACTTATCAGGGTAATTTGCCAAATATTTTTTTATAATTTTTAATGTGATGCAGTAAATGTCAAATAGTAGTTTTTATGTACTGTGATTGGAGACTACCTGAGTCAGATCAAAGACTACTTTAATGAACTACCTTGCAAGTATATTTTTGTAAAATGTGTTGTGGTAAATGACATTTCATATTGTAAGTAATCAAATATGCATTTATTTGCAAATCACTTACTTAATATATACATAATATTTAAATTCATATATATTGTCTATACTAAACTTAATGTAAATATAAGGGTCATGAACTCAGACTTTCAAATTCCACACAGCTATCCAATTCTTCTTATACACATATATGTGGTTATATGTATCTGTTGTATAAGATGGATTGGATAGCTGTGGGAAGTTTGAAAGTCTGAGTTCAAGTCCCTTATAATTATATATATATATATTAATCCAATTATTTAAGCCACACATTACAGATCAAACTCTGTGTGAATGACTTCATTATATTATTAACATCTAATTAGAGATTCTTATTGTTAAGATTTTTAATTAATTTATAATTTGTTCATTTATTTAAAATAATTATTTCTTGATGTTTTATTACATGAAAATCATTAAAATAAAGTTTTCTATTGATTTTTTTAAAAAATAGGACACTATTTTTTATTCTTTTTTAAAAAAACTGAAAAATTATTAAACTTAGGAATATTTTTGAAGTTCATTTAATTTTCAAACGATAAATATTGTAATCTATATAATAAAAATGACTATTATTATTTAGTTTTACGAGATGTTTATATAAGTTGCAAACTATCACAAAAAAGACAAGTAAAATGTGAACCCGACAGTGATAATAAATCAAAAAAATACTCAAATAGATAGTTGTTGAGACAGGTCTTGTGACATCTGAGTACATAAGTGATAGCAATGATTCTATTCAGTTGTCTAAACTGAAATTTTTTTATACCTTGCTCACCTACAAATTGATGAAGAATTGGTTAGCTCTTGAGTATACACTATTTAATGGTTGCTCTAACTACACAGGGGAAAATGATGTAATTTTTCACATAACTGCTTCTAGCAATAAAAAACTCGAGCCCCCTTTTAACAGTTGTTTATGACCAATAATTTAATTTGTTATCTAATACATCAGCCATTTGCACAGTATTTAACCTCATTATTAAGTAAAAATAATTGTAGATTTGATATGACAACATTTTTCATGATAAACATCAAATATTTATTTATTATGAATGTTCTTTCATTTGGCTACAAAAAAATGCATAAACATGACATATTTTGATGCAACTAATTTGAATGCACTTGCAATTTTAAATACTTAAACCAGCCATTAAACATAACATGCACCTACATTGCAATTAGGTTAAACAATGTGTATCTATTAAACCATAAAGAAAATCTTTTTCTCTGGTTACCAATGCTTTACCTTCATTTGTAGATCACTTATTTGCTACACTTTTAGAAAAATAAGAATTATAACTTGCTTTTATTCACTATTAGTAAAAAGTTAAGTTTTTTAAGTGTTATTAATAAAATAAAAGTGGTGTAAATCATTCTCCCTCATGTTATGAATAAATTATATTTTGTTAGCAAAGAAAGAATAGAAGATATCCAGGAACCTGAGGAAGAGTGAATTATTTCATTTAATTACATTTACAGTAACTTTGCTAATTTCATATTTATGATTATTAAATTCTCTTTGATTATGGAAACAAAGTTATTAAAAGTAGATTTTGTACCCCTTCTTATATAATTATTAGCTACTAATTATAAATGTTATTTTTTTATCTGACTGATATATTGAGTTTATTCTGCCATCCCAAAAATGTTAGTAATGATAAGCTTATAAACGTCAAAATGTTAAAGAATAGATGGATTCATTTTGATTTTCATTATATTCTTACTTTCCTAGCAGAGTGTTATTTATTTATGACCTAAGGTGGAATGCTTTGTTTAACTGATATATATATATAATGTTATTATTTTTCGATATCCATATTCCTTCAAAGTTATATATATAATTGTGTAATTAAATATTCATAAATACAGTAAAATAAATATATATAAAGTACAACTTTAAAAGGTTTTATATTCATCTAGAAGCACTTTCTACTAGCTTTGTAGTCTTTGTCAACTATCACTAATTCTTTTTTTAAGGTATCTTCAACACATTTTCAAAGTTTAATCTTCTCACAATTCATTGATTTGTACATTTGCTGCCTATCTAAGTATTAAGTCAGATTACATTGGAGAAAAGAACTAAAGAATACTTACAGTTATTAAAAAGAGCTCAAAAAATTAAACAAAATTGTAATGGAAATGATAAGATTTCACCAGTTTTTTTTTTTCCATGATTATAATAGATTATGTATATATGGTTTTAATTTTGTTTATAATAACATGAAAATATTACTAATTGAGAGAAACAATAGTACAAGGAAAATAAAAGAAGCTATTTTAATATATAAATGTAAGCAGGTTAAGGAATTAACCAAAAGTACTTCTGCAGACTGGAAGACTGTATATAATACTTAATTACTGTTATATTTATTATTTTATTAAGATAACACACACACACATATATAAGAGCTATTATAGATTTAATGAAAAACGGTTTTGTCCTCAGGGATTGTTAATTAATAGAAAATGATAATTTCTTCGTAACATCAAAGTTAATAATTATTTTCTATTTATATGAATATTATCTCTCATTTCCATTCTTTATTATATATATAAGTCACCTTTCATTAGATAACTAGCCACTTTATATTCTCTTATAGTAATAACAGATCTCAATCCCTATTATAGCCTAAACATTTTAATTCTATATCATATATTTTATATATTCATAGATTTTTATTAAATCTCAGCTGAAACTATATGTAACCATATGACAACTTAATTTGATTTGTATGATTATTAAAATGAATAACAATTTGATTTCAATTTGATTGACAGCCAATTTGATGATGCTGTATAGATGATATCTTTGCTATTTTGAAGTTTATATTATTCACAGGTATTATTTTCTGATCTAAACTTTTAAATATGAGTTTGGTGAAAAGAGAGAGTGATTCATTTTTATTTATTGCAATGCTAACTTTAGTTCTGGAACTTTTCACTAAATTGTTCAGTACTTAGAAATAAGAGTTTTATCTTCTCATAATGTTATATCTATACACACATATAATTACTTTGATGAAAAACTAATGTTCCGCTGACATCATTAAAAGAATTATGAGACTGAAATTGAGTTGTGCTGGATGTATTGCTATAGAAGAACTGATAATAGATATTGAAGCTTTAAATTGCAACTCAAGAGATTGCAAACGACTGAAAAGAGATATATGCCAGATAGATGGATAAAATAAGATCTGTTGTTTCGTGGAGAAGAGAAGCTAGGAATCAAAGAAGTTCTGTAGTGGAATGATCATAATTAATAATAATAATAAGAAGAAGAAGAAGAGGAAGAAGAGGAAGAGGAAGAAGGGGAAGAAGAGAAAGAAGAGGAAGAAGATGAAGAGGAAGAAGAGGAAGGAGAGGAAGAGGAGGAGGAGGAGAAGGAGAAGATTATTTTAAAGAAAAAATGTAAACTCAAATTTGTAAACCACATACATATCCTTTGTCTTTGTTGCCCTCCCCCCCCCCATTACAATTTTCAACTTATTTATACTAACTTCAATTCATCTGCATGTGGTAAAATAGTTATAAATGTAACCTTTTTCTTGTTATATTCAATAAAGTCCTTTTGGTTGCCAGCTGGAGCAGTTGACTGTTCTCTGGCACCAGAAGAATGAGACTCATTATGCTTTTAAATTTGAGTTTATGGGGAAAAAAGTTTGCCAAGATGTAGGTGAGTACTTGTTTTATCATCTCATCACCTTTACAAGAAATATTAAATCAGTTTTCACTCAAAAGTATTTGAAATTATCAATCGTATCGTTCTATGCAAATGGCTGCCATTACAAAATGCAAAAGCCAGTACAAGGAAATCTTAGAATCATTTGAGCAAGAATAAAACTTAGGAAAAGATTTTAAAATGAAACCAAATAATTAAAAAAAAAAAGTTACTAGAAATCCTAAGCTTAATGATAGGATTAATTGAGAAATAGTTTGCAGGTCAAATTTTATTGAAAACGTCGGCAAAAAAATGAAAAAGCTTAATAAAGATAGTCTTAAGAATTTCACAATAGCATCAGATATAGCAAGATTCTATGGCTGCAAACAAATCAGGAAAGACAGGAAATAGACCAAGAATCAAACTAGATACAAAAGTAATCATAAACCTATGGAAAAAAAAAAAAGAAATCACAGCGTTAATTTGTTCATAAGAAAAAAGTTACGATATCATCGTGGCTGAATGCATAGGAGGGGGAAATTATTTTAAATATGAATTCGATCTCAATTTTAGAATCAAACGTTATAGATTATGTTTTAAGCCATCTCCCTGCACAAGAGTTAAATTTTTCTGATGATTAGATCAAAGTTACTGGGCCACTTCCAGTGCGATTGGGGCACCACAAAAAGTATAGAAAATTTTCAAATTGACACAGAATTAGAACGAAGTGTTTCCTGAGCCAAAAAACAATGACTTAAAGATAAAAATAAGTTCAAATGATGGTATAGACCCAAACAAAGATATTGAAGCTGCAATTCACTCAACTCCTTTAATCTCAACAATTATTAGGAATAATCCACAGATTACAAACTTTTGCAGTACACAACTGAAACCTTGATTACAAATCAAGACCTAGATTTCAATTAAGATAAGCAGAATTCAAATAGGATCAATACAAGAGTCCCAGTTGGAATCCTACTACAATCAGGTCCACAACATGGTTACAGAAACTAGTTATTATAACAGGTTGGTTGCCATTCATCTTTACTGTACAACCAAACAATAAGCAAGAATCCTACAATGCTAATCACACTGTTCATAATCGGAATAACCAAATGGAAATATATAAGCTAGATTATAATCCCTGGAGAATCTTACAGTCGGATGAGTTGAACTAGTATTTAGAATATATGGCACATATCAAGAGTTAACAACAATGAAGCAGACTTTGGAGGCTGCTTCACCCCCTTGATGGCTTGTTTATTAGGGCAGTGTTAAATTGAACTAATTATTTTTTTTGGTTAACTTTAAAATTAGAGAGTTTGTAAGGCAGTTGGTCTGATTTGGGCCTCCTCCAAATTTTGTAACTTTGATGAAAGCTTTGCTACAATAATTTTGCGGGCATGGGTCTGCACTCCTCTTTTCTTCCTCGGGGGTGGTGGTGGTCACTAGGAGGCTGGTTCATTGGTGCAGGCTGTTGACAATTATTGCCGCTACCTGGAAAACCTGCTGAGAGGGTACCTGGTCAAAGTTTCAGCACCATTCCTGCTCTGGATGGCTGTTATGCCCCCTTGATAGGTTGGTTTTGGGCAGTGCAGATCTGAGCTTGCTATGTGTTAGTTTTTCTTAGTTGGCTTTCCAATTCTGGGCAGGTAGACTGAATGTGGTCCCTGCACATTTGGACTGTTAATTGGGAGACAGAGACATCTGGAATGGTCTTGACATGGCTCAGCTGCAGGTCAAGAATTTATTATTTAATGGACTTGGGCCTTGGACCTCGTTGCCTGTTGTGGTGGTTGGCGCAATGCTGGATTTGTCCACCTATTCAGCTGAAGCATTTGGGTCTTCGCTTCAGGGTCCCAGGGGTGGGATCATTGGGTGATGGATAGCTCCTCAGTAGCTGGGCCATGTAGATCCATGTATAGATACTCATCTTCAGATACACATTAATATCAACGTTATAGCAACTCTTTTATGGACATAATTGTTATCAAGCATATTTGCTTTATATAATCAATAATTGTTTTACCTTGTTTGTTACATTGAACACTTTGTAATTCTCAATGGGTAAGTGTACCCAAAATTTTTGTAATCTTTTTACTAATAAAGGTTACTTTTGAAAGATAAAGTCCTTTGAATGAATAACAATAACAACAACAACAACAACAACAACAACAACAATAATAATAATAATAATATATTGCGTGTGCCTCTACATGAGATTAAAATTTTGTAATCTCAATAAAAAAATTACAAATGAAAGAAAATAAAATGCTGGGGCAGAAATGATAGGCTTAATAAATACTACAATATTAATTGTAATTGTTTTATGTATATGGTTTATGTAGAGAAATTTCTGAATTCGTCTAAGATAAAACAATTTATATCAATTACGTACTATAGAATAAGAAACGCTGACACATGTTCAGTAGGTGATTCCAATAGGCTAAAATAACAACTGTGTTTGAGAAGTGAACTCCGTAGTACTATAGATGGTACTTTGTTGTGAGCAAAATAATTTTATAAAAATATATTCATAAATGTTTTCCTATTGTTTGAGACATTTATCACATCAAAACCTTGAGTTTGAAAGTGGGATTACGTAGTTTTAAAGACTAATAAATCAATAGAATAAAGCTTTCAGTAAAATAATATTAATATCTTCGCTATTTTATTTTTTAATAACCATTTTTAACATATTTATTATATTTCCGTTGTATATATATATAATAAACTTCTCATAAAACTTAATAATAAACATACTTTTTAACATTATCTATTATTTACAATGTACAGTATTTATTTTTCAAAACAAAATGTACTTCAAAAGCATTCATAAGTTTAATTACTTTTCTTTTTTTTTTTTAAAAAAAATTTCCAAAATGACGTCATCTTTAAAAAATTCAATAATGAAATTTTATTTTAATGACTTAATGTAATAAAGCAATAAGAAATAATTATTAATTTTTAATAAACAGATGAAACATAAAATAATTGGAAATCTTAATGATAGAGAGCTCCAATTAATCTTTAATAATATAAACAAAACATGTTTACTTATTAATATTTATTCCTTTTTCTTGCAAAATCTTAAAAAATATGTATATATAAATGTTAAATAATTAATACATCAAAAAAAGAGTTAAAGAAAAGAAATTTTGGAAAATAAAAAAATATATAAATTGTTTTTATATATATTTTAAAAAAATGTATTACAATTATTTTTCTAAAAAAAAAATGCTCGTATATTTTTTTAATTATTAAGTTAATAGAAAACTTATAGAAACGTCATATATATATAAATGCAGGCACAAAAAGAGCAACTGGGCCTAATGATGTACACTTTTGTCTGATTGGGCAGATAAAATTTGGAAAAATTTTGAAGCTTTAATCAAGCGTAGGATTTTTAAATAACTAATTAATATCTACCTATGTTGTTTATTCACTATAAATTGGAATCCAGTTGCTCTAGGGTAGAAGAAGGTTTAAGATTGGAGCTTTACGAATAAACAGTTCAGGTTTTCCACCAACTTGAAGGGATCCAAACATTAAGTAAAAATCAAAATGTCATTTATGATTGCTAAATTAAAATATAAGTATTATAAATTATCTATTTAAAAGGATTCTATCAATATATTATATATCTAAATCATTTTCCAATAGCCCAATATTTGAATCAATATAATATCAGCATTCTGTTACTTTATCTACTTTAGGTTGCCTTGACAACAGATTGTTGATATTCTATTAGTTTATTTAAGCTTTGGCTTTTGTGAAATGATGTAGATGGTAGATAGTGGAATGGCCTTTAGACCTAAATATAATATTCTATTATTAATATCTCTTATATTGGGTTCACTTGAGGTTTCACACACATATGAGCAGGTTCATCATCACCATCTTTAAGATTTCATGTTTCTCCACTATGTCTTTGGGATTGGAATGAATAAAATTTATCTGTATCACCAGAGATGTTGTTCATAGTGTTATAGATTTGGGGAATGGATAAATAGGTTATAATCCACATTTGCTCCTGACCTGGGCATCTTGAACATGGTGAATTTGAGATACTTTTGCTCAAATTATGAGTCTTGTTTGCTGTACATATATTTTTGACTGGTACAGAGTATTTTTTTTCCCGGGTTGTAAGCTTTTGCTGCTTTAATGAATAAATGTTGCCTTTTTTAGCAAAAATTGAGTATTCTTTTCAAAACAAACCGACTTTTCTGTCTTCCTCTGTAGTCAATTTATTATAAAACTGACCATCATGAGCCTCTTATGACATTGAGCATCTCTTTATACAAGGTGTAACAATGATTGTGGGTCTGCATAAGAACATTTATATCCTTTAACCAACTAAAATTTCTGACTCCATTTTTTTTCTTAAATGCTTAAAAATCAAGGCACTCCTTAATTGTGAGCTTCCCCTGTGGCAATACAATCACTAATGAATCAATTTGGAACTGTATTTCAGTGATACAGTAATTTTGGCTGGAAAATTGTATGTTTTGACAGCTTTATTTAAGGATCAATCTGCCTACCATGGAAGCGAAAGAGCCTAGAATATATGGACTAAAAATGACTTCTCTCACACATACTGTATTGGTTGTCATACTTGGTGCATCACTCATTTCTGTGATAAAAATAATAACAATAGTACTAATAATATCAGTAGTAATGGTAAAGCAGGAGGCAATGTTAGTACTAATGTTTCATGAGTCCTTTTTTTTTCTAAATATGGGTACATGGAATGTGGAACATTATTTGATTCAAAATCATCAAGATCAAAATGCAGAACTGTAAGGAGCTGTCAAGATTTAAGATTAATATAGTTACTGTTAGTGAAACTCAGCTCCAGACAAAAGAAAGTTTAATAGAATAGAATAGATTGATACAACATTTTTTTTAGAAAAAGAATCTTAGTCAGTAAAAGAAAAATGTATTGCTGGATATGCTGTAAAATCTAATTTATTATCTTTTAATAAATCAAATCAAATAAATGACAAACTTTTATCGATTTCTTCTAGTGCTTTCAAAGGTATAATCTTCATTTTCAAGAGGTGTGATATTCCTTCATTTTCAAAAAGTGCAATATGCAAAATAGGGCAGATTAAATATGCAAATAAGGGTGGGAAAAAATCTAAATCTGTCACTTCTTAGATATGGTATAAAATTCTTTTTTATTCATCATGTGCACATCCGATATAATATAGCATGCCTCCTTCACTTTTTTACGTAATTCATGCCACTCTCTACACATAACATGAGGCTTGTCTGGCCTGCACTGGTTCTGTACAAAAATAAGAGGGATGGGATGGGTTGACTGAGGCCTTATTATATGCATATACATGCTGGGCCAGTTTAATGTTGAGATAATGATAGCCTAATGATATTAAAACTTGCGGTTCATTTTATTAATTCTTGGGCTTCAACTTTAGATTCAATGAATTTAGAAATAAAATCTTTTATTTCTGGTTGGATATCATTATTATAGCAATACTATTAAAAGATTATTTTTTTCTTCTAGGAGACTTTAATGAATATGTTGATAGTAGAATTTAGTCAAATGTTGCTGGAAATAATAGTTTGTTATTATTGAATTTATTTGAGGCATATGATTGTCTATCATAAACACTTTGTTTCGGCAGAAATCTCATTATAAAAGTATGTGGATGCATGTACACTCAAAAACAGGTATTTAATAGATTAGATCATAGTTAGAAATCAAAATACAAATTCACTTTATGTGAACACTATTGAGCACAGGTTGTTGGACAGATCATAGATTAGTACATTCCAAGATTTAAATGATAGTAAAAAATAAATCTTATTCCACTCACATTCACAAAAGAAAATGATACTCATTCTTTAGAAGAATCTTTGACACAGGCTAAATTTCAACAGCTATTGGGCACCAAAATTGCTAATATGGATTTTCAGAAATGTCATATTACAGAAGCATGGAATTCTCTTAAGAAATATGGTATAAATATAAGTAAATCTATTCTCAGGTTACTAAAAAAAAGAATTATGACTGATTTTGTAACAATGATCTTATCATTAGTGATTTGATTAGACAGAGACATGTGGCATTTTCTTCTGGGCAGAATAATAAGTAAATCATAATAAAAAATAATGATCTGAATGCAAAGTTCAGTTGCTGCACTTGGAAGAACAATAGATTAAATATAGTACACTATAATAAACATAAGGATCTGATGGCAGTAGTTCAATGGTGATAGGAAAGCTTAATAATGATTGGTGGATTAAAACTGCAAAGAAAATACCAACATTGGCTATTTATGATTATTCATGACATTTTAGATGCAATAAATAAAACATCTGACCCTGAGAAGTGGTATTCTCTTATATGATGATAATGATATTTTGATACGGTGGATGTCTTTTAATGATACATATTTTACTTACTTATTTTGGTTAGGATAAAGATATGAAGCTTAGGAAAGTGAAAATAATTTTTTGTAATCTTAAAAAAATTCAAAGGCTGTAGGTTCTGAAGAAATACTAAAAAAGTTTTAGAAATTTGTTTCTGATATGTTAGATTCATATATATAAGTGCTTTAACATGCTGAAGAAGAAGCTTTCAGTAGTAACAAAAACAATTAAATTAAATTAATCTAGGCCTAGTACTTTTGAGGTTTTCCCCTCATATTCATGTCCAAAATAAATTATAAACCATTGCTGTAATATTACTAAATAATAATGTATGCAAATGCGTATGTAAATTAATTTTTCCATTTTCTTGAAACACCAAAACATGTGTTGCATCTATTGATCGTGTTGTTATCATTGATAATAAAATATGCCTCCTTGACCTTTCTCTTACAATCATTGGCTTCAGAGCACAATATTTTGGGGTTGCAGGGTTTGAACTTTGACTGGCCTGCTTCTCATGTTCGAAAAATATTGAGAAGTTATCCTTATTCTTTTCAAAAATATTGAACTTTTTAGGAATATATGGACCCTTAAAGTTGGGTCACCCAATATTAGGGATGCTTTTATTATTTCAATTTTTAAAAATAAAAGATTGCAATAACTATCATAAAATATAATTTTTATATACTAATGCAAAAATATCTATAAAAATTTTGTTGAATATGTTGCTTCCAGTTAGAGATAAATGGCTACAAGACACTCAGTATGGTTTTTAGAGAATTAAGAAGAACTATATGAATGGTTTTATTGCTTGGCAAACAAAAACATATCAAAACAAAGATTCAATTTATATACTGTTTTTATTGACTCATTCAAGGCATTTAATTCAATTAGGATAATAGATCCATGACACCGTGTTGAAATTGGTTGGTTGTCCACTAAAATTTATTTATATTATGCAGCTTCTATATGATGGAATAAAATGATGTGTTACTATTGGGTACAATATCTGAAGCATTTGAAATGAAAAGTAGTGTTAAACAGTGGTTTTGGGAATTTTATATAAGCAATTGAGTTCAACAAGGATCAAGATATGATCCAGATTTGATGGTGGAACTTTTCATTTGAATTCACTAAAAGTGAAAACAATAACTTTGGATTCTGTACTTACAGTATGTTGATATTTATACTATTTTTGCCAGTTCACAAAATGATTTTCAAAACGTACTCATTGTTTTGAATGCAACATATAAAGACTTTGAAATTGTTAATTAATGTTTAAAAAATTGAAAACCTTTATCAACCAGTGACAAAAAAAATCTTCAACAACTTTTAACTTGAAAGATGAAGTATGTGAAAATGATTACATGGCAACAAACCCTTTTTTTAATTTTTTCTTTTTGCATTCATATTTAAAAGTATTTAATGTCTTTTTTACATATCTAAAAACTTAATAATTTCTTGAATATATATCTGTATTAGATAATTGATTACTTTGATATTTACATAACATTTTCTTTTAAATACACTTGGGTCTCATTTTATGCAAATTTTTAATGCGATTTTGAAGTTATGCGATTCTTGTTTCTTCTTAATATCCTTGTATGTGGTTTTCTTTTATGCAATAAAAATTATTACATCAGAAGTCGAACTCCAATAATGTGCTATTACTTTAAATATTATACATTTTGCACACTCACGCATCATATTTAAAATAATAGCGCATTATCAGAGTTTGACTTCCATTTAATAATTTCAATATTTTTAGCACTTTGTAATAGTACTGTAATAGATTTTATGCAATAAAGAAGTTCATAATTCACTTAAAGTCAGGATTTCTCCATTTTATATACACACATTAAATTTTACAAGATTATAATGTAAATCTGTTCAAACATTATACATGTCTATACTATGCATGTTGTTGCTTTTGCATTTTAAATCACATTCTATTTTTGCTTTTTAAAAAGAGTACGTAATCAATTATTTAATTAATCATTTAGTGTCTGCAAGTTTATTTAAAAGGTGAGTAACAGCAGTGGGCACAATTAAATTTGACAATTAAAAATTAAAATCTGATTTTTAATTGTAATTAACAATTTAAAAACTATATAATGTGATCTGAAATTAATGTGATGTGAAACAATGAAAGTTGATTTTTAAATGGAATTGAAAAATTAAAGACAAAAATAAGAATTTAATTTTTAATTGTTAGTTTTAATTAAATTTTGCCCAACAGTGATGAGGTGTCTTTTTATTATCATAAGTCTAAGTTCTTATTTTTATTTTAAACTTTTAGTTTACCCTAATGGAGAGGGAAGAACACCCAAGAAAAGGATTTTCTTTGGAAGCAAAAATTTCAATTTTAGATCGCTTAGCGACATTGGAAAACATTTTAGTTTGGGTGAGTCCACTATAAGAGCAATTTAAAAAATGAAGATGCAATAAGAAAATCTGTCATTTTTGACATAAAATTAAATGCCAAATTATCATGATATTCAAGAGATGATTTATTAGAAAAAATGGAGCAAGCACTCATAATCTGGATTGAAGAATTATCTCAAAGAAGAATTTCTGTAAGCGGTTATTTAATTCGATGAGAAGCTCTTCAGTTTTATGAACAAATAAATGTATCCAAACCATCTACTTCCACTTCTCAGACTAATAAGGAATTTTTGGCTAGCAAAAGATGTTTTTTAAAGAGGAATGCACTACATAATGTGAATATTACACAGGTGAGGTTGCATCAGCAGATGAAAAAGCTACCAAAATTTTCCTGAAGAATTAGCAAAAGTTATTGAAGATGGTGGATATTGTCCATACCAAGTATTTAATGCTGATGAAACAGGACTATTCTGGAAAAAATTCCTAGTTGAACTTATATCACAAAGTTAGAGAAAAAAATCCAGTGGGTGTAAAGCAAGCAAAGATTGAATAACATTGTTGCTTTGTAGCAATGCATCGGGAGATCAGATGTCGAAACCTCATAGTAAACCAGTCTTTAAAACCATGCACTTTAAAAGATAAAGATAAAAAACAACTGCAGATACACTGGATGGCCAATACAATGGCTTGAGTGGCTACTGCAATATTTAATGACTGGTTTAATAGTTGATTTTTACCAGAAGTCATTATACTTTGGATTTGTCAGTGATAAAAAGGGTATTTGATCCTATAAGCATGAATCTTTGGATCATCAAAATATTATTAAAGAATATTTATTAAAATGCAAAAGCAATAATTAGTTTTCAAGAAGATAAAGAAAATTGACATTAAGACAGCAATCTAACAGAATGGTCATATACCTCCAAAAGTTTTTACAGCAGTTTTACAAGAAGTATTTTGTAAATTAAAATGGGGAGTTAAGAAGATAAAAGTAAATGGATATTAAGCATCACATGATCACATTTCCTATACTAGCACATTAATTGTTGATAAACAGAGCAAAACTCTCCATACAGTATTGCCACCTGTGCTAAACAGAGTAATCAATGGATGCCAGAAGGCTTGTGCATAAAATCCCTATGAGTAGGCATTAGATAGGGATTTTATGCACAAGCCTTCTGGCATCCATTGATTACTCTGTTTAGCACAGGTGGCAATACTGTATGGAGAGTTTTGCTCTGTTTATTAAATGGATATTATTTAAATCATCTAGATTTTGGCATTGATTTGTTTGTTTTTGCAAATAATACTTCAGATTTTTGAAAAATATTGAAAGAATTATCAGATGAAAGTTAGAAAGTAAAATTAAAAATAAATACTAAGAAACCTAAAATAATGTGCAATGGATTTTTTAAAAGAAAATAAAACGTGGTAATTATGAATTAGACAAAGTTAACAAATACCATGGACTGATTATTAGTGCAGATGGAAAATATAAATGATTGAATTAATAATAAATTTACATGATAGAGTACTTTTGATAGAAGCAACTAAATATAAAAGAAAATCTGCTGATTTTTAATAGCTGTTCCTTACCATTTCTTACAATGGATCTGAGACACGGACACTTAAAAGAAGAGCATTACACTGACTTCAGACTACCCAACAGAATATGGAGAAATGTATGTTAGGAGTAACAAAAAGAGATTAAAAAAGAAGCGATTGAAAATAAAATATATGAGTAAGAGCATAAATAGTAATCGTGGATCTCATTGAAAAAAGTAAAAGAAATGGAGCTAGGGTGGATATATTGATAGAAGAGAAAGAAGCTAGAGATTAAAGAAAATGGATTAAATTTGATCAGCCTACTATAGATCAAAAATGGTTGAAAATCATGTGGATAATGATGATACATGTATAATTACAAATCATTACTATTACCTTTTTATCCAAATATTGATTTAACATGATAATTAATATCATATTAAAAATATAGATAGACTTTGTTACTAATACATAATTAACTTCACACACTCCTTCTATTTTACACGTTACACTTAAAGTATATTTTAGAACCCCAATGATTGGATTAATAAGTATGTTTAAAGATTATATTTGAACTGAATGTGGTATATAATATTTAGCCTAATAAATATTTGATAATTGCTATTAATATATTTATCTAAAAGTTATATTATCAAATATATATATGCAAAAAATGAAACTCAGTAAAATGAATGGTAATAATTTGCAATGAATATCTACTGAACAATAACAATAATGTCTTGTAAGAGGATATAATCTAAGTCAATTAAAGAATGTTAGTTAATCTAGAAATAATATACCTATTTTTAAATACAACTACATTGTATTATAATTTGTCTCCTTTTTTTTTTCACAAATGTACATATAATTTCAACTTTTTACTTCACTACATTATGTAATTAGCCTATTCATTCAGAGTACTGAATGATTCTTATATTAAGTAGAGGGATTTGAACTTAGGATTTTCCATCTATATCCATCCTTCACTTCATCTCAAACAACCAGTACATGTGACCACATATATGCAAAAAAGATAGATAATCCTTAATATACGTATTTCATGCAGAACCAGCATTCATCAAATTAGGCCCAACTGATGAGTGCTGGTTCTGCATGAAATATGTATATTGAGGATCATGTATCTTTTCCATACATATGTGGTCCATATGTATCAGTGGCTTGAAATGGAGGATGGATACAGACTGAAATCCTAAGTTCAAATCCCTCTATTTATTATATTATGTTTAACACATAAATAAAAAAAATAAGATAAATATATCTTTCAAAACACATTTCTTGCTGAACTATCACTTTTCATTTGATACATATTGCTTCCTGTCATATGCCTTCATCATTATTAGTCAGTTTTTATTCATAGAAAATATTACAATTTGATTTTTAAACACTATCTTTCAATGAGATTGAAGAAGTTTAGTATAGGAGTTTTAAAGTATATTTAAGATTTATCAGCATGTGTAGAAAGTATAAATGTCATGGAGTGGTATTTAAGAACATATATATTAATATGTTAATTATGCTTAAAATGTATAACTAGGCTAAAAACAATATATTAATCAGTTCCAAAATGTTTAATAATAATCATTAATCTTTGAGATACAGTTAAAAGTAACTAAATCAAGCAGCTAGTTTTTTCATATATATAGTTTCAGATTTAATAGTTTGTGGCAAAATAAAAGGTACTAATTTAGAGTGCACTCCCCACCATTTTGAATTCCAAGAACAGCTCAAAACTATTGCTGACACATACAAGTGATAAATGGCATTAAATAATCCACACAGGGCCACTTAAATGACTAATCAAATAATCTGCATGGGTTAACTTCAATGCATTAGCAATATTTTGGCCAATCATTAGAATTCAAAATGGCAGACAGTGTACTCTAAATCAGTTCAACCAAACCAAACTTATAATTTTGAAATATTAAAAGTTTATAACTTCTAAAATACAAATTGCATTACAATATATGCTTATAACTACGTGTTGAATAAAACTTAAAGTTAGTATTTCAAAATTTAGTCATTCCTCCCATTTTTTATATTTTGTGTATTTTAGTCACATGATTTGATGAAGCATAGTTGCATGACATTTGCAGTTTAATTTTTTAATTATTGATGGATATAAAATGCAATTTTGTAAGAAGTAGTCATATCATGATCTCATGTGAATTATTCAATGTCAATTATTACTTGATGTGTCAGCAGTGGTTTTGGGTAGTCATTAGAATTCAAAGTGGTGAAGAGCACACTCTAAATTGATACCAAATAAAATTAATTTTTTTAATACTTTCTTAAACATTTCTTCCTAAATAACTAAACTGATAAAAATACTTTTTAAAAAAAATGAATTAAAAAAGCTTACAATCTGACTTTATTATAAAAATGTAAAAAAAAAATCTTATTTTTTTAATACAAAAATTTAGATATATTTTATAATTTTGTCATGAATCAAGTTAATGCAAATAAATTTAAACTAAACTAATAGCTATAGGAACTAAAATTATAAGGTTTTTGTTAATCTAATGCTACGATATAATATTAGTTGGAGATTTTTGATAAAACAAGAGTGCCACAATGGTTAATTATGATGCTTTATGTGAAAAGTTTAGTATATTTATCTAAAACCGTTGTCAAAGAAATGTAAGCAAGAAATACAATACTAATAACATTAATTGTCATAATTATACTTATTAGTGATGATAGGCATATAAATGGAAATGATATGAAATAATTCAAGAATATAGGTAGATCGTCATAAATAATAAAATGTTTTAAATTATCTTCATTATATATAACACATTAATTCAAAGTGCTATACTATTAGCAAGTACTTATTTACATATAATTCAATGTCATCATTGTATTTTTACTGCTTAATTGCATGCAATAATCCTAATTTTTACTTTGAACTTTTTCAAATAATTTATATATTTCTATTGCAGCTGAAGCTGCAGCTTTCATTGAACATCTGGAAATATTTTATATGTTATTTTATATGTCATTGCATAGTAAGATATTAAATGCATTTTAATTTTGGATTTCAAATAACTTTAATTCTAACAGAATATGTTATATATAATTGTAATGTTATTTGAAATGCAAAAGTAAAATATATTTGAAATTAACATTTAACAACTGATATGCAATATATAAAATCTTGAATAAGCTTTTTGTTCAAAAGTTCTCAAGCCATCTAAGCAATAATCATGAATCAGAAGTAAAATATCTAAGCAATAATCCATGAATCTTGAGCATCAGGATCATCCATTCTGCCATGCATCAAACAATGTAAAACATGTAATGTATTATTAATAAATATGTAAGCATAATTGCTAAAATTAATCATGCAATTCATCTTAAATGAAATACTTTTAATAAAAAATACACCTATATATTTGAAACAGAACATTTTTAATAAAAATGTTTCACAGTTCTTACATATAGATCTTATACTTTGGTATTTAACAGAATAGTAATATTGTGATGTCATGCCAATCAACAAGAAGAGATTGAAAGCTAAATATATGGTTGAGAGAGAACAAATAGGTATTGCTGACAGAATTAAAAATATAAAATGGAATTTGAATGAAAATATTATTAAAAATGATAATAAATCGACAATTAAAGTATTGAAGCAAATTGTAAGAAATTGCAAAAGACTTAGAAAGAGACCACATGTAAGATGGGTGGATAAAATAAAAAACTTCATTCAAAACCATCAAAACATTACATGATTTACCATTTCATAAGCCTACACATGCTTCTAATAAGAGTACAAACTCTCCATAGAGTAGTACCACCAAGTGTAAGCCTTCATAATTAATGAAGACAGGAAGGTTTGTGCATAAAATCCCTACCTAGTGCCTACTCATTGTACATCTCCAGACTGGTTTCTAGTTTGTGCCTTTCATGAGTGAAAACCCTTGGATTTGAGAGTACTGCACCTAAGATCTAGGTGCAGTTCTCTCAAATCCAAGACTCCTATGTGCAGTGCTCTCAATCCAAGGCATCTCACTGATGAAAGCCACAAGATAGAAACTAATCTGGAGATGTTGGATAAGAAGGCACTAAATAGGGATTAGATCTAGGTGCAATGCTCAAATTCAAGGCCATATAGTTCAGCATAAACTATAGTTTTTTACTATTAGTTGTCTGGTTATGTCACAGCTGCACATTCATTCTAGTTTAATACATAAAAAAAACTCATTATAATGTCAATGTTATATCTTGAGCTGGTGAAAATATTTTATTTAATATATATATATATTTGAAACATCCCATAGCTATATTATTCCAGCAACACTCCCTTTGTAAATAAAGCTCGAATTTAAGCACTATATTAAAAATTTGTGCTTTCTTTATTTAAAGTGGGTGTGTGAGTAGAATAATATAGCTATGGGGCATTTCAAATATTTTGTATAGATTTCAGCTAGCAATTACATTGTTTCTATTTAGATATATATATATCTTATTAGTGGTTTGTTTGCTGTCAATAAATTAATCCACTTTTTAAAAAACAAACCTGCATTCTTTTTTTTTCAAAAAGCCATCTTATTGGCGATCTAGTAACCATCTAAAAATATCAGTATCTTGCTTATCTTAGAGAGTAAAAATTCCAGGATAAAATAAATCATATGGATAAATGTTGGTGAAATGATTATAAAAAATTATGACCATAATATGGCGATAAATAAAAAATAATAATCAAGAAATTAATTGCTCAGAAATTCACATGATCATTATGTACCAGAATAACAGGTTGACATTCAATCCAATATGTTTTTACTTCAAGTCTACCTTTTTTTTTTATATTAATAAATAAAATATCAATATCATTTATGTCTACAAGAATATATTAAATAAAATCAAGAAAATAACATTTTTTCACCAATAAAAACAGTTCATTTATTAAAACAAATATAAATTATTAATAATAAATATAGTATTTCTTGAATACTTATGATAGTTGTTTCTTCAGATCAAAGATCTGCTGGGAAGAGAGATTAGGCTCCAGGTGGCCGTAAATATATCGGGGGAGGGGGGGCAATTTTTCTATCTCTTTCTTTAATTTTGTTGATCAAGGATAAGAAAAGTTCATGGTTGTTCCTAATCAAAGTATTGAATATTAATTTGCATCTGATTGATCAAATTGTAAATAATAAGAAGGTAGCCGCCTTATTGCTGGGAAGTATCTGCTTGTAATGTCGTCAATTAGAAGTAATGGTGTATGATTGTTCATTTTGGATATTGCAAGGATCGTATTTTTGTGACTTTGAAGTGTTTGACAAAGTGAAAACAGATGATTGACAGTTTTATTTGTATTAAGACAGAGCTGGCAAGTAGAATTTATTTTTGCAATTCCTCTTATGTAAGAGAGAAAATGGTTTGTAGGTAGAGTGTCTAAGTTAATCTTTAAAATAAAATCCATATTTTGGCTCCAAATGCCAGTACCTGAATTTGCTGATGATGATAATGTTGCTAATGTTAAGCATAGCGTGATTTGGGGTGTTATTAATATGGATGAGGTTATATGCCTCCCATAAGTTGATCTTCTTTGTAAATATGTGGTTCACTATGTTTATATTTTTTATTAATTGGAGAGATTATAGAAGTAAACCAATCATTCTTTTTTTGGTGGAAGCCGATCAGTATGGACAATTTGGGTTTATTTTGAGCTAATATACAGTATTGAAAGATTTTTGAATAAAGTTTACCACTTTGCTGCTCTAGAGTGCTGAATTTGCAAATTAAACGCTTCTGGAGTGAATTTAAAATATTTCATCATACTTTTCAATGGTAGTAACAATCTTTCTGCATAAATCATCAACGAATACCTTTAATGATTATTCTAATTATCTGCCATCTTTTAAATTTAAAAAAATTTTTTTTTTTAAATAACAAATCAATCCTGAAAAAAAGTAAACTAACAAAAAAGCTAAATAGTTTCATTTATAAAAGTAAGTTAAATCGACAAATTTAACGTGTGTGCCGCTATCATTAACCAACATTTTTCCAATTCTATAATTCGTTCTTAAAAAGTGAAAAAAACCTATCAAGTGGAATATGTTAAAACTTACTCAAAATATTTTCTATTATAAAGATAATTATTTTTATGAAAAGAAATTAGAACAAAACCGAGTGGATTTCCTCTAAATCAATAAAAAAAATTCTTTTTATAAAAATTTTATGAATATCTTAAAAGTTAACGCATCAAAAAATGTTTGATGCCAACAGCTACTTTGTTCAATATTTCACCTTATCTCATTCGCAGTTGTCTTTAGCGATTCTATTTATCAGCGTGGTTGACGTCCCGCTGGATCGCAGGAGAAAACTTCTCGGGTTTGACAAGCGTTTATAATGTTACCTCAAGAAAGATCGCTGATAAATTGGTATAGTGACGTCAGATCACGGGGACATTTAATCATTTTTTTTATGTACGTATAAAAATCGACAAACAATGTCATTACTTTCTGAGATAATTTTCAATAAAAAGGATATTAAAATAATAAATTCTGAATTAAATTTTATAAAAAAAAAAAAAAGTTTTATAATTAAGAATTCCTCTTCATTTAAAAAAATGCTTTCCAAAAATATATGAAGAGTACGAAAATAATTATTAAAAAAAAAAAATGATGACGTAAATAGGACATGTAGTATTAATGTAATTGATTAATTAAAAGACAAATTTATGAATCACCATTAAAATTTTTCATAAATCAAATACAAAATAAAGAGTTTATAATATATATTACACATATTACTTATAAGTATATGAGGGCTCTAATGGGAAACGATAGTCGATCTGCTGCCCAACAGAATTCGAATCTGGGTTGATATAAAGTTTTTCGGTTTAAGAATTTTCTTTTAGGTCCACAGTTGTTAGCAATCCAGTTAAACATTCAATATTGGTTGATAAATGAATGACTGGATATTCATAGCTAGAAAGTAACACGATTTAAAACTGCTCAAATTCTCATAAATTAACAATTGATGTACCTGGTTAATACTATTTTATCTTTTATTGCTTCTGCCTTCTAATGTTATTTAAATGCTGTTTTACCTTTCTACTTTTAAAGTTTATGAGCTTAAGTAAACGTGCTTGCTTGAATAACATCCTGCTACCATATACATCAATCCAAGTTATCCCAATAAAAGTGCATCTTGTGATTGGTTTTTTCCAAACTAGTTGCAACACCATCTCTGAATCAGCACATGTATTATATACTGACATGGTTTAGCTATTTGTCACTTTAAGTGTAAGACACATGCATGTATTTATTTAGTTGTGACATAAAATGTGATCTTGATTTTTGTACATTAATCCATAATAGAAAAACATGTTAACATTAAATTTGTTTAGATTTAGCAAAGCTGCAACTTAAACCTTCAAAGTGATTCAAAGTGTAAATGGCAATGAAATCAAAAACCACAGAATGTTGTCAGGGGGGGGGGGAGGTATATGATTTTGTGATGGAAGAGAGAGCATCAAAAATGCACTCTGAGGATACATTATCACATTTAGATGTCATAATATGTATGTATAAATGAATTTTTCTCCTGTACCTGAGCGTCAGAATGACTAATATGTCAACATGGGTAGGATGACAACCTTGGCACTAACAAGGGCTTTGAACATTCCATCATCAGATTTTCAATGAAATGGAAGGCTAAAGAGTTGTGAGTTGGAATAGTTTGAAGCCTGTCCAATAAAGTATAAAGATTGGCTATTTTAATATAAAGCTGAGTACTGATTATATATATATATGAGCGAGGATAGTAATCTAGACCAACTGATGATTGTTGGTTTAGCATGAAATATGTATATTGGTGATTATTTATTTTTTCGACATGTGTGTGATCAGGTGGATCAGCAATATGAAATGGCACTGAGAGTGATGGGTCATGTAAAAGTCTGAGTTTGAACCCGCATATATTACATATATAAATGCAGGTTTAAGCCTGTACAATGTATCAAACATTTATTGTAAAAGAATGTTATGTTGTTATTTTTTATTTTTAAAAATCTTTTAACACTTAATCCGTATATATGGAGATAAAGTATTTTATAAGTATAATGTTTCTAAAATAGTTATTTTAGAGTTTAAAAACAATTTTGCATTCAGTTATTAGGTAAAAAACATTAAAAGTGAGTGGGAAAGACTACTATAAATTGGTTGATCTTTTTTTATCCATTTATAATTATTTATTTGAAATATAACATGTGTAATTATCATTATTTAAGTACAGCATTAGTGTTTTATGAACACTCTAACAATTATGTTTGTGTTTGTTTATTCATTAGACGAAGATTTTTTGTTTATTGCTAAGTTATTTAGTTGTATTATAGTGTATGAGACTTTGTGTTCTGTCCTATGCTATAATGCCTTTCTTAGTTTAATTAAAGAGTGGTGAACATTATTTTTATATCTCTGTTTGATGACATGGTACTCCTATGATATTATATAACTAAGAGTCTCATAAATAGAGATTAAAACAAGCATGTATCATGTCCACAAATATTTGCCATGTGACCATGGCAATTTATCTCTATAGTTAATGTTATTACAATTATTGCTGTTGTTGGTACATGTGATATTTTCATTTTAGATCACCAACATCATAGCCATTGATATTACTACAAGATTAACTCCATAAAGATCATAATCAAAAAAATTACATGGGAGGTCACATGAATCTGAGAGATGTGCTGGCATGTAAAAAAAATTGAAGAGCATCAAATTTTCTTTTATTGTACTTATTAATAATTTATTTTCAATTGTAACCTCAACATTATTAAACAAAAAAATATAAAGAATAAAAAATTTTATTTTCAAATAATGGGAGCATATATATTGTAAAACAAAAATACAAGTAAAAACATATCTTTAATATTAATTAATCAGAATTATTCGTAGCTGGCTTTGCAAAATATTTTCAAAAGTCACAATAACACTGATTTCAGAGTTCACATTATTTCTCAAATATAATTTACTGTCAAATAGCATACACCCTTATGAAATACATATTATAAGCAAATTAATAGCTTAAGAGTTATGGCTTAACATTAATCATAAACAAATGTATAGCTTTTTATGACTATGAACCTATGCATTCAATATATGAAACAATATTTACTTATATTTTTTTCTTTTTCTTATAGAATTTTATTTCAAAATTTAGAAGCAAAAAAAATTAAAAAGCTGGAATGTTTATATGCTTAGTATAGTATACTGAATATGTTTTTAATATCTCAGAAATGATCTCATAGTAATACAGCCACAAAGTAGTGGTGGATAGTGTAATTCAAAAAGTATGAAAATGATATGTAAATAAGTGGGTTTAAATAATCCAGTCTTTAGAGAATGGGAAACAGGATTATTTTTTGTTGATGGCATTCAGATTGTTGGCAATAGGTCAGGTTTCTTTTAGTTGTGTTTTGCAAGATTGTGTTCCATGTATGCCACACTGGTTGTTGTAGGTTAAAAAGTATGGCCAAGTTTACTTTTGTAGCCTAAAAATATGGATTTGTTGTTAGAACTGTTTTTAGCTCTATTGTATATGGTCCAATTCTGGGCAACTCTTGTTGTCAGGTTAGTATAAGATTCCCCAAAATAGATCACATTGCAGTTAGTGTGTTTGCAAGAAATTCTGACCACAAATTCAAATTTTTTGACCATAAAAATAAACTTTGCCATATACCTGAACCTGCAATAGTGTACTGGATGGGTATTTCTTCTTCTGACCACCAAGAGTACCCCCAGGTCACTACATACCTGAAAAATTTATATGTGGTGATCAAAAGTTAATGGCAATAATGATTGGCACCAACTAAATCCAGGAAGAGCAAAAGCTCATCAATATTGTTCAGACAATTGAGGAAAGGAAAACCCTGAGACAAATACCAGCCAAAGTAATTAAAAGAACTTTAAAATTTATTGAACATAGAATTTAAAAAAATAGAAACTTGATCTACATTTTCTTAGCAGATTTTTATCAGAGGGTGTATGAGAGTATTAGTACATTACATACCCAGACAGATAAGTTCATTTCTCACCTATATCATAAAAAGAACTTATGTTTTCTTGCTAGCAGTTCACCTAAACCAATCCCTATTTTCTCATGGATATTTAGAAATACCAGATGCTTGCAAAGAACCAACGAAACAGTGCAAATGAACTTTTCTTAGTCTGGAAAAGAAATGTCAGAACTAAGAATGTCCTAATTCTGCAAAATGCCCATGGTCAGGTACATTTAAACCAGTCAAGATTGGTCTCACATGAAAAAAAATATGGAATATGTAATGGAAGCACTATCAGGATCAGCTCTGAACTAGGCACTTTGGTCATGATTGAATTTACAATTTTGGAACTCTGGAGGTTCATATTTGGAAAGGTTTAGCACAGCAGATTGTGGAGATTCTTCATGGCATAGATTATAGGCATGACATCTATATGGTCACTACTATCATGGCAAATAATAGAATTATTGACAGTTAACAGAAATCCAACTTGGTGATTTCCATTGAACAAATATCAAATAAGAAAATTAGATCTACAGCCATTCAATAACAGGAAAAATATGGGATGAATAAGCTGAATGACTAGAATAGACTCTATTAATAATCTGCCTGATGATCTGAAATAACCCAGACAAAATATATGTCCTTCATCATCTCCCATGCAATCTTTTAATACAAGTTTCAACCAGGATAAATCTTTATTTCCCACACAATCTTAATTAGAAAAACAACATCTTACCAGAATGTTGTCTTGCAAAATTAATTTTTTTAAAAATGCCAAACTAAATCTCAGTTTTAAAAATAAATCAACCTTTTTAATTAAAATACTTTTGTAAAGGGATTAATTAATTTCTGCTAGCTTTTAATTACTTTAAAATAAAACAAGTATCTAAAAAAAACAATTTTAAACTAAAATTGATTGAGAATTAAAATATAAGATTTTAACACAAAATAAGTATGGGCATTATTATACATATAATACTTTTAATTTATTTTCTTTTAAATTTTACAAAAATAGAATTTGTTTTTAATTTATGTGATAGAACGTTTGAATCAGATAAAGTATCTGATTCAATAGCTAGTATGGTATGTTTGGAATGCAATGGTGCAAAATAAAAGATAGAAAAAGACTAGCATATTGCCTATTTTAGAGATATCAAAAACATGTTCAGCATACTATACTAAGTATATAAACATTCAAGTTTAAAGTTTTCATATTTTTTCATTTCTAATGCGATTATTCCAAAAAATATGTAATAAAATGTTTGTTTGTTTCACTCAGATCAACCATGACTTGAGCAGGGTTAAACATATGTATGTTATCTTCTTATCAAGAAGTATATTGAGCTACATGTAAAATAGTGCATCTAAATTTTACAAAGATACATCTTTTCATCTATATATTAACACCCTTTCTATCATTATATTTGCCCTTGCAAATACATGCATTCATGTATTCACAATGTTTGCAAGGAAATCAAGTCTTATACCACATTATTTAATTTAATAAGTTTGTACTACAAATGTTATGTAATAAATATGCTAATAGCTCTTAACAAGCTTTTCTGAATATCCGTATCCTCAGACTCGTTTCTAGCTCTAGCTGTCATCAGTGAGGTGCTAGGACATTCAACTATTAGATTTAAAAATACCAGGTCAAAACCCATCATTTATTTTAATAGTTATCTATTAAGTAGAAAATCTGACATTTTCAGACATCAATATGTCTTCAAATCCATATGGGACTGAACTAAGTTCAGATACATGAAATATTAATAGCTTTAGCAATATAAAACCACCAATTATTTTGGTAAAAAATTTGTATAAAACTGATGATAAAAGACTGATAGGCCTATAATTTCTAATGCTTTTTTATCACCTTTTTAAATATTAAAACTGCATTCTTTCAATCATCTAATACATTTTTATCATTTAAACATTTGGTATGTAACTATGTCAAAAAATTTCTATTTCTTCACCTGCTTTTTTTAATGTATTGATTATAATTCCATCATTACCTGGAGCTTTTATCTTCTTCATAAATTTAATTGCATGTCTTACTTCTTCATTTAAAATCCTGGGCAATTCAAAAGATATAACAGATGTAGGAGGGACTTGTTTTTCATAGAACTCTTCTATCCATTTTATGATGTCTTCTCTCTTTTTAGTAATAGTTTCATCATTTTCTTATTACAGATATAAGTTTCCCTACCAATACCAAAATGATGTTTTACACTCTTGAGATTTTTATTGTCTTCTACGACTTTCCTTGCTACTTCACAATTATACTTTCTTATATCATTATCCAATTATTTTTGCACCATTTTACAAAATTCAAGATATTTAATTTTTCTTAATGCATTATTTTTATATATCTTCATATTCCTTCTTTTCTTCATAATTTCTCTAGCCTCAGTAGAAATTTTATTAATCAATTCATGACTTTCTTCTACCAGCTATCTTTGTTACAGTTTTTAAAAGTGTATCATTTACTTTTTTTATTAATTTCAGTCAAATTTGAATCATATTCAAAATCTACTAATACTTGAAAGCTATTTGCAAGTTTTAATTTAAATTCATTAGAATGTTTCTGGAGATTAGGAATATCAACTGCAAATATTGTTTTGCTTAATAATTTTTGTCTTTAGTTTTGCATTAACATGTATCTTACATCTTTCTAATTGATGATCACTTCCTGTGGTGAAATTTCTTAAAAACCTTGCAATCTTGAAATATGTATTTTCTGTTAGTCAAAATATAATCCATTTCTGCTGTATCTTCATTTGGATGTTTCCATATCCTTTTTTTTTTAATTTTTTTCTCAAAAAAGAATTCATAATATAGTTTTTCTTTTCCTGCAAACACCACAAGTCTATGTACTTTCTCATTTCTATTACCATAACTCAATTTAGCTACAGCACTTTCATCTTTCATTTGTTTACCAAGTGTAGTATTAAAGTCTCTTGTAACAATTTTAAAATGTTATTTAGTCTGATCCAAAGCCTTTTGTACATTCAAATAAAAATCTGCTACTTCTTCATCACTATGAGAACTTATTAGGGTATAAACCTGAATTATCTGCATTTGGTATCTGCTATTAAGTTGAATAACTAAAATTGCCACTCTGTCCATTACATCATCAATTTGCACAATGTTGTTTTTCCATTTTTTATTTATAAATGAATTCTACTACAATTGTACTTCCAATATTTGTGTTTTTGTAGTAAAGTATATGTCCATTTTTTAAATCAACTGTCTCTTCACTTTTTCTTCTAACTTCACAATGTCCAATAATGTCCAATTTAAGATGAGATAGTTTTTCCAATTCTTGTAATCTTCCTTCACTTGAAAGTGATCTGCAGTTGTAGGTTCCTAAATAAATTGTCATCATTAAATGGAAGTCTGTGTTCACAACCAGTGGATTCTTAACTCCCTTCCCCTTTGGCCACCAACTACTGCCATGGCTGATGAATTTACAACCTTTTGGAAATAATGGTCATGATGTATTGTTGTTTGTCATGATTGTATATATCTATTAGAATTTTTTTATTCACAAACACATTCATTCTGCCTCATCAGGCACGTGTGATCTGAGAAGAAGACCATGATGTTTTTGATCATAAATTCAAAGGAAAAAATCCAATAAACTCATCATGATGGCTAATGTAGCTGGTAAGCAGCTTGTCCATGTTCGTATACTGTATGAATAATCACTTACTAATAACAGCTGCAATGACAATAATGTATGTAGTGGACATTAGTAATTTGCACTGCTCAGTTCTTTTAAGGCCTCCAAGAGGAATCAAAGAGTCTCTTTCCAGTTAACTGTAAATTTATTTCTGAAGCCACTTTTACATATAATGTATTAATGATTCTGCTATTGATCACTTAATTTATGGTTTAATGTTAAAGATACCTATAGATTGTAATTAAATTATAATAATTTTTAGTAGAAAATTATCTTCATCAATGAAAATTATCCCTTTGCACTATGGAGAAAGACTATATATATATATATATAGTGAAATTCAACTTGATATATATTAAATATAGTAATATTCATAAAATTCAACTTATTCTTATTATGTTAGAAGTTGTATTAATTTTAAAGAATCGTCAAGTATTAATTAATCATCAAACATTAAAATAAAAGAATTGTGGGAGAATTGAATGGGAGTTATAAAATAATGTTTTGTTTTGATTATTTAATATTATATCATTATATAGTTGACAAAGACTAAAAGGAATATAGTCGAAAGTACTTCTAACAGAATAAGTTGAATTATATGAATACTACTGTACTTAATATATATTAAGTTGAATTTTACATAAACTTTGAAGGAATACAAGCAACAAAATTAATATTTTAATATATACATTGTGATATATTTTAATGGATGTTTTTAGATAGAAATAATTGAATGGTAGAGTTATCCATTTATAATTACTCAATTAGAAAGCACTCAGATAAGAGCAGGAGCTAATGAAAACCAACTGTCCCAAGCCAAGGTTTTCAGTGCAATCATCTTGTCAATTTTCACTTTACAATCTTGACTTGGGGGCAGTTGGCTTTCATTATCTCCTTTCTCGGTTTAGTGCTTTCTAATTGAGTAATTATAAATGGATAACTCCACCATTCAATTATATATATACAGTATATATTATTTAATGTTATCACACATATGATATAAATAAAGTAGATTTTTGGGTTTAATCCAAAAATTAATTTATTTACATATATATAATAGGCTCCATACCACAATGATTAGTAGATCCTCTGTTTTTGCTACAATATGGGTTTTAAATATAGGTTAAATTAAACTTGGATTTTTTTTCATATTTTAAACAGGCATAATGCAATTTATTTCTGCAAATTCCAGAAGACATAACACTTTACAGGTTTCTGCTTCTGCTTTAAATTCTTCTGCAGTACAAGTGAGAAGGTAGATCTGCATGAGCAGATGGATGTTTTTTCAAAGAATCATTAAGTATTGATAATCATTGTTGGTACTTTATCCATTGAATTAGAAAGCTTTTCTTTAGGACTCTTATCATCAGGATCAACTGTCTTAGCTTCACTCACTTCTTCATTGGACTCAATTGTAGGCAACTTGTCAATCACAAGAACAAAGTGCTTTTATTCAATTCTTTTTTTTACTTAATTCATGCTCTGCTAGTCCAAAGAGTTCTGATAACTCTTTCCTTGAAATGCAAATATTCATCAAAACATGGGCAGGAAAAACTATTATTTTAAAAGTAATACTCAATGATGCAATAGAGAATGTGAAAAAAAAATACAAGATAAAGAATTCCACCAGATTTACAGAGATTAATTTTTGTTGGGAAGCATACTTTTAATATCTAAATCCATTATTGATTATTATACTAAATTCCAATTTAGATATTTTTGAAAATGTAATGTTATAACCAAGAAATAACCATTAAAAAATGTCTATTATTGTCGCAGCATCAATCTGAATGGGAATTACTTTCCCAGAAATACATACGTCAATAATTTTTTTCAATAATCAAAAGTTTCTTTCATTTTAGATTAAATTATTGTCTTTGAAGCAATTTATCTTTTGAAATCTAATAAATATAAATAAAAGTTTTATGGTTCAAGAGTTCATAAAAAAAATTTTGACTACTAGATGGCACAGAGCTGGGCTGCAATCCTTAAACCTTCACCTCTCAAGTGTGTCAATATTTTACTTTATCAAACAATATAGAGCATTGAAATCCAATCAAAACTTTTCTTGGTTTATCAATTACCCGTATCTCAAAAAACAACCAGTACATTTTAATTGTAGTGTTGTTATCTTACATTGTATTATTAACCATACTTAGAGGATTTCCAATATATATTTTATACTTTTAATGTATATTGAAGTCTTTGATTTACTTTCTTATTCAAATGATTTTACCACATACTTTAATAAAAGGCCAACAAATATTAACAATTAATTATCCAATAAATAATAAACAGCTTCTTTTCTGTCTAAAAGAAATTGTATTTGAACTGCATAATTAATCATAGTGCAAGCAGTAATTAGCGATCATTGTAGGTTTATGTTACTTATCTTCTGTTAATTGTCAAATTCTTTTTCAAAAAGTGCTTTATCCTATTCTACTGGTACTCTCTAGATATTATAATTATTAGACAATGTTAGCACACTTAATGAAAAAATCGGTCAAATGCAATTTTTATCCTTTAGTTTTGTCTGGAAGAGTCGCACAAAATTACAGAATCACTGGTAATGTTTTAACATCTATAGCACTGAAAATGAAAATCAGTGCTAATGTGATGTTTCAAAAGTTCTATAAACGTTGAAAGATCTATCAGATAAAAACAAAAAAGTAAGACTAAAAATAAATGTTAGTAATGTTCAATAGTTTTTCAGAGAAAAATTAAAATGGTAATTGATAGAATCAATTAGAAATTAAAAACGAATGCAGATTGCCTTTTATCTGCCATCTAGAATAATAATTGTTGATTACAAAATGCATATGTAATTTGTCTGAATGTTTGTGGTGATGGTATATTATTAGGTGTGATATGTTGGACTATTTCCATCATCTATGAGTGAATGTTGAATGTATAGAAAAGAGTTTAAAATTTTCTACACATTCAACATTCACTCATAGATGATGGAAATAGTCCAACATATCACACCTAATGCATATGTAATTGTTATTCTTAATATTTGAGCTCCAATCCTCAGACTCATGTTTGGCTTTTGCTTTCATCTGTGAAGACTGATGTTCAAAAATGAAACATGTAAATACATTCAATAACCACATTAACTCTAGGTCTTATTTACAAAGATAAAAGCCAGAAAGCAGTCTAAGAATGGGAGTTCAAATACTAAAGATAGAAACTGTACATAATCAATGACTGCTTTAGTTTATACTAGATACACTTAAATAACAGTAAAATAGTAATCTGCTTTTGTCATATTAGTTAGACTGGATGTTCAATGATTCTTTTAATTAGAAGAGACCACTATAAATATCTTGATCACATAATTTATACCAATAAAATAAAGTAACATATAATTAAAACGAAATATATCTGTGTAATTGAAAAATTGGTCTTTTATAATTAATATGTTTCATCGTTATTATTAATCTAAAAAAACATTGATTAGCAAAACAAATCTTCAAATAATATGCTAATGCATGAAAAATTATGTATTGGAAGAATGAAAAAAGCATTAAAAAACAAATGAGTATTACTGACATTATTGATTATTAAAAAAAAATAAAAACATAAATGAACTGCATACATTTCTGTAGGAGATGACAATATATAGAGAATTGAAGATTTAAATTTTATTCCAATGGATTGTGACAAATCTAGAAAAAGACCACATCTAAAATCAATGGATAAAAAAGATTTTCTGGCAAGTTATTTTTCAAGACAATCACCGTATTTTCATAAGAATATGAGAAGACAAGTTGAGCATGTTTGTGTTAAAAAGAAATTAAATTATTAAAACCCAATTGCTATAACACTAATGTCCAACACTTAGGTGCTTTTAACTTTGCCAGATTGTCATAAAGATAAATTTATTTAAATACTGAAATCTGTTAGAACATATAATTGAGAAACAGTACTTGTTAAAATTGTTAATGTCTAATATGTAGGTTATGACCAAAATATTTAAACCCACTGCAAAATAAAACATAGAAGATATCAACATGTCAGATGCTAATGATTACCAAAATATTTTTTATAAGCTTCATCCATAGAATATTTATTCATAAACATCTTTTGTAAAGCTACTGGTTTTTAATATAAATACTGCAATGTGGAAATAATATATCAGATAAATCATAACTATGTAATGGACAATTGATAGCATAATGTGTCCATTCAGTAGTCATCAGTAAATGCATAACTAGTTATTTTTTCCTTCACATCTCTATGCCATCTATTGTAATATTTGGTAACTAATAAATTCCAGATCATAGTGCTTAATAAATTCATTATACAGTACTGTCCTATTCAGAATTCCCAGACTATTTTCAAGATTATGGTTTTCATCAATGAGGTTCTTTAGATCTTGAAATAGAGCACAGGAATCTTTAGGATCTAATGTGCTTCCCTATAGCAGCTGTCATTTCCTTTCTGTTTTCCTATTAAGATATCACCCTAATTGAATAATATGTAAATATTTCAATTTAATTAAACTAGCTTGCATCATCATGTAGATTTGAAATCAGCTCAGTATCTATATATCATAGCAAACTATAGGCACCTTTACCTTAAAATTGGTATAAGGCCACTCTACTTGCAATACAATTCACTATGGTAAGTTTTGTGCCAACAGTGCCATAGATTAACACAATGCAAGTATATATAAATATGCTAAACAGAATCTAACATAAAATTGGTATTTTTCCAGCATGAAATTATCTCAGGCTCCATTTTTGATTTGCTTGACATTAAAGTGGTTTGCACTGAGGGCAATGATTGAAAGAGAAAATGCAAAGTGGCCTGATTTATTGCAAACAACATTCATGCAATAAATAAAATAGATTAATATGTTGCACTATCACACAAGTGGTTTATGTAAACTTACAAACTTGCATATTAATTAATCCAAAGATTCATTGTCCTGCTTATCTGTATTTGTGCTATGAATATGACCAGCCTAATTGAAAGCAATAACAAGCTGTAAAATAGTTATAATTGTTTAATCTTTCCTGTATAGTGGATCTTCCCTATTTATTGAATAACTCTATCTCATGACTGCAGTTTGCTCATTGCTGTTTTAGCAGAATATTTTTTCTTCACATCTTTATGCCACTTAATTATAAGCTTTAGTAATTAACAGATTCCAGATGATAGTGCATAATAAATCCCTATCGAGAGCTGTCTTTTCCAATAACCACAGAATAGTTTCAAGCTTATGGCTTTCATCAGTGACTATACAAGCATGTTGGTTCTGATTTGAAATATTTATACATTTTTTTACAGACTGGAGATAATAACTTGATAACTAAAAAAACAAGTAAATGATGGATACTAGAGGAAAGATGCATTAGATCCTAAAGATCCAAATGCATTGTTCCAAGATCCAAAACTTCTCTCTGATGAAATGAATCCGGAAATATTGGATACAAAAACACTAGAATGAGATTTATTACCCAGTATTGTCTGACATCTGTTAGTTAATAATGCTTAAAGTATTTGGCATAGGTATGAAGAAAAATATTAGGCTAAAAAGTACTGTGTTAACTAAAGTCATGTGATAACAGTCATGCAATATTTTATAACTATATATTCTTAGTTAGAGTATAAAAATCTCAGGTTAAGAAGCAATCTGCTGATTGCAAAAAGTTAAAGTAAACTTGTAATATGGTGTATCTTTTATTGAAGGTAAGGAAAGTGTTTTCCTCATAAAGAATTTGAGCCATAATTATCTTGATGTTAATGGCAAGTGATAATAAAATATTATTGATCAGATAATTATTACATATATTTTTTCTGACCACTATATTGATTTTTGTCTAATTACTATTAAAAGTCATCTATCCAACTGCCTTTTTTCAATTATGAAAAAATGATGGTGAAGATCACAATTTGGAAAGCCATACTAAATGTTTATGAAAACAATTTGAACATTTTAAAATATCAAGTTCCTACCAAAATGTTAAACATTATTTCAGGCAATCCTGCAATTGGTTTAAGAAACATGATGTATACCTTATGAATTTCTTGTGGTTAATCGTTTTCAGCATCTATATACTATTGGGTAAGGAATTAATTTTCTCCACTGTAATTTCCACTTAACATTTTTCTGTATCAGTGAAAGCTTGATATTCTTCTTTAATATTATTTCAGTGTTATATAATTTTAATTCCAGTGGAATGCAATCAGTTTTTAATAGAAAAAATATTTCACAACACATTAATTAGTATTAGTATTACCATATGTTTTCACTTTTGTCTAATATTTGTACTTTTCTATCTCATCATTTGAGTCACTCTACCAAAACCTTTTCCTCTTGAATGCAGCTGCTATTAAATCATCTAACATGTCAAGACTACCTTAGCTTTCCATACAGTGTGCTGCTATAAATATTGAAATGATGACACAAGTCAATATCTGTATATGGGTTACTTTATTGTGATGTTTATAACTCTGTAAGACTATCTTCGAAACTTTTTTTTTATTAAATACAACTTTAACTACTTTAAAATCTACAAATTCTGAGTTATTTATTTATTACCTTCATTTTGGAATTTATAATTTCTGCTCAATCTCTTATTTGATTTACCAGTAGTCAGCGTTTTTTATAGTAATATTCAATTTTTAAATATATATGTGTGTGTAATAGATAAACACCTAGTATTTCAAGACAACGCCCAAAAAGAAAATTATCTTAATTGCATCTTGAAGGAAAGCGGTGATTTGTTTGATCAAATAATATTAAAGCAAATTGCAAATATATTATTAATCAGAGAAATGATATCTGGTGCTAATGATAATTAATATTGCAGTTTATTAGTGGGGTGTGACACATTTTGACATTTTACTGCTAAATGATACTTTTATATCGTAACTTACATGCATATATTTATAGACTCAAATTAAAAATAAAATAATCTTAAAAATCTAACTTACACTATTCACTTAGCTAGCCAAATTTATGGTTGTTACTTTTTATATTTTTTCTTTATTTTACTCTCTTACTAACAATATATTAATAACACTAAACAATGAATTCTTTTATTCATCATCATTTTTATTAATCCATTGTACACCATAAGCAATAGAGCAATAATATCATTTATTGGTTTCCAGATATAAAATAAAAATAATAAAAACAAAAATAGTTAAAAGATGATAATTATAACCAAGTAGAGTATATAATTAAAGAAAAAATATGTAGTCACATAATTTCATACTCATTAATAGAAAGAAAGATTACCTGTTAAAAAAAAATTTGATGACTGGTTCCTATACCAATCTAAATATCTAAAGGCAATTGAGTAATAAAAAAATGAAGCATCAAGAAAGCAGAACAGGGAAAAGACAGAAAAAAACTGCTTGCTTTAGAAAAAATATCTATCCGCAGAAAGTACATTACTGTCATCATCATCATCAACCATTATCAATCCACTGCAGGATGGGGGTCTCTCCAAGTTCAATCCATCTTTTCCTATTTTTAGCTTCTCTTCTCCACATTCATCTTACATGTGGTCTCTTTCTGGGCCTTTTACAATCTCTTGGAATCCAGTTTAAAATTTCCATTGTCCTTATATTATCATCTCTTCTAGCAATATGTCCAGTCCAACTCCACTTCAGTCTTTTAATTTTTTCAATGAGGTCAGTAACACCTGTTTGTTCTCTTACCCATACATTGTGTTTTTGATCTCTTCTTGTTACTCCCAACATCCATCTCTCCATACTTTTTTGAGTTGTCTGAAGTCTCTGTATTGCTCTTTTATTAAGTGTCCAAGTCTCAGATTCATAAGTAAGAACTGGCAAAACACATTTATTAAAAATCTTCCTTTTCAAACACGTAGGCATATTTCCTTTTAGTATCAAGTTATTTCTACCAAAAGCACTCCAACCAAGTTTAATTCTATGATTAATTTCATCCATTATGTTTCCATCTGTATTAATAATCTGACCAAGATATTTGTAACTGTTAACTTCTTCTAACTCATCATAATCAATCTTTATTTTCATATTTTGAGAAAATCTATTAATCATTACTTTAGTCTTTTTAACATTTATCTTTAGTCCTACTTTCCTACTTTCATCTGATAACTCCTGCAACATTTCCTGTAGCTCTAAAGCATTATTTGCAAAAACAACTACATCATCTGCAAAATCTAAATGACTTAAATAATCTCCATTTACTTTCACTCCTTTAGCTTCCCATTTTAATCCACAAAATACTTCTTGCAGCACTGCTGTAAAAAATGGAGTCATCCTGTCTTACACCATTTTCAATGTTGATTTTCCTACTATCATTATATAATCTAATTGTTGCTGTATAAAATAATAATAATAATTATAATAATAATGATGGAATGTAACCATAGTAACTAGTCACTGGTGATTAACTTTGATCTCTTTCACATTTGTTATCACTTTTATTTTCATTTTCAAATCAATCACAGCCTTCTTATAACCGGTTCTTCTTTTCTATTAGCTGAAACTTTTGGTGAGGAAATATATTTAGAAAGATACAGTAGTACTTTATTGACAGCTGTAAACATGTAAGAAAGTAAATAAGATAACGTGCAGCATTAAACAACTTGAATTGTCATTTATTATAGTTTTATGTTTTTTCTCACAATCCTCTGTAAGCATTGGGTTTCATTATATTTTAATCTATGTATGGAAATAATAAACTCTAACTTACTGTACTTGGTCACATCTCATAAACACCACAAAATATTTTGAACCATGTAACGCCAAGATTTATATGCTAAAAATTATTTAAGACTGTAAGATGTATATTCATATTTGATGATAAAAACTAGAATATTTTAAAAAAGAATGCTAAGACTGGTTTAACTGATCCATAAAAAATACAAAGTGTCTGATAAAAAGTTTTACATATGGAATGTTGTAGACTTTTAGCAACTTCATTGGACATAAGAAAATGCTTCTTACAGTATTAATGGATCTTAAAACAATATCCTAAGCAGGAAACATTATTTGTTTTAAATATTAAGTTAAAAAAACAAGCCTCATTGGATACTAGTAACGTATCAGACTAATATGTTTAGGATATGGGTTTAAATATAGGTCAAGTAAAAAAAAATAGCTTCCATTCATATTAAAAACTGTTTTCCAAAGAGTCTGTCATTTTAAATGCATTTTACTGTCCAATATTTGTAATTTAATACACTGACCAGACTTACATAACCTGCACATATATAATGTAATATATACGAGATTTGAACTCAGACTTTCACACAACCCTCAATTCTCCATGCCATCTCATATTGCTGACTCACCTGATCACACACATGTTGAAAAGATAAATAATCACCAATATAAGGCTTCAAACTACTCCAACTCACAATTCTTTAGCCATCCATTTCATTGAAAATCTGATAATGAAATATTCAAAGCCCACAAACCTGTCCATTAAAGTACGAAGATGCTATCTTAATATAAAAGCTGAGGACTGATTGTATATATGTGTAGAGATAGTAATCTGGACCAACTGATGATTGCTGGTTTAGCATGAAATATGTATTGGTGATTATTTATCTCTTCAACATCTGTGTGATCAGGTTGGGCAGCAATATGAGATGGCATGAAGTGTTGAAGATCGTGTGAAGGTCTGAGTTCAAATCCCTTAGGTCCAATCTTTGGTAAATGATTATTCAGCTATTGTTTTTTCTTCAAAGGTCATAGCATCGACCGGGAGGCGAACCCACAACCGTCTGCAACCAACTACTTGCTTGCAAGGCAGCTGCGATGACCTCTAGACTAATAACGCTTGACGAATTCATTTCAGCTATTGAGCTAGAGAAAATGGCTTAAATTTTCATCTCCTTGAATTGGAAAGCTGGCAAACATTGTTTTTCAATCATGGTTCTTTATTCTGCAATAGTTATTTAAAAACTATTTTACCTTTTATTTAATAATTAAATTCAAATATCTGTCCCTAGATCAACTTCATTATTAAAATAAAACTTTGTGATAGATTAATGTTGAAGAAGAGAAAACAAAAAGAACAAACAATACTCCTACTTTGTAAATACCTCTAAGCAACACTGTTTTTATATATAAAAAGAAAAATTAAAGTTTTACCGAATGTAAATAAAATAAAAAAAAAGCAACTAGTAATAGAATTACCGGATATATTTATAAAATGTGAATAACTATAGGTAGATATTGTTTAGTTACTAAGTGTATATACATAATGCTTTTTAGTTCTAAAATTTTTCAAAGGAATGTGTTATCTAAGCAACTGGATATCTTTCAAACTAGAACGAGTTTTACAACAACAAATATTTTTTTATGTGCTTCGTTAAGATTAAGTTACGCATTAACGTTTAAATTAATGTTTTAAAAAGAAAAACGACTTTCATTTAAATTGCGTGAAAAGTTTAACTAATAATAAATTAAATGCAGAGGGAAATTTACAAGAAAACGAAGGTAATGATTGTTTAATAATTAGCTTCGTTTGGTGATGCTTATTTGTTTAAGTTTCTATATAATCCTTTAAAAACTTATTTGACTCTCTATTTACATTCTAATAGCTTTTTTAAAAAGTCACTTTTTTATTTCTACGATATGTTATTACTTTTTATTAATTTATTTGCTTTTAGGAATGCTTCTATAAATATATAGTATAAAGGTAACCTATATGATTAGTCTCTCTCAATATTGATACAGAAAATGCATCGCACAGCATGATCAATTTATCTTGGGGTCCTGGTTTTTTTGTTGATAACCATTAACATTGTCCAATTAACCATTTGTCCATCTGACAAATTATTCGATTTTGGGGGTAAATCCTTACTTACTTAAAAACATCTCCAAATTTCATTTGGAACAGTATCTGCATAATAGGTGATTACGTAATTATAAGTGATTGCGTAATTATTAAAGAATGAAGTTCAATACCTCTTACAAATAAATATATAAAAGTGGACTGAAACTGGTCCATAATTGATGTGAAGGTAGTGTAATGAAATTATTGAAACTGTCAACATGGTCAAAGAAATCCAGATATTGATATCTCTATAACACTACAGACATACTATTCATTCAAGCAATATTTAAAGTATGTAGTTGGGTTACGAATAATCTCCAGTTTAATAAATGACTAGTAATAATCATTAATATATTTATATAAAATGGTTGATATCAAAGTTGTAAATCCAAAACGTTTGACACTTGTACTCTGTTATGTTTAGTCTGGATTACAGACCCAACCTACAGAAATAATACTAAGACAAGTATTACAATTAATATATTTATTATATCTACAAATATCTACAATACAATATACAGTATATATACCAGTGAATATTTACAATGTTGAATATTGTAGTTCAACATAAACTCTGGGTTCTGCCTACCACTTCCAGCTATACCTGATGGCTTGCCTCATGGGTAGGGTGTATGCCTCTTCCAGCTGTACAAGACAGCTTGCCTTGAGCCTAGAGTGGCCTTAGCATTGTCCAGTCTCTGTAGAACTTGCCTAGCTGCATAGACTAAATAGCATAGTGCTATCAATGGGAATACTTGCTGCTGTTCAGGTTAGCAGAAATTCCCTGGGAGAATGCAAAGAGTCTTTCAGGTTAGACAGATATTCTTCCCTGATTCTCAAAAAGGTTGACTATTTATAGCCAGATCCCAGACCTTATTGAAAAACCTTTGTATTTAGCAAGCATCATTACTTATTGGCCTGTAATAATCATTGGCTATGTTTTTTATCTATACATAAACCTATTGGCCTGTGGCAAACAATGATTAATCCGATCAGATAAGGAAGCATCTGGAATACTTCACTTCTGAGAGAAGGGAGAACTATAATATACTCAAACTTTAATAATTTTCTATCTATATAATACTAAAACAATGGACGAAGATATATGTAAGATTTTGTGATCTGGACAACTGATGGGTGCTTATTCAGCATGAAATGCTATCTGGGCATCATTTGTATTGTGTCTGTCTTTGGTCATATGTTTCAAATATATGTGATAAAATAGAAGTTTGAAATGTATATACAAATTATGTAAAAGAAGTTAAATTTAAATATATCTAAAAAATGAGTACATAAACTTAAATCGAACATATTCTATGTATGTCTTGTTCACTTGAAAAAGTGAAGTGGATGTTGGATACTAGTCAACCTTCACCATTTCCCATCTCTCATTACTATCACCAAATAAACAGATAATTAAAAAATTCAAATTCTGGTATCTGAAACCTTATCAAAATCTATTTAGAAGTCTCCCTACTAGTCATTTCTTATCACAGAGAATGGTGCATGCTAACATTGACCCCCTTTTGTTCTCTTTGTCATAAGTCTGAGAAAACAGTACATTATTTTCTGTTCCAGGGTCCTGATCTTTTTACCTATGGAAAAATCATTGTGTCTACTACTAAATTGGGTATTTCTACTCTCACTGTTAACATGAAATGAGGCCATTTCCCTTCAATTAATGTTACTATTTTTCTTTTGTTTACACTTTGGTTCAACCCTACATCTAAAAAATTACAATCATTGTTTTACAATAAAATCTCAAAAATTAAAAACAGAGACAGGGTACTTGCCTCTCCAGACATTGTTGATGCTGCGTGAAGTCTGGTCTCTTTTCTGACCACATTGTAAGTAGCTAATTCAATTTTTTTTTTGATTCTTTTGTTTATTTTTGTATGTCTTTACTTTATATTTACAAAGCGTATCTTTTGTAATTCATACATTATTATATTTGTCTGTTGTTCAATGATAAACTTTAAAATATCCAATTGAATTCCAAATCTTCTTCTCTAAGTATGTAAAAAAAAAATTTTGCCTAATAAAAAATGTTTGTTTTTTTTTTTAAAAAAAAAAAACAAAGTAAAAGTGGATGTTTCAAAAAATGTATCCATAATGAAAGTGGTTAGTCTGACTTCTGGTCTGATGGATAGTTATAATATTGAAATTATAATAGTTTGATCTAAAAATATTTCAGCTAAAATGTAACCCATAACAATCACAAATTGTCTGTACTGTAATCATGGTGTTTAGTCATCATCATCATCATCAACAACCATTATCAATCCACTGCAGAATGAAGGTCTCCAAATTTAATCCATCTTCTCCGATCTTTAGCTTCTCTTCTCCACAACACCCCTGCACATTTTCTTATTTCATCCATCCATCTAACATGTGGTCTCTTTCTGGGTCTTTTACAATCTCTTGGAATCCAGTTTAAAATTTCAATTGTCCATCTATTATCATCTCTTCTAGCAAAATGTCCAGCCCAACTCCATTTCAATCTTTTAATTTTTTCAATAAGGTCAGTAACACCTGTTTGTTGTCTTACCCATACATTGCGTTTTCAATCTCTTCTTGTTATTCCCAACATACATCTCTCCATACTCCTTTGAGTGCTCTGAAGTCTCTGTATTGCTCTTCTATTAAGTGTCCAAGTCTCAGATCCATAAGTATGAACTGGTAAAACACATTTGTTAAAAACCATCCTTTTCAAACACATAGGCATATTTCCTTTTAGTATCAAGTTATTTCTACCAAAAGCACTCCAACCAAGTTTAATTCTATGATTAATTTCCTCCATTATGTTTCCATCTGTATTAATAATCGGACCAAGGTATTTGTAACTGTTAACTTCTTCTAATTCTTCATAATCATTGTTTATTTTCATATTTTGAGCAATTCGATTAAACATTATTTTAGTCTTTTTAACATTTATCTTTAGTCCTATTTTTCTACTTTCATCTGCTAACTCCTGCAACATTTCCTGCAGCTCTGAAGCATTATTTACAAAAACAACTACATCATCTGCGAAATCTAAATGACTTAAATACTCTCCATTTACTTTCACTCCTTTAGTTTCCCATTTAATTCACAAAATACTTTTTGCAGCACTGCTGTAAAGAGTTTTGGAGATATGGAGTCACCTTGTCTTACACCTTTCTCAATGTTGATTTTTCCAGTATCATTATGTAATCTAATTGTTGCTGTTGCATTTTTATAAATATTCTTTAAAATATGACAATATCCTGGATCTATACCTTGATGATCCAATGCTTTAATCACTGAAGAAATGTGTATAGAATCGAATGCCTTTTCATAATCTACAAATCCAAAACATAATGACAACTCATATTCATTTGTCCTTTCTATGACTTCTCTCAATACCTGGATATGATCTATTGTACTAAAACCACTTTTAAATCCATCTTGTTCTCTTGGTTGGTGGAAATCCAAAGTTCTCTGTAGACGAGTTGTAATTATCTTGGTAAAAATTTTATATAAAACTGATAAAAGGCTGATAGGTCTGTAATTTCTAATATCTTCTTTATCACCTTTTTAAATATTAATATTATTACTGCATTCTTCCAATCTTCCGGTACATCTTTATCATTTAGACATTTGGTATATAACTTTGCTAAAATTGTTTCTATTTCTTCACCTGCTTCTTTTAATATATCAATTATAATTCCATCATTTCCTGGACCTTTCCTTTCTTCATACACTTAATTGCATGTCTCACTTCTTCATTTAAAATTCTGGGCAATTCGGAAGATGTAATAGATATAGGAGATACTTGTTCTTTATTACTATATAATTCTTGATAAAAATCTTCTACCAATTTCATGATGTCATCTCTCTTTTTAGTAATAATTCCATCTTTTTTTCTTATTGCAGATAGAAATTTCCTACCAATACCAAAATGTTGTTTAACATTTTTGAGACTTATTTTCTTCTACAGCTTTTCTTGCTATTTCACAGTTATACTTTCTTATATCATTTTCAACTCTTTTCCGTACCATTTTACAAAAATCGAGATATTCAATTCTTTTTAATACATCATTTTTGTATATCTTCATATTCCTTCTTTTCTTCATAAATTCTCTAGTCTCAGTAGAAATTTTATTGGTCAATTGCTGCTTTTTTCTACCAGCTATGTTTGTTGCAGTTTTTAAAAGTGTGTCAGTTATTTTCATATTAATTTCATTCAAATCTGAATCATGTTCAAAATCTCCTAACACTTAAAACCTATTTGTAAGTTCTAATTTAAATTCATTAGAATGGTTCTGAAGATTAGGAATATCAACTGTAAATATTGTTTTTCTTAATAATTTTTGTCTTTCTAGTTTTACATTAACACGTAACTTACACCTTACTAATCGATGATCACTTCTTGTGTTAAATTTATTAAGAACATTACAATCTTGAAATATGTATTTTCTGTTAGTCAAAATATAATCCAATTCTGCTGTACCTTCATTTGGATGTCCATGTCCATTTCCTTTTAACATTTTTCTCAAAAAATGAATTCATAATATAAAGTTTTTCTTTTTCTGCAAACTCCACAAGTCTATGTCCTCTCTCATTTCTATTACCATAACCAAAATTACCTACAGCAATTTCATCTTTCATTTGTCTACCAATTCTAGCATTAAAGTCTCCCATAACAATTTTAAAATGTTGTTTACTCTGATCAAAAGCCTTTTGTACATCCATATAAAAATCTTCTACTACTTCATCACTATGAGAACTTGTTGGGGCATAAACCTGAATTATCTGCATTTGGTATCTGCTATTAAGTTGTATAACTAATCTTGCCACTCTGTCCGATACACCATCAATCTCCACAATATTGTTCTTCCACTTTTTATTTATAATGAATCCTACTCCACTTGTATTTCCAATATGTGTGCCTTTATAATAGAGTATATGTCCACTTTTTAAATCAATTGTTTCTTCTTTTTTCTTCTAACTTCACAAAGTCCAATAATGTCCCATTTAATATAAGACAGTTCTTCTTCTAATTCTTGCAATCTTCCTTCACTTGAAAGTGATCTGCAGTTGTAAGTACCTAAATAAAAAGTCGTCATCAAATGGCAGCCTGGGTTCGGCAATCAGGGGATTCTTAGCACCCTCCGCCTTCGGCCACCAACCGCTGCCTTGGTTGGTGACTTTACAGCTTCCTGGGAATAAGGGCCATGCTTTATTTTTGTCTGTCATAATTGTATATATGTATTGGAAAAATATTTATCATTTACACAAACATTCATTCTGCCTTATCAGGCACTGAGAAGAAAGACCATGGTGTTTCTTGATCTTAAACTCAGAGGTAAAAAAACCAATAAACTCACCACGCTGGCTAATGCGTGTTGGTGATCAGCCCATCCATGTTCGTATACTATGTGAATAATCACATAGTAATAACAACTGTAATGACAAGAACGTATGGAGTAGACATTAGGAATTTGCCCTGCTCAGTTCCTTTAAGGCCTCCAAGAGAAATCAAAGGGTCTCCTTTCAGTTAATAGCAAACTCCGGGTCCATTATAATTCCAGTATATATATATGATCACTAGATGGAGCTTACCAATAACTCTAATCAAGCTTTTATTTTATAAGTACCGAAATAGAACAAATTCAAAATCTCTATTGGGGTCCCTATCTTCAGACCAATTGGTTTCGAGCTTGTGGCTCACCTCAGTGAAGTGCTGGGACTCTAAAAACTAGATCTAAAATACTAACTCAACAGTCAGCACTTATAAAACATGTTTCTATCAATTTGAAAGCATGAACTTATCAGATATGTAAATGTCTTCAAATCCAGTCTTACAAACCAGATAGCTATATGGGTCTGAATTCAGCTCAGTTTCACCATATATTAATAGCCTCTGAGATATATAACACTGCAAAAACCTTCAAAGGTACACTTATAATAATTAAAACAAAATTTTGTAACTTGCTTTTAAGCTTGCATTTTATGATCACTAGATGGAGCTTACAAATAGCACTAATCAAGCTTTTATTTTTTTTCTCTCTTTTGGCACTTGTAAAATAAAAGCTTGATTAGAGCTATTGGTAAGCTCCATCTAGTGATCATAAAATGCAAGCTTAAAAGCAAGTTACAAAATTTTGTTTTAATTATTATAAGTGTACCTTTGAAGGTTTTTGCAATGCTATATTGCAGAGGCTATTACTATATGGTGAAGCTGAGATGAATTCAGACCCATATAGCTATCTGGTTTGTAAGGCTGGATTTGAAGACATTTACATGTCTGATAAGTTCATGCTTTCAAATTGATAGAAACGTGTTTTATAAGTGCTGACTTTTGAGTTAGTATTTTAAATCTAGTTTCTAGCATCCCAGCGCTCCACTGAGGTGAGCCACAAGCTCAAAACCAATTGGTCTGGAGATAGGGACTCTGATAGAGATTTTGAATTTTTTCTCTTTCGGTACTTATAAAATAAAAGCTTGATTAGAGCTATTGGTAAGCTCCATCTAGTGATCATAAAATGCAAGCTTAAAGGCAAGTTATGGAATTTATGACTTGAATTAATTATATATATACAATATTGTAACCTTACAGATGCTTTTGTAAGTTGGCTATTATAAATGCAAAACTAAAAAATGTATTGGCTTGATTTTTACAGTTAAACAATTGTATTCATCACTGTCATTGGTTGTATAGTATCTTAGATGATCAATATCATGTTTAATAGTCTCTCATATTAATGCTTAAGAGAAAATATAATGTGCCAAGGCCAATTTGGCACATGTATATAAAATAATTTTGCCTAAAAAAATTATTAAAATAAAAATAAAAAATCTTTCGTAAAAGAGTTTGAAATAAAAGATTAAAAGTGGGAAGGGGTTTTCTTAAAGTCAAACTAAAAGTGTTATAAAAGAAAGTAAAGTTTTTCTTAATTAGTATTCGTAAAAATAAGTAATTTAAAATTTAAAAAAATATATAAATCTCTTTTCATTCAAGCTTATTGTAATAAATTATATATGTGCGTGTGAGTGTAAATAAATGTATGCGTGTTAGAATAATATTAATATATATATATATATGTAAATGAAAGTTAAAAAAGAAATTATATTTGGAAAACACAGCGATGGCTATTAAGTTAAATAAAGATTTAAAAAAACCACACCAGTGGTGGGCTACTAATTAAAGATATAAAAACAATACGTTTATGAAAGCTACTACTAATTAAACAATTTTCAAAAACACATTGTCATAGGATTAATTACTAATGGAATTTAGACAACACCTATTGCACCTATTGCTGAAGGATATTAAAATGAAAACAATTCGGATACATAAATAGCCAGATTTTTATCGGAGTTCAGTTTTTTTTTCAGTCTAGTTTGCAGAGACAGTCTTGTTTCCGTTCAGATAACAGTGCAGTTTCTATTATGTATTCAGAAACAAAAATGCATTGTTGAGCAGCTTTTGGAAATATATGCTCGTGCTTCAGCCTTTTTGTCCAACAAGATCATCAAAACCTGCCTGTGAAATAATGTCCACATAACAACTCAGAAATCCTCCGTTAAACGTTCAACTGTCTTCAAGAATAAAACCAATGGATTTGCATAAAATCTCTTCAAGAAATGTCCAAATCTAACCAGTTAGATATCCTCCATCAGAAGCAGCCAACAACAAGCAATATCCACACTCCAAAAATCCTAGGTAAACATTTATTTATTATCATTTATACATAGTGGCCACCGCTGTAATTCGTCAATCCTACCGAGTAAAGTAATTTGAACTCTTAAGCATGCATAAAATGAACTATTGATGTGCATGTGTGTGAATGTGAGATAATTTAATGATGTCACATATTATTTATGCTTTTCACCAAATATATGTTATAATATGTTACTTTAAAAATGTGCGTGTGTTAAATTAGATTTATAAAGACATTTAAATTTAGTCAATTAATGTTGGGTAATAAATTATCTTTAAACTTAATTAATGTTAATTAAAATAAAATGTCTTCAAACTTAAACTTTATTTGTCGGTCAATTCTTTTTACCAACCTTTTTATTAATTCTTTCCACCACTAATTTTGTATAATTTTGTTATTGAATTAAAATTAGACTGAGCTAGTTTTAGGGAATGTTTTGAGCACTGGATTATGAGCCTACTGCCCGAATACGTTAGTCATTAGACTAGCTGGCGCCCCAGGGTTTACCCCGAAACAAATAAAGTATTTGGATAGTAGGGGTTTGAATCTAGCAGCCGAGATGGGCCATTGTTGATAGTTAAAGCTGTCAATAAGATCTCCCATTTTGCTCGAACATGCCAGTTCATTCATGTAACATTTATAAGATTATAAATGTATTAGGAAGGAGTTTGAAACCGTCCCAAACTATATACGTATAAGTAAGTGGTTTCAGTAGTTTGACCCGGTACAATAATTTTATAAAGCATTTTTGAATGGCTTCTGAAGCAGATTATATGATCGACTCTTGTATTAAAATATATATGCTTATAATTTTAACATTATTTTTACTGAGAAATAAAGCTATCACATATAGACCAAATAATTTAATATAGAAATATAGACTAAAATTATAAATTTAACATTACAACACTAAATTATTTTAAAGTAAAACAATAATATTTAGATCACATTTTTATTTATGTGCAGAACAAGCAGTTCATAAATTTTATATTTTGTGTGGGTGTGTAAAAGCTTATGTAATTATATTTAATTAGAAAGGATTTGAACTCAGATCTTCAAGCTCTCCACAGCCAATCACTCCATAATATACAACCGGTACTTAATTACACTAAGTTCAGTATAGGCAATATATTTGTATTTAATTATTTATATTTAGACTTAGCAAAAAATTGACTTAGTTTGCTAGAATTTTATTAAGTAATATTATTTATTTAAAAAAATCAATTTAAATTTAATTCAAGTAAATATCTGAGAACTTTATGGTTTTATGATTTATTTATTTTAAATAAATGTTTAATTCTAAGGCAGTATGTAACTTGCCTATACTGAAAATTCATATATATAAATAGAGGGATTTTAACTCAGGATTTTTAATAGTCTATTCATTAAAGTTTGAGGAATTACTATCTTAATATAAATGGATCATTGATTGTATATATGTGTGGAAGATTATGATCTGGTCCAACTGATGAGTGCTGTTTCTGCATGAAATATATATTGGAATTCGTGGGGATTGTGTATCTTTTTCACATGTGTTATCATGTGTATCAGTTGCTTGAAATGGAATGTAGGATGAAAAATCCTGAGTTCAAATCTCTCCACTTATAAATTAAGTGTTAGTAAAATTAGTTTAAAATTCAGAAATAAAAGTAAAGCAATTAAGAAATATTGAAGTTGTTGGTGTTTTTTTCTTCATTTTTAAATGAAAAGTTTTACTTCGTTGATTAAAAAAAATCTTAATGTCTAACATTTGCCTCTTCCAAGTTTTTCCAGAAAAATCAAAAACCAATGCATATTGGGAAATATATTGAATCAGATATCAGCTGATCAAACATGTATAAAAGCTTAAGTTTGGAAGTTCCATATAGTCTTCACAAATTTTAATTGCATTCAGGACCTAAATAGGTCAAAACTTTTAAATAGCCATTTTGTTTGCCGTCTACATGAGGTTAGGTTAACCCATCAAGACATTTTGCATTTGCTAGTTAAAACTGACTATTTTTTATCTAAGAAAAAAATGAATAACAACAAATAAACCAAAAAACATCTTTGATTAATTAATTAATTCTCTATTTAAAGGAATCTCATTTATTACAGTCACCTGTTAATGAAAAAATGGATAAATTGACTTATGGAATGCTATCTCACAACTTCAATAATAAATCTCTGGACTTTTTAATTGGAACTAATAGTAAATAGTGATATAATTGCAAAAGTATATCAACTTCAAATAAGTTGATGTTTATTTTCAAAATGTGATAAAATAATTGTTGTTTTTTTTTTACTTCTATTCAAAGAATTCAGCTCTACTGAATCTTAATTTTATGAATTGTTTAATCGATAGACTATTTCATTCAATTTTTACTTGTACAAAACTCATAAGTTGTAATTGATTTTAATTGTAGCTGTTTATGTACCTAGAATTAGACCTAAATTGAATGCAAATAAATTGTTCTTGAAAGTAGAAAATGTGCATATAGACTGAATATTGTGAATTTATCTCATCTTTAATTATGGAAGGAAAAACTTTAAATAGTAAATGTTCAACTCAAATATGCCTCATAAACTTGCTGCTTGGATAAACACTGAAATTGATTCAAAAATTATTGAGAATTTCTTTGTTGTGGATAATAAACTTTTTCCTTGATCAGATATACAAACAAAAGTTTGAAGAACATAGGGATAACATTATAATATCTGCTCAAATGAATTAAATTGCGGCATGTAAGAAACTATGAATTCGTATCCAAGTGCTTACAAAAATGTATTGTGGATTATAAATGCTAAGTATTTAAATACCGTTTAATGGATAATAGATTATGAAAGCTAAATATTTAAATGCCACTTTTGAATTATGGATTATCAAAGCAAATATTAAACATGATAGACATCAAACTTGTAAACAATCTTAAAATGGAGTAATGTGTTAAGTATAGTATATCTTGGATTAACAACTATGCTAAATGATGTTATTAATCTTAACATTGTGCTCCAGAAAGGATTATACTATAAAATGAAATTAGTTATGCTTTAAATCATCTTTGAAGCTGTTATTTTAAATGTTTGCAAATTCCCAAGAACTTTGAAATATTTTTTAAGTAACAATATTTCATTGGGATAAATTTTAAATCACCATAATCATTATAGGATTATTTAATGCACTTTCTCACAATTGCTTTTCTTTAGTTAGTTAATAGTGTTATTTCTTCAGGTACTACTATGTTCAGATACAGGTAATATTTTTATTTAATATTATTAGTGATATTGAATGGGATTGAATGTGATTTACCTTAGGTTTAGTTTGTAAGCAACTATCAAACTTATATAAAACTGAGCTATATTGTAATTATTATATGTTTTATTGGTTCTTAAATTTAACCTGAAAGTTAAATGGAGTTAATCATCTTTATTTAGAGAAATAGATCTGTAAAAAAATATTTTATGCATTAATCCTTTATGTTAGTATTAAATGTTTCAAATGTTATATAGTA